>JADLZN010003998.1:0-16502 GCA_018155175.1 Sinocyclocheilus anophthalmus | reverse complement strand
CTGGAGGTGATCCAGATGAGAGCAGAGGGAAGCAGATTCCCCACAATGAGGTTCATCAGCAGCACGTCCACTGAGGCTGATTCACTTGCATCACACAACCTCACAGCGCTCTGAAAGTCCAGAGACAGACGACACTCGTCCAGACCATCAAAGATGAACAACACTTTATATTCATCACTGGATATCTCCATTTCTTTAGTTTCAGGGAAAAAGAAATGAAGAAGATCTGAAAGACTGAGTGTTTTGTCCTTCATCAGGTTGATTTCTCTGAAAGGAAGTCCTGATTCTATTTCCCGTCAGCCAGCCAGGTGAAATTCGGCACAAAGACTGTTTTTCCAAGGCCAGCAACTCCTTTTGTCAGCACAGTTCTGATGGCTTTGTCTTGTCCAGGTAAAGGTCTAAAGATGTCACTGCATTTGATGGCTGTGTCCTCTGTTGCTGCTCTCCTGGATTGTGTCTCAATCTGTCTCACCTCATGCTCATTATTGACTTCTCCAATCCCTCCTTCTGTGATGTAGAGCTCTGTGTAGATTTCATTCAGCAGTGTTGGGTTTCTCTGCGTCGCTGTTCCCTCATACAGACACTCAAACTTCTTCATCAGATTTGATCTAAACATGTTGAGGACTTCATGCCTATAAAATTAAAATACTGCATTATTAAATAAGCTAATGAGCACGGTTTCTTTTATGTATTCTCTATTATAATCAAATAATCTTTTACAGAAATATTAGACCTGAGATGATCGGTCGTTGTGTCTTCACTCTTATAATCTAATGATTGATTCACAGACGCGTCACTCCTCATAGACACACAGCTGGACTCCGCTTCTGATCTCTTCTGCTGAACTGAACTATAACAGAGAGAGATTCATGTCAATCTTTTCAACAAAATAAATGCTGATATATTTTTTTAAACAATCAATTTAAAAAGCACTTCAGGATCATTTCATTTACACTGTTTTCTTACAAAAGATGTTAAGTATAATTGAGTGCTTACACAAATGCGTCTCTCTTAAATATTTAATACGGTTAATGCAGAGGGTTGGCCACCCCACTCACAACTGCTGCTTCTGTTTCTTTTTTATTGACAAGAATTGCGCTTATTTAGATGCAGAACATCTTTACGACCACATAAAATGAGATACTTTTCAGCACCAGTCACTAGTCAAACAAGCGTGGAAATGGTACAGGTGACGAGGGAGCTTTAGTGGAACATCAGGGAACTGCGGTCAGATGAGATCAATTTTCCTGTCAGCCGTTATACTGTGCTCGCTCAATTGCACGCACAAATGCGGCCTGTATCATTTCATATTAAAGTGCGTAAGAAACTACGAGCATGGCGTAGTTATGTCGTCAGTTAAGTCATGAAGTTACCAAAAGACGATTAAAGCTGCCTTAAACTGTGCATGCAAGTATTTGTTATATATGAGTCACATTTAATAACATGTCTCTGAAATGAAGTGGTTTTCAAAACTGTCCTGGAGCACTGCAGCTCCCTCATCTAACACACCCGATTCAACTCGTCAGCTCATTATAGAGACTTTCAGACATGAAGTGGGTCAGAAAAGGTAAAGAGATTTGAGCTTTCCCTTTTCGACCCCTCATGTCTGCCAGTCTCCTCTCCTTATCTTACGATTTCGACTCTTTTTGTTTTATCTTCTTTCTCTCTTTTTCCCTTCCCTTTCTTTCCCCCTCCTTCTCTCTTTTCCCCTTCCCTCCCCCCCCCCCTTCTCTCCTTCTTTTCTTGGAGTTGTGAGAAAATATGATGGTATTGGTATCTCGCCTTCAGTCATAAAGATGACATTAAACAAATATTAAAAATATACTGTCTTTATGCTGTTTCTACATTAATTTGAAGATTTAATGTGAAATCATTGCAATATAAAAGTATATTAAAAAAATTTAATGTTAGGTGGGATTAATTGTGATTAATTCTATTATTTTTTTTCCAGAAAAGAAATTACAATTCAACAGTTATTTTTTATTAACGATTGACAGCACTAGTTAAATTCAGATAAAGACAAAAATCAGACATCAAGAGACTACAGTGGACAGTCAGGACTGCTGAGAGGATTTTTGGTGCCCCTCTGCCCAGCCTCCAATATATTTACATCTCCAGAGTGAGGAAAAGAGCTAAGAAAATCACCTTGGACCTCTCACACCCAGCCCACTCTCAACCTTCAACCCCCCACACGCCGTGACTTGTTCGGCGCTACAGAGCACTGACCACCAGAACAGCCAGGCACAAGAACAGTGTTACCCGCAAGCTATATTCAGCCTGAACAATTAATCTTTCATAATTATACATCGTCCATAACAACTGACATATTTATACACCGAATCCAAAATTTGTAAACTGCACACTTTGTAAATAACATATCTGCGCACTTATAACATATCTGTACCCTGACTCAGACAGCTCCGTCAGGCCAAAGAAGAAGTAAATGTCTTGTAGATGCTTTCAGTAGAAAAACATTTAACATATCCTCGAATTCAACAAAGCAGCCATCGAAAAAATTGCTAATATGCAGCGGTGGGCCCAATTCTTATACCAATAAATTATCAAATTAGAATGAAAGCATAAATAATTTAGCTTTAACATGCTCATGTGAATAGCCTGTAAATATAGCCTACACAATTTCTACGTTCTAGAAAGGGAAAGAATAGCCAAAGTATGCCTACAAATAAAATTAATAATATCAACAACAATATTAAATAAATAAACAAAAACTATAAAAAAAATAGTTTATGTAAATAGTTTGTTTGTGTTTGTTTTGTTAAATAACCCAGTTCCCTGTGCACTCATGGATACGACCCAGAAACTGTCCCACCTACATTTTTAATTAATTGTAAAAAATGACCAAATAAACCACAGACAACACCAAACACCAATCAAACCATGTTCATCTGCTTGCAAAGGAAAAATTAAAACATAAAATAAACGTCCTTTAGAGGAAATATGAATGCGGAAGTCACTGTAAAGCACCTGAGCATCAGCACTCACCTTATTTACACAGATTCACAAAATCACCGGCTTTCTATGAAGCAGCTGCACGTTAATCATGGCTTAGCTTTTATAAAGTTTACTGTGAAACACTTTGATATTCTGTATAGAAGCGATTATGGCTGTTTAAATGGAGAAACATCAGCTCTGAACATTTACTTTCACTTTTATTTGAGAGGCGAAAAACAATGATGACGTCACTGCTCACCTGTAGAGCTTAAGGGAGCGTCTTTAAACTCCACACACAGCGGGAAACGCTTGGGATGTCAAATCATTCGTTCAAATAACATACACGTTTTAGCATACAAAATCATTAAAAAAGCATTAGTTAAAAAAGGAGCAGAGTTTATTAAATAATCTTAGTTGCGTATGTTTCAATGATCAGACTTCATCGCAGTATTATAAATATGTTACTGCTTACAAAACATCCCATAAACATCCTTTATCTCTTATTAGAAGAAACAAAAGTGAATAAAACGCCAAAAAATCATAAGGTTATAACAAGTAAAAATGCAAAAGCAGAAAAAATAATAAGGAAATGTAAAGTATAAAAAACATAAAAAAATGATAAAGATACAAATAATAAATGATACATTACATAATTGGCTAATGATTATATATTATTGTATGATTATATGATTAAGTGATAAATAATTAAAAACATCTAAAAATAACAAAATGTATGACTGCTCTCTTGAAGCAACTTGAAGTTTGCATTTGAGGATCCTTAGCTCCTTCACTTATAAATGGCAAGAATATATTTGACAAACAAACAAATAAATAAACAAAAAGTTAGTTTGTCCTGTCCTTTATTATACCTGCCAATCAGTTTTCACCAGAGACGAATTTGCTGGACATTCGGAGTACCCACACTCGCCTATTTAGACGGTTTCGATATTCGGATGTTTTGTGGACATTGTAGTTGGGGGAGCTGTTGGCGCTGATCAAAGAGCTTCAGGACGCGCAGACGAGGCAGCGAGCCGGTGCGCCGTGAAGTCAGGAAGCGCGGATTCAGAAAGCCGTTGCCAAGATCCATATGGCGAACCTTCGCTCTCTACAACAAAACTGACGAATCCTTTGCTCTCCCGGACAACCAATATAGGATTTTGCTAACTCTGCTGCTCTGTGTTTCACGGAAACCTGGCTGAAAGACGCCATTCCGGACAGCGCGTTGAGTCTCCCGGGCTTTCAGCTGTTCAGAGTGGACTGCGACGCAGAATCAACAGGGAAATCACGCGGTGGCGGGACATGCTTTTACATCAATGAGAGGTGGTGTACAGATGTAACTGTGTTAAAGAAGATGTGCTGTTCAGATCGAGAAGTGCTCTTCATTAATTGCAAGCCGTTCTAATCGCCGCGGGAGTTTTGCTCATTGATTCTCGTCAGTGTGTACATTCCTCCGCAAGCGCACGTGAGCTCAGCTTTACAGAAACTCGCTGATCTGATCACAGACACAGAACAACAACACCCGGACTCTGTTTTAATCATTCTCGGGGACTTTAATAAAGCAAATCTCTCCCGTGAACTGCCAAAATACAGGCAGTATTATGTCCCACCAGAGACAGTAATATATTGGATCACTGTTACACCACAATAAAGAATGCATATCACTCTGTTCCACAGGCAGCTTTGGGGCTCTCTGATCACTGTTTGGTTCATCTTATAACGACCTACAGGCAGAAACTGAAATCAGCTAAAACTGTAACAATGACTGTTAAAAATTGGACTAATGAAGCAGAGTGGGATTTAAAAGCCTGTTTCAACCTCAATGATGGGAGGGTTTTTGAATCTGCAGCCACAGATCTGGGCGAGCTCACAGAGACTATAACTTCATATATCAGTTTCTGTGAAGACATGTGCATTCCTACCAGGACTCATTTAACTTACAACAATGACAAACCATGGTTCACTGCAAAACTCAGACAGCTCCGTCAGGCCAAAGAAGATGCTCACAGGAAGGGGGATAATGTCTTGTATAAACAGGCTAAATACACACTGGAAAAGGAAATCAGAGTGGCAAAGAGGAATTATTCAAAAACAATAAGGATTAAATTCTCTTCCAGTGACCCAGCATCAGTGTGGAAAAGTCTAAAATAAATAACCAATTACAAGTCACCATCCCCCAGCACAGCGGTGAATCAACAACTGGCAGATGATCTGAACAAGTTCTATTGCAGGTTTGAAAAAACAACCCCCACCCACCCTGAACACCTCTCCACACAACCATACACACCTCCAGCAACCCCCCTCTCCCACACACCTGAAATTAAGATAAGTGAAGATGAGGTGCGCCAGGTCTTCCGGAAGCAGAAAAGGAGAAAAGCACCAGGCCCAGACTGTGTTACACCAGTCTGTCTGAAATCCTGTGCTGACCAGCTGGCCCCATCTTCACACAGATCTTCAACAGATCACTGGAGCTGTGCGAAGTCCCCCATGCTTCAAACGCTCCACCATCATCCACGTCCCAAAGAAACCCAAAATTACTGGACTTAATGACTACAGACCTGTGGCTCTAACATCTGTGGTCATGAAGTCATTTGAAAAACTGGTGCTGGCCCACCTGAAGGACATCACTGGACCCTTGCTGGATCCTCTTAAGTTTGCAAACAGGTCTGTGGACAATGCAGTCAACATGGGACTGCATTATGTTCTGCAACATCTAGACAGACCAAGAACTTATGTGAGGATCCTGTTCGTGGACTTCAGCTCAGCATTTAACACTATCATCCCAAACCTCCTCCTGCCCAAACTAATTCAGCTCTCCATGCCCACCTCCGTCTATCAGTGGATCAACAGCTTCCTGACAGACAGACAGCAGCTAGGGAGGCTGGGAAAATACACATCCAGCACCCGTACAATCAGCACTGGAGCTCCTCAGGGTTGTGTTCTCTCCCCACTGCTCTTCTCCCTGTACACCAACGACTGCACCTCTAAGGACCCCTCTGTCAAGCTCCTGAAGCTTGCAGACGACACCACACTTATCGGCCTTATTCAGGATGGTGACGAATCTGCTTACAGACAGGAGGTCGAGCAGCTGGCTGTCTGGTGAAGTCTCAACAACCTGAAGCTCAACATGCTCAAAACTGTGGAGATGACGTGGACTTCAGGAGACACCCCCTCTGCCAATCCCCCAATCACCATCAGGGACAGCACTTGATCTGCAGTGGAGTCAATTCAGGTTCCTGGGCACCACAATCTCTAAGGACCTGAAGTGGGACACTCACATTGACTCCATTGTGAAAAAGGCCCAGTAGAGGTTGTATTTCCTTCGCCAGCTGAGGAAGTTCAACCTGCCACAGGAGCTGCTGAAACAGTTCTACTCCGCCATTATTGAATCTGTCCTCTGCACTTCAATAACGGTCTGGTTCAGCTCAGCTACCAAATCTGACCGCAGAAGACTTCAGAGGGTAGTCCGGAATGCTGAGCGAATCACTGGTACAACCCTCCATACTCTCGAAGAACTGTACTCATCCAGAGTGAGCAAAAAGGCTGGCAGAATCCTCTGGATCCCTCACATCCAGCACACTCCCTCTTTGAACTGTTGCCATCTGGTCGACGCTACAGAGCTCTGAGCACCAGAACGACCAGACACAGGAACAGTTTCTTCCCTCAGGCCATCCATCTCATGAACACTTGACAATAACTGTGGAACACACACTATTTATTCACTCATACACTTATTTACCTAACACACACACTCAGTCTACATTTCAATTTGCACATAATATACCTGTACATACAACTGTGTATTGTTATATACCTGTACATACAAATGTCGATTTGTATATTTTTATTCCTTATTTACTTGTTCTTTTTTTTATTATCTGTGTCCTGTCTTGTCACTGTCATTCTGTTTCACTGTGGAGCTTCTGTCATGAAAACAAATTCCTCGTATGTGTAAACATACCTGGCAATAAAAACTCATTCTGATTCTGATTCTGATTCTGATAAATGCTCCAGCAAAGAAAAAAGTTATTCCAAGGAGGGCATTTTATTGGAATTTCATCCTAATTTATCAAAATCTCATAGAACCAAATGATCATCAGGCAACAAGAGTCTTTAATCCAAACTTACAATTTTTTGTTGGTTACGACAGTCACTGTGCCAGATTATACGATTTTGACTCCTAAAATCTTGTGTCGTGAACAAGAAATATGTCAAACTACACATTGCTACCCGATCATTCTTCGCTTGCTGTCTTTAATGGCATGTGTGCTGTCATCGATAGCACAGGACTAGACAGCTGGTGACATGAGCGTAAACAAACACTGGCTAGCAAACAGCCTGATCTGCCCTGTCTTGTCATCCGAAAAGCCCAAAAAAGAAAGAAAACCTGACAGTGGACACAAAACTGGAGTGCATGAAGAGGACTGTTAAAGAGAACTGAGGGCAAATTGTTTTTACTTGATCTTTTTCACTCTGTCACAGTAATCCCTCGAGAAAATATCATAAATGCAGGAGTATTATTTCCACAGCTCCACGAACATTTCTCCATTGTAATTCAACCTTGCAGGAGATACCTTGCTCTCAAGGTACCCTATTTAAAATGTAATAAGTAGTGTAACTATTTCAATTAGGCTACTTCATTAAAGTAATGTAACTGATTACATTTGATTACTTTTCTAAGATTCTAATGAATGTTTCCAAATGTTAATAATTTTTTAACATTTAAACCAGAGCAGTACAGAACACTGATTACTGTCAGACTTTCAAAATCCTCCATCACTTGAATTAAGATAATAATCATTTTAAAGCGCAACCACCACGAAATCAGACTTTAGCACCTCTTTGTTCTTTGAGATTATTCTGAGGGTAAATGCAGATTTAAAATCATAAGAAATCGTTGAAATACTGATACTGCTTTTGGATATGCTAGGAAAACTCAGAAGTCGGATATGGGTAGGAACAGGTCAAGTCTTCTATGGAATATGGATATTGCCTGTGTAAACATTATACTTTTTCAGCTTATTTCAGTTATGTCAAAAAACTGTAGCTAAGCCAGTTCGTAGTGTGGGACAGGTCGTGTAAACATGGCTGAAGATGACAAAAGCAGAGGATAGGGTTGGGCAGATTGATCCAAATATTGATAGTATCGATACCAACGTTGGTATTGATATCGGATCGATATTAGCCTGACGAGATCCCATACTTTAGTTTAAATTTCTCTAATCTACGCAACTAAGTCCATTGCTCTGGTTTCATCAAAGAGCAGACACGTCTCTGAATACTCCACTCCTTTCATATCTCATACACACGTTTCTTCTCCCCTGCTCTGCTGTGTTTAGTTGTCCTATCATCATGTGACTCAATGGCACCAAGCACAAACACTTTCTTCTGCTCTGGATGAGATGACAAAGAAAGAAAAGTGTCGTGTGGAGTTATTTTACAGCAGTGAATGAAAACATTGCGAACTGTGATGTGTGCAGAAAGTCTACTGTGGCAACACCGCCAACTTACACAAACACATAAAACAACACAAAAAAGAGAACATTAGTCATAATAGTTGTTCCTTTAATCAGGAGACTGATTAAATATGGACTATATTCAGCACAATGAAACCTGCTATTTATATGAATTATTTTACTGGAATTGAGAACTACATACATTAAACCTGAAATATGAAAATGGCGGATTATCCCTTTTTTGTTAACTGTGAAAGACACTATTGGATTCTTATATTTTGGCTACATAGGCAAGATATGCTTTAGGCTAGACTTAATTATTTTGCTGTTTCACCTATAGGTGATTCCCCAAGAGCTATTGATATTACGAGCCTTGCTGAAATGATTGCAAAGGACCTGCAACCTCTCTCTGTGGTCGAAGATAAAGGTTTTAGGAATTTTGTCTGGACACTTGATCCAGGTTACAGGATTCCAAGTAGGGAATATTTAATGGAAGAGAAAACGCCAACAATGTATGAAGAGTGTGGTTCAAAAGTGAACAAAATCTCTAGATGGTGCAAACAGTGCTGTACTTACAACAGACATGTGGACATCAAGAGCCACAGAGGCTTATTTAACTGTCTCATGCATATTATTGATGAGAACTGGTAAATGCAAGCCTATGTCCTAGAAACCTGTAGTTTTTCAGGACAACACAGTTCTGACAACATTTGCTCACAGTTAAAAAGAGTCACTGATGAATGGGGCATAACAGACAAAGTTCAGGCTGTAATAACAGACAATGGTGCCAGTATGGTTGCTGCTGTGTGCAAAGCAGGTTTGACATATTATCTGTGTTTTGCACACAGCCTAAATGTCGTAGTAAAAAACTCCATTAAAGCTCTCCCTGATCTTCTTGACATCCAGCAGAGATGCAGTGCTATTATAGCTTTCTTTCACCACAGCACAAGAGCAGCAGAGAGGCTCAAAGAAGTTCAGAAACAACTAAAGTCTCCAGAACACAAACTGATACAATCAGCTGAAACAAGATATAGAACAACTCTGTGTTTTATATGTTTGAGAGACTATATGTGACCCTGGACCACAAAACCAGTCTTAAGTGTAAATTTTTTTTTAAATTGAGCTCTATAAATCATCTGAAAGCCGAGTAAATACACTTTCCATTAATGTATTGTTTATTAGGATAGGACAATATTTTGGAATCTGGAATCTGAGGGTGCAAAAAATAAAAATATTGAATGAAGTCCAAATGAAGTCCTTAGCAATGCATATTACTAATCAAAAATGAAGTTTTGATATATTTACGGTAGGAAATTTACAAAATATCTTCATGGAACGTGATCTTTACTTAATATTCTAATGATTTTTGGCATAAAAGAAAAATCGATAATTTTGACCCATACAATGTTTTTTTGGCTATTGCTACAAATATACCCGAGCTACTTAAGACTGGTTTTGTGCTCCAGGGTCACATTTGAGCAGAAGAAAGCTGTTACCACAGTCCTCTGTCTTCTTGGAAAGACCTCACTGTGCTTAAGTGAGGAAGACTGGTCAAATGAGACCATTTGAAGAAGTAATGAGAGATATCAACTGAAAAACATTATTCTGTTTCAAAAGTGATTCCCCTGGTGTCACTACTTCAAATGCATCTTATCAGTGCCAAGGTAGCTGCTGAGCTGTAAGCACAATGCCAATGTCATTGGAGAGGTATTGAAATCATTTTTGGTCTTGCTGTAAGAACCTACCTGGACATAAGATTTAAAAACCCTTAGTTCGGCAACATGGCAAATGTTGAACCTGTGAAAGGGCGACTCATCAATGAAATCCAGTCAATGAACCAGACCTCAGACCCAGGGCCGTAAGGGGTCATATGATGTGATTAAAATTTTTCTTTTCTCTTTGAAGTGTTACAAGCTCTTGGTGCATAAAGAAGATCTGTAAAGTTGCAAAGACTAAAGTCTCAAATCCAAAGAAATACTCTTGATCAAAGTTAAGACTCTGCCACACCCACCTAAAACGGCTCGTTCTAACACGCCCCACATACAGTCTACATCACTATGTGGAAATATCAGCATAACGCCGCCCAAATGTTTACGCAAAGAAAGATGGCATAACTTTTATTCTCGCCAGCCGCCACTCACTCAAGCGTGCTGTGTGTGACGCTGTGTTTCGTTGTGAAAGCAAACCTACTTTGTTTGGCCTTCCAAAAGAGGACACGACTAGAAATCAGTGGTTAAGTTGTATTTACAACAATGTTGAGCCATCGTACTTTTAAAATCACTTGCTATGACAACTAATAAAAAGTTAAGTATCCAAAATCTTTGCAAAACTTAGAAAACATCATTGAAAAAAATTGACGGTATGGTCTCCGGTCTGAAAAACCTGCATGTGATTTGGCATTTCTTCATATTTACATAGTTTACTAATGCTGCTCAAATGTGCCATTAATGTACTGACACAAAAATATATAGTGTATTTTATACAAATATAACTGATGTAAATGACAAAAACAAAGTTTAAGGCTGATGTCTCTATTCATTTTCACAGAAGCAAAGTAGCAGATATTATATAATATACATAAAAACTCACGAATCCGGTCCTTGGCCTTCCGGGCGATTGCCACTAAAGGTCATTCTACCATTACATTGACTATCACACTACACAGACTGTTACACGTACACGGATACAGCTTCACATCATCAATGGCACTGATTACACACCACAGCTGAATGCATATGATACACCCACACAGCGAATCCAATTAGACATGATACCATAAGCCAGGACTGCTCTCTCTCAGGGCCGTGTATTGTTCTGCATTTTCCACTCCCCGAGTGTTAGCTGCCTTACCGAGCCATTCTGTGTTAGTCTCATGTATTGTTCTGCGTTTATCACTCATCTAGCGATAGCTGCATTACCGAGCCTAGTGTCTTGTTTTCCTTGTTTTCATCGTCTTGCCTTGTCTGTTTTTGATCACTGCCTGTGTACCTGGATTATCCCTCGAGTCTCGCCCAACTGGATACTGTTCGTCGGCTGGACATTTGCCTTGTGCCTGATAGCCTCTTGTCTTGCCCTCACTATACCTGTTTGCCATTGTTGAATATGCCTGTTTTTGACCACGTCTCTTGTTAATAAAGTCTTGCAGATGGATCCGCACATCTCACGTCTCATCAGCCACGTTACAGAATACACGGCCACACAAGGATCCAGCAGCTTTTCAGAGGAACATTGGCCAGGTATGGACACGGCAAGAATTGTAGATTTAGACAGGGCCCGCGATCACTAGAGAACTATGTTCGCGAATTTTTAGCCATAGCACACTATTCTGATCTACCAGACTGTATTTTGATAGTTTTTTTGTGATGGCCTTAATCAATCTCTACGATCTGAGCTTAGACGCGAGGGTCCACGTTCGTCACTGAGTTGTTTTTGGACTTTGCTTTGTTGACTGTTGGCTCTCTATTCACTGTGGGTATCGCGGAGGAACGCGACCCCGCACTCACTCATGTAATGGTCCCCGCACTACATTGCGCTCACAAAATGGCGGACACAACAGAGCCCCGTTATGTGAAAGTTGATCATCCTGAGTCCAGTCAAGTCACAGCTGATATTCATGAGTCAAGTCACAGCTGATCATCTGTGTCTCGCACGGACACAGCGATCGTCTAGAGTCTGGTCACTTCCTGTCTGTTGCACCCAGATTGTCGGGGTCGGTCTGTCGGTATCCCAGTCTGGTGTCCAGTGTTAGGGATGCACCGTTGGTGTCTGCACGCGCAGTTGGTATCCCCAAACCCACTCACTCTAACCCTTCTGTTCCTGAACTAATTCCCCTAATGGGGATCGCTTTTTGTTGTGTTTGGGCTGCATATACCACCACAGAACTCCCAGAGGCAGCAGCGCCCACAATTAGGTCTCCAGAGTTGGCGGCTGAAGCTGCAGAATCTCCTGAGATAGTGGTGCTCGCTGGCGGGCTCGCTTCAGCTCCTTGTGTGGTGGGGCACCCGACAGCACTTTCACCGGGTATGTCAGGCGAAGGAACTTCGCCGACGTCGCCCTGTATCCTGAGGGCATACTGCAGAACCTCCAGAGGTGGTGGCTTCTGCTGCAGAACCTCCAGAGGTGTCGGTAG
Source organism: Sinocyclocheilus anophthalmus (assembly GCA_018155175.1). NCBI lineage: Eukaryota > Metazoa > Chordata > Actinopteri > Cypriniformes > Cyprinidae > Sinocyclocheilus > Sinocyclocheilus anophthalmus. The sequence continues at coordinate 3,968 of JADLZN010003998.1, read as the reverse complement.
TACCCACCTTTGAACTTCCTGTTTGTCCTGTCATGGCTAAGGAGGCCATCTGTGAATCCTCGTCCTACCCTGTCACGGATATGGAGGCCGTTTGTGAAAGAACTGTCTGTCCCATCCATGAGACCGTATATCCTCTGTCTGTCTCTTGTGTCTCAGTTTTCCCCAGGTCCCAGTCTGACAGGAGATGCTCCTGTGCCCGAGCTTAGTCAACGAGGGCGCCGTTTCCCCGTTAAGCCCAGGAGGGTTGTTTCCCCATTCAGTGACGGCTCAGCCCGGAGCGCGCTCCAGTGCCGGCTCCTCGAAAGCGCTTTGCTGTGCCGGCTCCTCCAGAGCACCCTCCAGTGCCAGCACCACGTAAGCGCTATCCTGATCCCCAGTACCGCCCTGGAAGGGCTCCAGATCCTCAGTTCCACCCAGGAAGTTTTCATGTCCCTGAGTTAGGCCCAGGGTGGGCTCCTACTCTGTCTGCTCCGCCCTGGTGGGCTCCTTTGTTTTTTTTTTCCATCGTCACGAATCCGGTCCCTTGGCTTCCGGCCGATTGCCACTAGAGGTCACTCTACTATTACATTGACTCTCACACTACACAGACTGTTGTACGTCACCACGGACTACATTTCCCATCATCCATTGCACTTATTACACACACACAGCTGAATCCAATCAGACACGCTACATAAGCCATGGACTTCCTCTCTCTCAGGGCCGTGTATTGTTCTGCATTTTCCACTCCCCAAGTGTTAGCTGCATTACCGAGCCTAGTCCGTGTATTCGTATCATGTATTCTGCGTGGACACTCATCTAGCGATCGCTGCATTACCGAGTTAGTGTCTGTTTTCATCGTCTGACCCGTCTATTTCTGTTCACTGCCTGTACCGGGCTGATCCTCTTGTCCACCATATACCTGTTTGCCGTTGTTCGACCCTGCCTGTGTTTTTTTGACCATGTCTCTTGTGAATAAAGCCTTGCAGATGGATCCGCACGCTTCCTGTGTTCCCTCCGTTACAAAAACGGTGAACAATGTTATTGAATAGAATCTGTTACAAAACCGTTATTGCAAGACATAGGCCTATTGTTATAGGCTACACAGACAAAACAGGTCGGAGATGTTGTTATGCATTTTTTTTTTTTTTTTTTTCTATTTCACACATTAGTAGTAAATCAAGACTTCCAAAGTTCTCTTGTAAAATAAAATAATAAAAAAAAAAACGTAATAAACTGTGTACAGAAAGTGAGTAAAAAACTCTCAACATTAGGCTCCTAAAAAGGTCAGTTTAATCTCGCAAAAACTGCCGTTAATAAAAAAATCTGACTACACTGCATCTGTTGTTTATGATGAATTCGGTGCTTGCACGTACACCGATTTTATTATTGCAGCCTAGATGTTCAAATAGCTGCAGTACTCTGACTTTGCCACAAGGAAAAGTGCGTACGCCTGCTCAGACCCTGACGTGGCGGTAAGTACTTTTCCACGTCAAAGGCCGTTTTTACAAACATGAGCGTTGGTGTGGATTTAAGTGTACGCACACTCTAAGATCAAATATGTGCACATTTTATAAATGAGGCCCCTGGTCCTTAAACGTTCAAATACACAAAGTTATGTCAAAATGTCTGTCTTATCGGTGTCTTAAATTAACATTAATAGTTAAAGATAAAGCATGTGTAGTTTTAGGTTATTTGAGATCCTGGATTATATGATGAGATTTTAAAAGGATAGTTCACCCAAAGATGAAGATACTGTCATATACTTATCCTCAAATTGTTCTAAACCTCTATGAATTTCTTTGTTCTCCTCAACATAGAAGATATTTTGAAAAGTGATCATAACCAGTTTCTGGTCCCAGAATGTGGGACCAGCAACTGTCTGATTACCAGTATGTCAAATATATTATTTTACGTTCAATAGCAGAAGGAATCTCTCAACTACACTCAACTGTGCTATTTTGGGACACCATGATTATGAACTAAAATGCACTTTAAACATACTATCACTGTAATAAAAGATGTATTTAGTCACCACTTGTAGTGCACTTGAGTGTACTAGTGTATGAAAGATGGGTTCATTTTAGTTCATATTCATGGTCTCCCAAAATAGCACAGTTGAGTACAAGATGATCTCAAGTTTATCTTAAGTACTAAATCATCATTTTTAGTATATTAAATACAAAATTAGTGCGAGAACATAGAGCACTTTAGGTATATTATGGAAGTGCACCTGGGTAATCATGCTGTTTTTTTTTCACCTGGGTAATCGTGCTGGGTTTTTTTTTCACCTTAAGACAACACGTGAATATAGAGCCAGATTTTTGTTTATGTGAAGTTTAGCTAGCAGGAAACACAACTAAAGTTATATTTTCCTATATTCTCTTTTGAGTAGCCAAAAAATCCAAAGAAAACATCTTTAAAACAGAAAGAAAAATCATTTACAAAATTAGATTAGATGAACATTCAACAGTCTGACCAAAATGTCTCTGTGTGGGTAGAAAACAAGTGAATGAATCTTCCTCAGAAGAGACAAACTCAAACAGCAACTCGCTTCAATGTCTGCCTTGTATTATAATTACATCCATTAGCTTTTTTGTGAAATTTGGAGTAACTCATTAATCTGTTTCATATTTAAGGACAGAATATAGTTTCCAAAGTCAGACATCGCTTGTTATGATTTTCAAGGGTGTAGAATTTAGTAGAGACACTATGACATGATCCTACCAATATCAGACACTACTCAATTGTTCCTAGCAATAATTTTGATCAAACAATGAAATGTCTGTTTCTGCTGTTATGTCTCCATCAGTGCCAAAATCAAACCTACACCCTTTGATCATCAGCATGGATTTTAGCTGATAATTCCAGCAATCGATTATGATTAATTTGATTAATCATCAAAACTGATCAATCAGTCGACCTCTATTATGCATTGCTGTTGAAACAGAAATCCAGCAATACATCCAAGATATTTCATCCTCAAAGAACTCCAAAGCTTGAATTTCACTTTCATTATTATTTTATTTAAATAGATACTTTTACACTTACTATGCATTTATATGTGTTGATACCTTGGCAAAAAAAAAAAGTTTCAAAATAAGAGTTTTGAAGTGTTTTTAAATCAAGATATAGCAGGGCACACATTTCTCTAGACGATATCAAGTGGAAGCCCCTCTTCTCGAGATGACACATATTTTAATAAAAATAAACATTCATATAAAGGTAAGATAAGTTGTCTATTTCTGAATTTCAAAATACACAGTTATGATGATCTATATTAAATCTGGACAGCTCAGGATATAAGCCCATCACTGTAAATAATACATTGATTTTCCTTGGTGTTCAGTGGTGTATAAACATATAAACTCTTTTCTTAATGTCCTTTGGATAAAACACCTTGACACCCCATAACTACTTCATTGTTTAGTAAATGTGTGACAATCTCTGTCTTATGGGGGGTTTTCCTCCTGAGTGATTGTTCTCTGGTGGTTTCACTGAGGATGCCTGTTGTTGATTTCCTTTTGGGCCTTCTAAAAGAAGCGAGATGACTGACCACGAGAGAGAGAGCTGATTTGTTTAGTTTTCTTTAAGCTTGTTTTCCAACACTGCTACACACATTACACTTCCATGCATTCATTTAACTTTACATGACTGATTCCTGACTGTTACACTCTATGCTGTTCTTTTTTTCCTGTAGTTAAATTTTTTTTATTAAAGATTGTATTCTACTTCTTTCTTTCTTGTGTGTCCCTGGTTTTTGTTCCGTCCCTTTTGAGCCACGGAGAGTAACAAATGGGGACTCATCCTTGTCACAGTAGGATCTAATCAATGTGAGGATGATTTGGAAATATTTGATATCATTTTTGTCATTTCACTGTATTTTGTTGTTTCTGATTCTTTTGAACATGACCAGTGCGTCTCATAGTGTCATTTATATTGCAAACTTTTACCACAACCACGGGTCAGGATTAAACATGGATGACCTC
>JADLZN010003997.1:0-38536 GCA_018155175.1 Sinocyclocheilus anophthalmus | reverse complement strand
GGCCAATCTGGATATGAAGGTGGAGTTATTCACCTGTTTGTTTATAATGGTTATTATAATTTATTAAACACACTAGACTTCATAGTTTTTTATGGTAAGTGTTGCGTTAAACGTAAAGTGTCTAATTTCTGCTCCACATTGAAATAATGAAACTGAAATTGTTGAAACTGTTTTCAAGCAGGTTTCCCAAATACCTGAACTCCCTACTGCTACTGGTTGTCCAACCGAACAGTCCTCCCTTACGAAAAAGAAGTTTATTCAAGTGTGCTATTAGTATACTTCTTTTAAACTAAAAATAGGAAAGTATATTTTAGTCTACTTTTTATGTACTTAGAAATGTACATATTTGACTTATAGCCTACTTAGAAAAAGTCTAAATATACTTTAGCTATAATTGTGCTCCTAGAATCCATGCTTTCATTGTTATACGGTAGGGGGGCGCTATTACACATCTTCTGTACATAATTTCCAAGAAAAAACACAAGTGAAGAAGAAACTGAAAAACAGCAGATGTTTCCACACCTAATCTAACATGATCATCATACATAAAACAGTATCAAAACTATGTAACATTATGGAATAAATTGTCGACCAATGAAGAGGTAATAATAACTATCAAGCATTGGGGTGTTGATTGACTTTATCTACATTTTGATTATCATTCTGAACCCAATTCATAGTCTTTTTTCAGCTTTATGTTCAAAATGTTGTTTATTTCTTTATTTTTTTTTTATGAAACTTATCCACATTCAAGTTTTTAAAAAAAGAATGCATGAAGCTAGAATAAAATGGTTTTGTTTACAAGCAGATACCCTGTTCTTTTGATGTATGTTCAGATATTCATGTAACAAAATATATACAAATTAATACTTAAATAGGGACATAGTAGTATACTTAAAGGATGATGTAAAGTTCACTTAAAGAAAAATTACGAGTATACTTGCAGTATAAAACTAAACTAGTAGTTTACTGAGACTATCCTTCAAAGTGTAATAAAAAATTCTACTACAAGTATTTAATTAGTAAACCATCAGTATACCTATAAGTTCACTTTTAGTATAGCTGCAGTACAAACTAAAAAAATAGATGTAAACTAGTTGTGTACTCAAAGTTTACTACTGTTATACGTAAAGTATAGTTAAAAAGTATACATTTATATACTAGAAAGTTGGCCAATTTAGCCCCAAGGAGTATTGAAATAGTACACTAACAAGTATACTACTAGTACACTGATAATTGTATACTTACTACATAAAGTATACATAAAAATATGCTTGAACTTTACTTAAGTATACTTAAAATAAACTTGAAGTATACTACTTTTTTGGTAAGGGCTGCCCCAAACTCAGACACTGGTTGGCGACAACGTTTGATACGTCAAAAAAAAACAGATGTTCTCCCATTTCACCTTCAAATGGCTTTCTTTGGGCCGGTTCACACAGAACACATTTTTGCATTGAAAAATGCAAGTAGTGGAACGAAAAAAAATAAAGAAATGTCTAGAGAAGTTTTTTTAAAGTACTTTTTTAACTTGAGCATCATGCTTTTAGAACACCATGTCATGCCCAAGACACTACAGAAGACTTTTAAAAACTTGCATCTATAAAATCCGCCTATAGATCTTTTTTTTAACTACCATCTGTCATCCTTGTAAAGTGTTTGTGCTATTTCTCTTCGCTATTTCCGAATAAAATGTCTTTGTACTCATTTAAACAAGAGTTGCAGATCACACGGCACATGTACAATGCTGATAACAATATTTCCATCAAACACACTGTAGCATACGTGTAAAAACTTTATGTATACGCCTACTTTGGGCTTTAAAGTTGTCTCTGCATTCTGCATTTTACTTAGGATAAGTGAAAATGGCACAAGTCACTTTTATGTGTTTTTATTTACTACAAATGTGGGAGGGCAGCATTGAGAGTGGTAACACCTATTTCTCATGATTACATGTTCTGAAAACATGCATTTTATTCTCATCATTGCAAGGTTTTTTCTCATCATTGCATATTTATCTGCAATCTCTTGCTGAAAGCAGGAAATGAATACTGTAAGTGAAAACCACAGACACCGTATTACATCAAAATGTTTTGCAATGTCAGACACTATCAAATAGTTTTCGTTTAGCATTTTTGAAATAGAAAAGTTATTCAGTTTATTATTCTTCAATATTTAATGGAGAAATAATCGATAAGAGACCTTAAAGTCTTGACCTCAAAACAGCTTGTGAACATCAGGAACTTCACTGACCATGTTAACTTTTGTGGCATGCAAAGGAGGCATCCTGCACTACATAGCACACTATCACGCAGTACAGTCATGGCCAAAAGTTTTGGCAGTGACATAAGTTTTGTGTTTTGCAAAGTTTGCTGCTTAAGCTGTTGTGGTGTTCATTCACATTGTTTCTAGATTGTGTAGAGTGATCAGATGCATTAAATAATTGCTCAAAAGCTCAGAGCCAAAAAAAGTAATTAAAAACAAACAAAAAAAAAAACAAATGTCACTGTTATTTCATCCTGACACAAAATGACAAGCTAACATTAATTGACTAATCATATCAGCAGCGCATGTGAAAGTGTGAATGCGTACTAGTCAGGTGAAATCACTATCATACTAATTAGATTGTAAGAGCAGACTGATTGCTATAAAAGGAGGGAAGAAGCACTTTCAATCATTGTGTTCTTGTTAGCAATGGATACCTCCAAAGAAACACGTGCAGCCACCATCGCTTTGCATCAAAATGGCCTCACATGTGTAACAAATCAGCTCATGAGGAAATATGAATAATTAATCATAACTAGTTATAATTAATTATGAATATTTAGATCCGCTGTAGATATTTAGCTGACCTCTCAGGGTCAATTGTCTTGTCAATTCTAAGAACGTTAATTTCCTGGTTAAGGGAAATAACTTTCTTACTGTACAATTCTACAAAAGCTTGTAGCATAAATCTGCATGATTAAGTGACTCCAGTTATGAGCAAACAATGAACAACGTCAAGTGTGATACAAGTAAGGTTTTATTAACTACATAAACAATTAAACTAGTCCAACATACTACATAAACACAAACTGGTCTAACACACACACACACACACACAACCACACACACACACATACAGTTGGTATAGGAAAGGGTTAAAGCTTAACTCAGTACAGAGAAGAGACATAAGGAATGAAATTTATGGAACCATTTGCATATTCAGCAGATCTACACCTGAGGGAAACGTCAGATTCTTAGTTCAAACACACCTTTGTAAAAAGGTGCAGATGATACCTCATGTATCAATTAATAAGACTAAGTTTGATACTTCCAAGTCTGATCTGTCTGAAAGAGATTCCTGATGCAATCTTAAGGCCCAAGATCTTGCTGAAGTTGGTTGAAGAGAAAGAACCCGTTTTGAGTCAGAGGATCTTGATGAATGGAAAGGTCGAGGCCGAAGCCTGGCACGAGCTTAGGGTTTCCGGGTGCGTTTTTCTCACATCCTCTCAGAAATAAAACAAAACCACCAACTCCGGGAGGGTCCCTGGTGTGGGCCTTTAAGGTCGGAGAAGAGTCACGCCTCTCAAGGTGGGCTTGTCCAATGAGAGATACAGAAATTCCAAGCGGGAGGTGGCAATTGCTGGAGGGCTTTATGACCCTTTGTCTCTAAGCATGGTAATTTGCACATGTAATTCACTTGGGGTGCGGATGCACAAACTAATAAAGATTCTTAAAACACTAATATGTTGCATAGGTACCAACACATAATATATACTCTCGTTTAGATCATCACAAGACGAATTCATAGATACTAAACATAGTAGAGTTATATATATGTAAGCTGACAGAAGTGAGTATTTCGATCATAAGCCTGCATAACACAGTATACAATCTCAAAGACAAAATACACGATGACAATAATATACACAATGACCTGAAGGATACACTGTTCATTCAAAGAAAAGTTTTCCTAGGCAATTCCTATGCATGGGCCTCTTGACTCTCTGCTCCAGTCCTGTAGATCCGTTAAATGTATCTGGTTCAGGTTGCTATGGAACAGGGCCTGTTTCGGCTCCTGGGGTGTACAGAGTATTTGTCTAATTAGCTAACAATATAATTGTGTGTGTGAGTGGTCCAGAATACACATGCAAGGAAATTGCTATAAAGAATATTGCACCTAAAAGAACCATTTACCGGATCATCAAGAACGTCAAGGAGAGAGGTTCGACTGCAGTGAAAAAGTCTCCAGGATGTCCAAGTTCCAGCAAGCGCCGGACCATCTACTCATGACGGGAGTAAGCATACGGAATCATGGATCACCAGCAGTGCAGAGCTTGGGGAGGACCATCGCACGCACAGTGAGCCAGACTTTGACAACGTGGTGTCAAGAAGGCAAGGACAGACTGAATTTCTGCAGGAAGTACAGGGATTGGACAGCAGAAGACTGGTGCATAGTTATTTTCTCTTATGAAGCTCCCTTCCGACTGTTTGGGTAATTTCTGGAAAATCGATTGTTCGGAGAAGAGAAGGTGAACGTTATATTGAGTCCTGTGTTGTGCCAACAGTGAAGCATCCTGAGACCATCCATATGTGTGGGGTTGCTTTTCAACCAAGAGAGTTGGCTCTTTCATAATTCTGCCCAAAAACACTGCATTGAATAAAGGATGGTATCAACACTTCCTGCAAGAGCGACTTCTTCCAGCATGATGGAGCACCATGTCACAAAGTAAGAGTGATAAAGAAGTGGCTCGAAGGTCATTACATTGAAAGTTTGGATCCGTGGCCAGGCAACTCCCAGGATCTCAATCCAATAGAGAACCTGTGGTCAGTCCTCAAAAGGCGAGTGGACAAGCAGAAGACCACAAATTGTGATCAACTCCGAGAATTAATAAGGCAAGAATAGATCGCCATCATTCAGGATTTGGCCCAGAAGCTAATATACAGCATGCCAGAGCGAATTGCAGAGGCTAAGAAGAAGAATGGTCAACACTGTTAATATTGACTCATTATATATATTTTTTCCAATAAAAGCCTTTAAAACTTATATACTTATCATTGTTTTTCAGTATACCATAGAAGCATGTGGAAAAATAATCTACAAATACAGAAGCATCAAACTTTACAAAACACAAAATTTCTGTCACTGCAAAACTTTTGGCCAGGACTGTATGGGTAAGCTGTCACATGGAACCGCCAGGAACAGCGGCTTTCGCAAACAGTTAAAAATAAAATGTATAGGGTACAACGGGGCTAAAAGCTCCTTTGATATTATTTTCATCTAAACCCCTAGATGGCACAAAAACGTGGCATAGCACTTTCCAAAACATTCGCTTTTCAAACTGCACGTGTATATTTGTCTGATCTTTGAAGCGATCGTGTGCAAAGTTGATTCTGTGCTTACTTGAACTAATATTTTATCTTTTTTAAAATGTTGTAGATTTAAGTAGCAAATGAGAATAGCAAAAATTAATACATATATTTTGAGACAAAGGTCTTCTTAATGATTTTCAGTTTTAAGATAATTAAAGCAACAGTTTTAATAACAAAAGATGATGTAAAAAGTATGGTATGTTGGGTAAAAAGCGGCCCTTGTGTGGGGCTAAAGGCGCACAGTAATAACATGATAATTAAAAGATGGCTGACTTTTACATTTCTTGACATGGTTAGATTCAGATGGCAAATATCATATATAATGTTGAGTATCCATCTAAGAGATAATCACCATGTTTAGAATGAAAACATCATATTTAAAAGTCTCAGGTTACGTAGTAACCATGGTCCATGAGAAGGAACGAGACACGTGTCCTTAGGGGCGTCGATATGGGGAGCGCCCATGTGACTGGTGTCTGAAGCATACATCTAAACACAACAACGACATTGGCCGGTGACAGCCTATGATGTCATTACCCTGCGCGATCATAGTATAAAAGGGCGCTGGGATAACACGTCATCCGCTTCTTCGTCTGAATCTTGTGTCCGAAGCATGGCAGGGAAACTAGAGGGCGCAGTGTCTCGTTCCCTACTCAGGGAACAATGGTTACATATGTAACCTGAGACGTTCCCTTCCGAGGAAACTTCGAACTGCATCCTCTAGGGGTTGCTATGGGGAATGGTATACCCATGCCACCATGCTGAGGGGAGTGCATGCCAGAAAACCATGGCGTACACTAAGTACCAACTCTACCATAGCCATGGGAGTTGCCCCTGGGACGTTAAGACGGCTGTCAGTGACATTATCCCCTACGGCCAAAGGTCTAGGCTACATACCCAACTTACCTGTTAGGGCAAGATATCCTTTCTCCCTCTTTCCCCCCCCTCCACCCCCCCCACCATGGCCCGGGGTAGAGCTCAAGGTTTGGAATCAGGAATATATTCCTTTAAGGGAATACAACCAAGAGTCTAGAATCATCCTAAGTCTTGGCCTGTCACACAGGGGCAACCCCATGCTCTACATATGCTGAAGGAAGTGTCTCAACAGACCACTAGTAGCAACACCCTGTTAAAAGTGGGTATCCGGAGGATACAAGGTGGAGTGGTGCTAGTGTTGCTTTCGTCAACGAAAATTATGACTAAATATCGTCGTCAACGAACCTTTATCACGTGACGAAAACGAGACGAGACGAGACGAAAATGCTGGTCATGTGACGATGACTATAATTAAATGTATAATGCAATATCGTTGACGAATAAAAACGAGACGAAATGTGGCTTACAAAATAAAAAACTATGCTAAAATGTCTCATTTTCGTTGACCAAAACGAGATGAAACGAAATGTTATAACGTTATTTCGTCTCGTTATTATTATTATTTTGCAGTATTTCTGTTTCCTGTGTCTCGCTTCAGGGGCTGCATCAGTCACTTCCTCAAGCCCCACTCTGTCGAGAGCAGGGGTTCCGTGTAAAAAATCATTTTTTTAGATTTTTAAATTGCTAAAATGTTCAAAAAAGCAGCTATTATATAATATCCATTTCTAATGTCGCCAATAATTAGATGCATTGAAATTCCGGCTGCCGAAAATGAGTTCGCCGCTCAGGATTCACTTGTGTGTGTGTGTGTGTATTATCCATAGACTGTATGGTATTATCCCGCTCTATGCGCGTGTGTGCTCCGCTCAGTCGCTCGCGGCCCATGTGACTGCTCCACTCATATACCGTTCATGCTCATCGGAACAGCAAAGTCCACTCAAAAATCGAGCTGACAGGAAACATCGATGTAGTACAGTATTGTTTCTGTCTGCAATAGCCCTACTGTGTTGTAACAAGGTGTGGTAAATGGGCAACTCTGGTAACGCTGCCCTCTCATTCATTGATCTGCTAACCGTTATGCTAAACATTATTTGGATAATTGGTAAAAAAAAAAAAAATCTCTTAATAGCCCTACAAAAATACACTGAGTGAGCAAAACTTTGTTTAATTACCATTATAACTATCTCACAGTGTTTACATATGAATAAAAGCCTACATTAAAATCTGTCATATAAATTGGTCTCTTCATTAGAAATTAGCCTACTGATTTTTTTATAATATTAAAAATATCTGTATGACATTATATTCTGCAGTTCTTCTCTGTTGTACCAAATATCTATACTTTTCAAATTATCATATCGAAGTTAGAAATTCAAATATTGTGACAAAATTAATTTTGTAGGGTGCACAAAATTTCCAAACAAAAAAAAAAAAAAAAAAAAAAAAAAACAAAATAAAAAAAATAAAAAAAAAAAAACGGGTGCCGTGACTAAAGAAAGGGTGGGAAACACTGATTTAGAAGACGAAACCCAAACAAAGTTAAGTCTGACACAGAAAAAGGGACCGATGGCCGGCCAGCCGGGGTTCGTCTTTATTTAAATTTATGTGTGTGTACTTCTAACATGTTTGGTTGGTAAAATAAATGTTGTAAATTCAAATCAGAGCATCTTCCGTGTCTGGAATGGAAGTATTCTTGAGTCTATAAGGTAACAATAATATAATAAGATAACCTTGTTTGAAATGGGTTTGGCTAAAATAAAATTTTGGTTTCGTCTATACTACTAGGTACTTATACTATACTGACTGGGTTAAATAGAATTGCATTTCTAAAAAGAGACTAAAATACAATTTTCATGGACTAAAACTAGACTAAATGTCATCAATTTCATTGACTAAAACTAGACTAAAATAATTCAGGTTTTCTTGGACTAAAACTAGACAAAATGCTCAGATTTTAGTCGACTAAAACTTGACTAGACTAAAAAGACAAAAGTGACAAAAACTAATAAAAACTAAAATGACAGTTTCACACAAAGACTAGACTAAAACTAAAATTAAAACAGGCCGCCAAAAACAACACTAAGTGATGCACCAAGGTGGAACAGGCCTTACACACCTCAAGAAAGGGCACGAAGCTGCCACGCGAAGCCCTCACCATACAGGGTTTTAGAAAGAACGCAAAGTACTAGCGTGTGAACTTACCACAGTGTGGATTTTAGAAAGTGTACAAAGACTTCACGTGCACACTTACTATAACATGGATTTAAAAATACCATTTTAAGGGGCTCTCGTGGCACTCTGAAAGAGCAGCCCATAGATGGAAATGGTGCATCCCAAAACACTATGTTTGAGAAGTCATCAACTCGATCTAAGGTAAAATGCTGGAGTGGCTAGCAGTAAATCTCTAGCTGAGGGAGCAAACACCCAGCTCTCAATCGAGAGGGGGGCTCGACCTACAGCAGGTATTCCCATGCTGGAACAGCTAGCAGTAATTTACTTAGCTGTGGGAGCAACACACCTTGTTCTCAGTCGAGAAGGGGGCTCGACCTACAGCATGTTCCAATGCTGGAACGGCTAGCAGTAAGTTACCTTAGCTGAGGGAGCACAACACCCAGCTCTCAACGAGAGGGGGCTCGACCTACAGCACGATCATTAGAAATCAGAAGGGTAAGCGTACTGCAAGCTAGCCAAAAAACTCAGCGCATCAGAGAGGCAAAGGAAGGGCCTAGTTCGCCTGATGCTGCTGGTTCCAGGTGCTCTGGGAAAACAGAGAACTCAACTCTCACGTGAGAGGAGAACTCCGAATTCAGAAATGAATCTTAGGCTTAGCGTGTCTCTAGTTCGGACCATCAGTAAAAGTGGTCACTATGAAGCCATAGAACCAACCAAACACCATAGGTCCAGCATAGGAGACTGTAATGCAGGAAGTTCCTACCTAACCTCAGTCAGGTGGAGAGATGGTGGTTATAGGGGAATTAGGAAAGGGAAGATAAGGGCAGATGTAAGACCCCCGAAGGAAATGAGTAGATACTCAAGTATCACTCTGATCGGACAAAAAGCGCGGCCTGTCTGGATCAAATCCCTTAGTATTGCTAACTCCTTTAGCGCGAGCCGCGGCACTAGCCTTCTGTGCCCATCTCTGATTTTCAGACCGAGATGGGCCAGGACCCCTGTGTTGTTTGGGCTCAGACCTGGACCTTCGTGGAGCACCGCCATCGTGTGCAACGAAGCGACAGCCTGACCTGCTGCTGCGTATGCCCTGCCATTCAAGCGAGATGTATCCTGAAGGGGCTTAGATGGTCAGGAGGGGGTCTTAAGAGAGGATGTCTCACCATAGAGAGATAGCTAGCCAGCGTCTCTTCTACGGGGGGCATCTTCTCATAGCTGTTTTCGCGCATCGCCTCGATGTTGGCATAACTCATATGCTGGAATCGATGGATGCGTGAAGAAAACGGCCTCTTCCATTCCTTCTTGATCTCTGTATGGAGATCAGGAAGAAAAAGAAAGCTCACCTGAGCTGGAGGGTTATTGCCAGAAAAATAACGTTCATCGAGATACCTCGCAACGTCACTTTCTGGACGCTTAATGCAAGGCAAGCCTCCATAACTTCCAAAACTCATCATACGCAGGGCAGGAGGATTGGGAAGGCTCAGCCTCAGCTTCTTTGCCCTCCTCAGACATCTCCTGCTCTTCCTGGGTCGAACTCAGCAGAGCACTGGCCGCTGGATCAGACGTATGTATTAAATAACATTATCCTTCAGCGGCTCACTCTTGTCACAGCCGACGAGCGCGAGGGGGAAAGCCCCTCTTTAAACTCATCGGCCAGATCCACCTGCGATCCCCACAAGCTTATTCTCCTCCGTGCCTCAGCAGCAGCGGGTCCTGAACCGCGGGAAACAGATGGCTGCCCCTCTATCCTCGAAATTAGAGATGTGAGTTGTGTGTGAGTGTGTGTGTGTGTGGGAGAGAGAGAGAGAGGAGAGGGGGGGGGGTCACATCACAGTGGATTCAGCTATCTTAACCGTGGCTTGTGTACTGCAAAAACATACCAGCTTCATCACTGTGTCTTTCACGTGACTCTGTTGCCCTTTCGGGCTTGAACTGATGGTATAACTAATGACATTATTTACTGTCTTTCCATTTATTTTGAAAGATGAAGCTCGGGATTATGGTAAGGGGCGTTACATTCCGACGAGTGCTTGTGGTGTTCGGACAATCACAATGCACTGGGTCAGCTGGAAAATCAGAACAGACTGCGCTTGTCAAAAGAGGGGGATTTGTTGAAAACGACGTGTTTGAGAGAAGCGGGCCATAGAGGACCTACAATAATGTACAGAATTAGATAAATGTGTTTTTTGAACATTAAAGCACATCAACATATTCTGTTACACCAAATAACACAAAATAATGATCTTTAAAAAAGAATCATATGACCCCTTTAAAAATGTAGTTAATTTATTATAATTAGTTCAGTTTAGTTTTAGTTATTTCCGTTAGCAGTTTTAGTGCTTCAACTTGAACATATTTCAGTTAGTTGTTAAGGTAGCTTTTCAAATTTTTGTTTAGGTTGTGTTTCATCTAATATTTTATTCAATTTCATTTTAATTTCAATTGATTGATTTTTTAAAAATAGTTAAACAGATATTTAAATATATTTATCTATATATTTATATCTGTCATATTTCAGGTACCATTTGTAATTTTTGTTTAGTTTTTCATCTGACATTTGTATTTTATTTCAGCTTTACTTAAAATTGAAATGCCAGTCATTCAAAAAGTACTCACAGGTACTTGTGTATTAAATATTTCAGCTAATTTAATAATGCTTTTAGCTTCCAATAATAGCAGCATTTTACCATACTTGAATCCAACACATACTAGAAATGACGTAAAAATGGCCTTGGGAAAGTTGCAACTTTTAGAACTTGTCAAACCTGACAGGTTTACACGTTCAGAAACAGAGGTGAAGAGTGGCTCGCTGTCACTCTCTGCAACCTTGACCTGCACGTCCCTGACCGATTCGAGTGCAGAATTCCTCTAATGTAGATCATGTGCTGCTCGACTTTAACACTTGAGTGTGACAGGTGTGTGTCATCTGGTGAGGTCACAGGGACAGTGAGAGTGTTGTGTCGAGGTTTTAAAAAGGCATAATTGTGTCTGTGGAGAGCAGGGCATAGTGGACAGTGGGCTATTTAAAGAACAGTCAGACCAGTCAGCAGATACTGGCCTTTATAGAACATCCTTTCACCTTTACAGTTCGCATATTACAGGGGATAAAAATGATCACTGGCTGTTTGAGCGGCATTGAAAACTCAGATTTAGAGGAGAAACGCACCCTCACATCACCTGGCTTAGCATCAGAAAAGATTTCTCTCCTTCTTTCTCACGTGGCCACGATAGCCAACAATGGGCAAATAATTCATATTTACAGTAGGTTTTTGCAAGACAGGGCCTGAAAGAGTTGAGTATAAACATTTATAAGATTAATGCCTTCAACCACTCCCTTCTCCCGCAGGTTTTCCTGGCACTAGGAGATCCTGAGCAGATTCTCCAATTTTCCAACATAAACATTTATATTAAACAAGCAAACAAGCCAAAAGCTGTCATCCCGGTGTGGGTGTTGACATACGCACGTTTGCAGAAGACAAAGAAGGTTGTGTTTCCTATTTCTAAAGCTTCTGAAGTCTAAGCGAGGAGTGGTAGATACACATTGTTCACTGTTATTAGCCATAATTCAGTGCAACTGTGATGACTTATAATCTGACAGCAGCTATGAGTCACACACACAGAAGCTCAAACTACATACATATATCATGCCGGTAGTTGTATATTTGAGTTACAGATGTGGGTTTACTGGTATCTCAGAGGATTTCCGAGGGATTTGGACATATTTCAGAATTGGTGGGTATAGGAAGTGAATTCTGGGTGGAACGGGTAAGAAGGCCTTGTTTTAACCAGCTTCATTTCACCAGCAAATGTGAAATATTCCCTTCGCCCCATTTTGGAGGGTATCCATCTTGTTTAGGGATTGTCTGGTATGACATTACCACAAACCGTTCCATACCTGTATGAATTTCTTTCTCTCCTCAACATAGAATATATTTTGATGAATGTTGGTAACACTTTCTGGTCCCCATTGACTTCCATAGCATTTTCCCCTACCAATGGAGGTCATGGGACCTGTACTGTTGGTTACCAACATTCTTCAAAATAACTTCTTTCAGCAACAAAACTGAACAATTGGAGGGTGAGGTAAATAATGACTGAATTTTAAATTTTGGGTGAACTGTCCCTTTAAACGGAAATCTGTAAACACCTGCAGAATTCCGCTCAAAGTTCCGCAAAATTGGAACACCAGTTATTCAAAAAATTCTACACATCCCGTAGGTGCTTGTTTATTAAATATTTCAGCTAATTTAATGATACTTTTAGCTACCAATAAGACTAATAATACTATCACCATTTTACCATGTTTGAATCCAACATTTTGAATTGAAATTTTTTTTAACATTGAATTGAAAAAAAATCTTTTTTTTCAATTCAGCATAGAAATAATGAAAAGCATTTCCCACCTTACTATTTGAATGTCAGCTGTACTGAAACTGTAAGAAAGTGTGAAACAGCAATCTTATATATATAGATAAGGGTAGTTGATGCATAATGTGACCATGAACTCAAAATTTTAGGTTAGATTAAGAAAGATGTTTTGCTTTGCTATTTGAATTTCTTTTGCTTTTCAACAGTGCCTTCCGTGGTAAAGAGTGTGGTGGTGTGTGTGTGTGTGTGTGTACACATACGTAATTCATGAATAAGAATGCATTATTAATAAGAATTTTTAAATAGTTTTAATTAAAGTTTGAATTAGAAGAATTTCTAGAAGAATAACTACCCAGTTATAGGCATAACACAGATATTCATCAAATATATATTGCACAGTACTGTCGTTTTGGTCGCACTGGATCTGCTAAATGTTGGACAAAAATGCTGTCATTATATGCATTGTATGAACTCTGACTCTCTCTTTTTCCACACCCTTTCAAAGTCCCCCTCTCAGTTTCTTTCTTTCAATTCAACTCAAATTCTTCTTTTTGGCCTCAGACAACATAACACGTCCTTACAAAGTCCTTCGTTCACTCTCTCTCTCTCTCGTTCGCTCTAGTCAGCTGACTGTCTGGCTCTCTGCCTCAGTGGCTGGCTGAGCTCAGCGGCGTGGCAACGTGCAGCTTGCCATGTCTGCTGTCGCTACAGGAACCAGCTGCAGCGAGAAACACAGCAAAGCTGGGTCAACACAGCCTGCAGATTCATTCAGAAAATCTTCTGTCTGAGAGAAATGTAATACCGAAGATGTGTGGCTTACTGTAAACAGAGTTTCTCACAGTTTCTGTACACAAGTGATGATTAAATCCTAAAATTCAATGACATGTTCCCTCATATCAGGTTTATTAAACACTGGACGTGGTAAACAGTGGTTATGGATCGAGGCTGCATATAATGTCTCAAATCCCAGAGTACAAACTTAGGATCATTTGTTGTTTAATAAGGTTGCATGACTTTACAAATATTTTTACATGTAAAAAATATTGGAATTATACAATACCATTAGATACGTAAAAACTTGAATTGAGTAAAATTGAAATATATTAAAATGTACATTAATGTTAATAATATTGAATAATATATATATATATATTAAATATGCTATATGAAGAATCGCAATGACTCTGATTCTGATGCAGTCATTCATTTCTTAAAGCAACCCTGGAGCACCTTTTAAAAGGGTGAATGTCTCAGATTCATGAGCGACATGTACAGTCAATTACAGGTGTCTGAATGAATCTTCTCTTCTCACAGAGACTGCTGATCTTTTGAGACCATGTGTAATCAGATGCCCCACTGTTGTAGGAGCCTATCAATGTCAGAATCACCGGCTCCCAGACAGCCAGCTGGCATCACCGACTGCCAGCATGATGTTAGACGGCTCTCCTTAAGAAACCTTGAAATTACGACCCAGGCTAAAAATAGTCTTCTCCTTGAGTCAGTGCATGCTTTCAAATATCAGAAGTTTAAGCTGCCGCTAAATTTGGTTTTGTTTAATCAGTTAACAGATGCTCTTACAATGCTTGAACATGAGTGAGTGTGAACTTTCTTAGCCATGTTTTATTGCACTGAAAGTATGCTTTGCCGTGTTTCATATTTCTGTGTATTAGATGGTGGCAGTAGACCATAGCAGTGTGCTGATTATCACAGAATGTTCTAACGCAATGACCAGTGTCCAGATGACCTGTTAACACACTCAACCTGATTAATGGAGACTGAGCTGTTCAGTTCTGCAACATAACTAGTGTGTACAAATAATATTTGGTTTGTTCAGTTAACGCAGATGTGTGAGGATATGCCGTAAGCAGCCAAAATAAATGCTTATATCATTGCATAAAAACTTGGATATGCCTATTTGAAATCCTTAAAGGGATTGGTAGTTCACCCAAAAATGCTAATTCTTTCATTTATTTTGAAAAAATTCTGTCGATACCATTTTCACTCAGAAATTGCATACATTTCATAAAGAAATGGAAAGTAACACATAGAATTAAATGTAAAAATTTGAAGTAGAAAAACTGAAATAAGATTTCTTGTGAAACCCACTCCAATATTTCTTTACATTTTATTTACAAAAATCATTTTTTACAGTGTCATGTTGTTCTAAAACCCATAAGACTTTGGTTCATCTTTGAAAAAGACATTACACCTGTTTATCACACACTGTAAAAATTATTTTAATTTGAAGTAAAGATTGCTGGAGTATGTTGTACAAGTAAATAGTACCCTATAGCAGTTTTCTTTTCCTATGGTATGCTTTAGTGAAAATCGTTTCTACACCAAATTATTTTTCAGTGTCTAAAGCGATTGTATCTCTTCAAAAGACTTGGACTGAACCACTCGATTCATATGGACTCATTTTATGGTGCTTTTATTAACTTTTTAGATCTTCTAAGTTTGGGTACCTTGACTGTCAATAGAGTGACAGAAACTTTTTAGGTTTTATTATTATTATTTATTTAATCTTAATTTGTGTTTTGAATATTAACCAAAGTCCTATAGGTTTGGAATGAGTGAGTAAATGATGACAGAATTGTTTTGGGGGGGAAAACGGACTGTTTAATTCCAATCGGTGTTCATTTTGTGGTCAAATGTTTGTATAATGCCCCCTAAACCATATAAACCGACAGCTTTTATAAATGTATGTCTCTCATAATACTCTGTGGCTGGTCTCTTTTGATACCACATGATAGTTTCATTATTTAAATCCATTAATTTGGTAAGGAGCTATTAAAGTAGGCTCATATACAGATACAAGACCCCTCTACTTTGCATCAGGGTCCTGATCACCATTTCAAGGATTATTTAGCAGCAATGACTGGAAATTACATTTCAGTTATATAAATCTTACACTTTTAAAGCCGCAACCAATCAAATCAAAACCAATTCATCAACAAAGCAAACCAGTGACCAATCACAGTAATCCAATCATGAAAAGAGGAAAGCAGCAACCAATCCGACTTAGGCATTGATCAAATAAGAGTGCTAGAGATGGGCTGATGTCACACAAGACACCGCTCTACACGTATACGTGTCATAGATGTCTATTCTCACCTGGTGCGTATATTAACTATGCTATAAAAAGCAGCACCTGTCAGCCACACACACTTGCATATGATTGTTGCAAAGTTTGTGTGGTGCCACCCAGACAATCAGGTTATTTAAACAGCTTGACCTAGAAATAAAAGGGCGCTTTCTCTCTCACATACACACTCATTTTGAACACTGTGAGTGTGACGGAGGGGAGAAGGGAGGTACTGGGATCAGAAAGGCTCTGCAGCTGTGGGTCTACGTGAGTTCTGGCAGGGACACACTCTCCCTCTTTCTCTATCGCTCTCTGCTTGCATCCTCCCTCCCTGGCATCTATTTCTTTATTCTCCTCTTCATTTTTCTGTTTCTCACCTCTTTCTCTGCTTAACACCTCCCCCCATCCCCCAAGAGACCTTGACAATGAGAGATGTTTCACTTTTAGCTCGATATCTGAGACGTGTGAAAGACAAGCAGAGGCATGGGAACCAAACTGAAAGAGCAGAATTTCATTTAGCACAAAATGACTCAGTAGGCAGAAAATACAGTGATTAAAACCACATATTTTGCCACAAAAGGACAGAATTGTCTTATTTGGGAGACATGTAAAAGAATAATGTAATATTAATGTAATGAAGCTGATGCTCCTGTTCATAATGTGTCCGGTCACACTGACAAACATTTAGTCTTAGTCTATGTCTGTGTGTGTGTGTCTGTATGTCGTCTGGTCTGGGTATGTCTTGTCTGTTCGGTCTGTTTTCTGTCTGTCTGTCGGTCTGTGTGTGTGTGTGTGTGTGGGTTGGGGTGTGGGTGTGTGTGTGTGTGAGAGTGTGTGGCGTCGTTGTGTGGAAATCAGCTTTTTTTCAAACCGGATACCACAGGGGCCATGAAACCGGCCCATCATTCCCACTTCCACATGCTTTGAGACCCCAACATACGGGACCATCTGCAGCACAATTCGGGCAACTGCTTCCTCAAATGGACCACAAGGACACAGTGGCTTGTTAGTTGTTTTCTCAAAACCCCATGTGACTACAAGCTAAACAGTTCCGCCCACGGTCCAGCAGTGAAAAGATTAGGAGCAGGGAGTAGAGAGAGAAAGAATGAGAAAGTAAAGCCAGGAAGAGGGCAAGGAGGGCATGCAAATTGCAACAATGCAGCTGAGAAAATGATTCTAGTAGATTGTGGAGTGTTTTAGTAGTGTATAATGTGACTTGCTTTGTTTGAGTGCAAACTTGGTCTGTACTGCTACTTTGTGGTCGTAGGTGGAATAATCTGTTAGAAATTAGCTGTTCTGATTTCACTTTGAAATTTTGTTTTTAAAATGTACATTTCATGTTTATAACAGTGTTGTCATGGTCATGTTTTTTGGTTACTTACTTTGCAGATGATTTATAGTCTTAAGCGTTTATATAAAATTCACAATTAAAACGTTTACCACTTTACATTTTGTCAGGGTTTTATATTTCAAATATACAAATATGAGTTATATGAAAATATGAGTGTGTTGTGTACTAATTTATAACTAATATGTGCATGAGCTTATGAACGAAATGTAGCTTTTTGTTAATTCAAATAAATATATATATGCAGATGTAAAGTCATATAGCCACTAATTTGTACAAGGATGTAGGAAAACATTTATTTTTGACAACAATTATGATATTTAGTTGGTATTTTTAATAATTTGTAACATACTTGTGCCCATTTTTTATTTAATTATATTAATAATAGATTCGCAATTCATAATTCGTACTTTTAAGGCGCAAAAAGAGGCTTTTTCCATCTTAGAACAACAATAATATTAAAAATACAATAATAATATTGTTTAATGATATAATAATAATAATAACAAGAATGTTATAAAAATTACTGTTTGTATTACTGCACAGGCTGCATCACGTGATTCGTCCCAACGCATCACGTGTGTGGTGGACGCGTTTGTTATCGTTACACCTGCGCTCACCTGTACACGTTAGACTGGCGTTACTTTAGCGTAACGACTCCAAAGCTGGGTAAGTATTTGGAAAACAAATGTTTGTTTTAAAGTGATGTTAACAGATTATTTGAAGTGCAGAAATTAAATCGGTCCTAAATATCAATCTAATGATGTCAGATAGGGCTATATTGTAACACGTGAGCTCACTCCATAACCTTTTTTTTTTTTTTTTGTTTTTTTTTTTCAAAAATGGAGGTTTGACTATAGTCTTTGGGCAGTCCTTTACTCACTTAGTGCCCTAGGCAAAAAATAAAAATTCTAGACAATAGTGATGAACGCAAAATATTTCCCCAGACGTGTCAGGTGGTGTCGTTTTTTTAGTGTGCAATTTTTTTATATGTTAATCGACAGTATTGCTATGGTTACTTTTTCAAGCGACACCGACTTGTTATTTAGCTAGGTTTAGAGCCAAGTGAGAGTGAGTATTCCTTTTCCCCCACCAGCGATGCCCCTGTCCTTTATTTTGGTGTAGCAGTGGTCCAGAATATTTTTGTCTCTGGTGGAGCATGTAATGTGTTGTTTGAATTTTGGCAGTTCGGTTCTGAGGTTGTTATTATATACAGTGGGGGAAAAAAGTATTCAGTCAGCCACCAATTATGCAAGTTCTCCCACTTAAAAAGATGAGAGAGGCCTGTAATTTTATCATAGGTATACCTCAACTATGAGAGACAAAAAGAGAAAAAAAAAAATCCAGAAAAATCACATTGTAAGATTTTTAAAGAATTAATTGGTAAATTATGGTGGAAAATAAGTATTTGGTCAATAACAAAATTTAATTTCAATACTTTGTTATATACCCTTTGTGGGCAATGACAGAGGTCAAACGTTTTCTGTAAGTCTTCACAAGGTTTTCACAAAATGTTGCTGGTATTTTGGCCAAATCCACCCCCCCCCTCCATGCAGATATCCTCTAGAGCAGTAATGTTTTGGGGCTGTCGTGGGCAACACAGATTTTCAACTCCCTCAAAAGATTTTCTATGGGGTTGAGATCTAGAGACTGTCTAGGCCACTCCAGGACCTTGAAATCCTTCTTACGAAGCCACTCCTTCGTTGCCAGGGCGCTTGCTGTGTGTTTGGGGTCATTGTCATGCTGAAAGACCCAGCCACATTTTCATCTTCAATGCCCTTGCTGATGGTAGGAGGTTTTCACTCAAAATCTCATGATTCATGGCCCCATTCATTCTTTCATTTAAACGGATCAGTCGTTCCTGGCCCCTTTGCAGAAAAACAGCCCCAAAGCATTATGTTTCCACCCCCATGCTTCACAGTCTTCATACAGACGGGACTCTTTTTGACAAAAACACACTGTGATGACACTCACAGATGGAGTCGTGATTCTCTCTTCTGCTGGTGAACACACACACATCAGCGCTGATGTTTAAGCTGGTTTGTTTGCAATCCACACACACAAACGCTCACTTGTAATGAACTGTTTCTCTGCTGTATCTGCATCTGTCTGAAACGCTCACACTCTCTTCACACACAGACCGCCGCTGGAATCCAATAAAACGCAGCCAGATTTATGCTGTTTGTTTGAGATGCCATTGCTGTATGATAGGCCATATGAAGCTTGTTTCCCTTCGTTTTGTTCCATAGATTCACTTCAGTCTCGTAATAGCAGATCATGATGAATCTGAGCGACGGAAATGTCTCGCAGACGTTTCGAGGCCAAAAACACCCAACACATGCGCAGACTTTGTGATATTTCTCATTACTGTGCGCTGTGGCGTAAACATTCCCCACATTTAGAAGTCGAGTGAACTAACACTTTAATCCTTCCTGCTGATTGTTTTTGCTTTTAGGCAGTTTTGGGTCACGACTGAGACGGAACTGAGATTTCACACGTTACATCACAAATACAGAGGATTATGTAATGTGTGTTTCATAATGTTGGACAAACGCATGATCTGTTCTTCAGAGAGGTCAGATTCTGGAGGATTGTGGGTAGTGTAGTACTTCAGCTCAGTTGGGTTTAATGTGAAAATCAACTTCTATTATTATATTATATTTTGCCCTGTTGTGCTTGGTTCAGAGAGAAACTCAGAACCGCTGGGTCGAGGATGAGGAACGCTGGAAGGTGAGCTTGTTTTCATCTTCGTCTGGAGAGGATTTTCTTTTTCCTGAACATGCTAGATAATGTCATCATATTGGACTAAAACTTGCTGACTCTGCTCACACAGGGTACAACAACTTCCCCCCAAAAACTGGATCATTTTTGTACTTTTTTAGGGGCTTTAATTCGGTGTTCTCAGTCAGAAATGACTGCCTACAGAAAAATGCTTGTAAATTCTCTTATGCTGTATATACTTAGTTTTTTTCCAACTGATTAACCATTATTTTTTTCAAAACTTGCCTTTTTTTTTTAATTTTACACACAAATCCAAGAATTGCACAAAATGCAAAATGCCTCGCATCTCTTTCAAAATGAAGCACTGCATTCAAAATAACACAAACACATCTCAAAAGCAAACATTTACAAACACCTTTGCCGTAATATTAATTCCTGTTAGATTTCTGTGTGTTACGCAGAGATAATAAATTATATGTAATTGTACTCATTATAATATATTAAATCACTTACATTGCTGGTAGGTTTCATTGCACAAATTAACACACTCTCTACGTTTAAAAAATAAAAATAAAAATTTGAAGAGTTCTGAACTAATGCGCTGTCTTCACTGTACCTCACGCACACACGTTTAGTCACTCACACTGCGCGCAATCACTGAAGAGATACATTATCTTTCTCAACAAGGAGCTGGTAACATCATTGTTTTCAAAGGAATTAAAGCCACAGCTTTAATGTATTCATACATACAAAGCCTCTCTCTCTCTCATAAATGAACACTCGATTAATTACAATTTTCTGAGAATAGAATATTAAAGTAAAGATCGCTAAACTGCAAGCTAACCGCTTTTTTCAGAAAGCAAGCGCGTTTATCCAAAGTGGAGAGAGCGTGCGTGCTTATGGTTGCCTGGTTGACAAAGATAAGTAACACACGTAGACAATATGTTCTGTGGAAGATCTGTTTCTGGGATACGTCTCTTTAATTCAGGCAACCCAGTGTGTTCCTCTGCGGCCAGATAACCTTGTTGAGCCTATATATTTTGCTCTATCATTATTTTTTAGAAACCTCCAATTTTCTACTCCATTTTAAAAAGGTTGTTCTTGTATTCAAAATTAAAGACGCCCACTGCAACGCACGTGCCACCGATATCGATACAGCGACCGCAGCTATCGATACGCGTCTCGTCAAATCTCTGGGCCGATAAATTCGACGATGATCGAACACCGCAGTAGGGTGGCGCTAACCACCCCACATGCAAGTCCTATGGTTTCAGCTATCAAAGAGAATTTCTAATCAGAGCATTGTTTTTTTTTTTTTGTATTTTGTAATAGGACACAACATTTGCGAACTAGTACCATACTCTCAAATTTGTTAAACAACCACACGCCGTATCAGTTGAACAAAGATTCTTTAGGGGACAAGGGGGAAACGGGGGGGTTTTGCCCCGTGATTCAAATTATTGTTTCCACAGAAACAATATTACAAAGAGGATACAAATCATATACTGGAGACTGAAAAAACTAAGTCCAAACTATGCTGCCATCAATATAAATATTTTATTTAAAGTGCCCCTATTATGGGTAATGAAATGTTCATATTTTGGATTTGGGAGTCCCCCAAAAAAGGTTGACATGCATTCAAGGTCAAAAAACACTTTAATTTGTCTTATAATATGCATTTATTTTTACTTTATTTGCTCAATGACTCCCAAACGATTTGCTCAATGATTCATTTTTCCGAACCCCTCCTTTGTGTGACTCTAATCTGCGGTGATTTGTCCGATTGGTCTCATTTTCATTTCATAATGCCTGTAATGCCTGATAAAACAGCGTCTGTGAGCGCAGTGCTGCTTTGTGTACAGCATTACCGGGGAAACCGCTATTTTACCGCTCCAAAAAAGGCACATAGTGGCAAAGAATGAATTTGCATTTATATTCAGACCAACGTGAAATGACCAACAAGTGGGCGGGCAATATACTAATGTTTCATTTTGACGTCAACATGAAACGGCTTGGGATTAGTTTTAAAAACGACTCGTTTCAATGATTAAGAGTCTACTCTTTCTTTTGAGAGACAACTTTATACACAGTGCACTTTCAGATTAAAAACTTTGCAGGATGTTTCCATTCACTTAGAGCTGTTACACACTGCATGAAAGGTCATTTAAAAAAATCCATAATAGGGGCACTTTACGGTGAAGTTGTGCATTTTTTATTCAAATCATTTTTGTTAATTGAAATAAAGCTGAATTAAAATAAAATATAAATATTACATGACAAACGTAAACTTAAAAAACAAATGAAAATTAGAAATTTTGCTTTGTCAACTAACTGAAATGTTTAATTTGAATTAATACAACTAAAATTAATATATATTAATATTGCTAGTATAAATTAAATACCGTATTGGCCCGAATACAAGACGACCCTGATTATAAGACGACCCCCATTTTTCCAAATGTACCTTTTGGAAAAAGGCTTTTTAAAAACCAAATCTTGTTTTTTTTCTCAGTAAAACACATTTAGTCTTAAATTATTTTCATATTGCATATTTTTCATATTTAAATTTTTGTTTTGAAAGTATGATAAAAAAATGGTAAAATGTACCAACAATCACATAAAAAAAAAAAAACTTTTTGATATACCATTAAAAAAAAAAAAAAAAACAGGTAGCCCATCTGAATTAGGACATTTAGGCTATCCATCTAATAGTAGCCTACCAAAATCTTATTAACAGTAGAAGTTAAATCTTACTGTAGTCTTCAAATCTGGGTACTGTCTAAAATCACAAAGAGAGTTTGGTCCCATCAGGCTAACGTGACAGTCACGACTCATGCAGCTGTAAGGTTTTCTTTCTCTTTAGTTTTTACTCACGATCTTTACAACACGCATTACATTACGTATTTCATGGCACACTCGTTTTATTTTTATGCGTACTTGGCGCCACTTATTGTTGTGGGTGTATTATTGACACATCAAAGTCTAGACCCTGAATATAAGACGACCGCGTTTTTTCAGATGTATTTCCAAGAAAAAAACATTGTCTTATATTCGGGTCAATACGGTACATAATAAATACACACTTATTAGGTACTTAATTACATTTTATACTATATACTAAATAATACAAATGACAAAAGCTAGCTCGGATATGTCAACTATGTTTAAACCCTGTAAATGTCAAAAAGCTTCAATAAAAAAAAAAATGACAAAAGCATTATTACTAAAACTGAAATGATAAAAAATAAAAGCTAATTCAAAATATTATTAAAAACTGTTATGTATATAAATAATAATAAAATACTATATAAAATGTTATCTGTAATCCCAGCTAAATAAGCAAAGACAACTATAAGAAAGACATTTTTGGTTGATTTCCCTGAAAAGTGTAAAGACTGAAGAATTTTTTTAAACAATTGTTAGGTTTTGTTCTTTAGTTTTTTTCCAGCATCCCAAATGATGCCCCAATAGCAACACTGGCTTAATCAGTGGCGTGAGTTTAGGGCAGGGAAATCTGTTTGACCGACCAATGGCAGATGAGGATGTGCTCTGGAAACGTGTTTTATAAAAATGTATTTTCATAATTAAGCTAGTGGCTCAGGAATTACAAACTTCACATTTAACAAGAAAAATGTATATATTTGATTAATATTCACCATAGAAAACCCCAGATGGCTTTATATATTTGTAATATTATAATAACTTTCATTTACAAAACTCAAACTGATTACGAAAAGAAAATATAACTCATGGTCTCATAATTATGAATCATAACTCAGAGCAACTATTTAATGCACTTAAAACTATGTACTATATCTGGGTTTTATGCAGATAACATTGAAGTATATATAATTATTACCCAACATTTATTCAACTCTAACTTGCTTTAAGCCCATCAGACTTTGCGGCACTGACACCTCCCTGAACGACGCTTGCAGAGTGTTATGCATTGTGATTGGCCAGTGTCTCGTGGGTCAGATATGAGAGAGGGCTAATGAAAGACCCCATTGAGCAGTCGAACAATCGCTCGGCAATAACAGTACATCTTCACTCGGGCCAGGCAAACAGGACAGCGGCCGGCTGAGTCGCTTCATATTTAATGTGCACTAAAGCAGTGCTCTAAACTGTTCTCCACTGGACCGTTCACAGCTTTATGCACAAATGACCCCATATGTCACCTAAAGTAAACATGATTCCAATCAAGCGGCTAGATTACAAGATGGGATGGTTTTGGGGGGAAAAGCTTTTAAAGATGAAGTGTGTGATTTCTGTTCCTCTAACATCACCAAATAGAATAGCAAAAATAATGAACGTGTTCAAACAGGTTTCCCAAACACTTTATTTCTCATCAGTGAGGCCAAAAAGATCTCGTCCTAAATTGGTTGAGCTAATGTATCTGTGTTGAGTTTGTTGGGATGTTCAAACAAACAGAGCAATGCTTTGTCCTTGCATATTAAGCTGGGATACAAGAAAGATGAATAAATAAATGTAAAGACCTCACAAAGTGCTTCCTCCATTGACATATTTACTGCACATATTTATTTATTAATTCATTGAAATGACATTATGGCACAGCATACTGTTTTATAAGGTTTATTTTTAAAATTAGACATTAACATTTATTGAATAATAACAATGGCAAAAAGATAAAAAATTATAAATAATTATAAATAACTTTAGTCAAGTAATATCATTTATCATATTATCTTAAACTTGGAAACATGGAGCATTAATATGTGCGGCCACAATTCAATAACAGCTATAAATCTTTCCATCCATCCATATAATACAAGAAATCAATGTTCAGAAAAGTGTTACATTTATTTTTAGTAATAACTGATTAATAATTAATTCTAAATAATAATGATAAAATATAAAAAATAATATATTTTAAACAACTCTTACCGCCAAGTAATATAGTTTGAATGTACAAACTTGCCGCATACATAGATTGTGTGGTTTAGACTTTGAGGGGGGGGGGGGGGATTTTTGTTTCCCAATTTTTCCCCCCAATACACATTTATTTTATTTAAAAAAGCAAAAAGAAACCGAAGGCCATACTTAAAATGAATCTGTATCTTAAGTGGTTAGATTGAAAAAGAATAAGAATAAGAATAAAAAGTATTGCAAGGTTTTTCAATGCACTACTTGCCTTGCAAACGCTGTAATAAAAAAACGTGCATGCCATTTGAAGTACCTCTATTGTGTTTCAAGTTATTTTTAATTAATTTTGCACGATAAAAGACAACATGGGCAGGAAATTGAAATGCAGGGCCAATGGTTGGACAATGTTATATTTCCAGTGAGTTGTGTCAGGCAGGGAAGGTCTCCAGACTGATATTACCTGTCAGCCCACTCTTAGACAACCCCTCCGCTGACTGACAGCTCACCTGTGGCAAGCTGGATGAGCCTGAGAACAGCGAGCACTAGCCCAGACACGCTTTATATAAAGCTTGAGAGACAGAGAGAGCAAAAGAGGAAGGAAGACAAAGGGAAAAAAAGCGGCAAACTGAAGACAGAAGCGATAAGAAAGGGTGATGGAGGACAGCGAGGGGTATGAGAAAATTTGTTAGCCACAAAGAATAAAAAAGGCAGTTTGATCACTCCACAACGAGAAGGAAAGAAGACGAGAGCTCAGAAGTCATTGTGGTTGATAAAGCGGAGCCTAAGGGAGCGTTCAGCGAAAGACAAGTTTGTTTTCTTCTTCTCGCCGAGGCAGCGAGCGTCATCCTCTCAGGGGATGTGCAGTTGGTTTTTCGCTGCCATTTCTAAAACGCTGCGCTTAGGCAGTGCAACACTGTCTGCTGGTCATCTGATGCACTTTCTCTCGGCTAGGCCAGACCGTGGGGGTATTAACACTTGTAAACAGCAGCCCAGCTGCCTGTGCGGCTCAGTGTTGCCTGGCAGGACTATAATGGTAATGAAGCCTTCAGCAAGGTTGTCTTGCCTCACACTGTCAGGGGCCGACACAATGCCCTGGTTAGGGAGGAAGTAGAACAGATGGAGCATGTGTGTTTGTGTCATGGAGCCACTGCTTATACAGTGTTTCCATCCTATTAAAAGATTAATACCTTTTGTGTTTTAAACCAGATGTTTTTCAAATCATACACATCTTGAATACAGGGACTGAAATGGTCCAGATACACTACATGAGATGGTAATGATTTTTCTCAATTTTTAGAGAAACGCCTCGGACCTATTAATGTGAACTTTTCTGGACAAATCACAGAAACAAAGCAAAAAAACAAACAATTACACAAATGTTCTCTAAAATGTTTCATGTGATGATAATGACAACAGTATTGGGAATAGATTATCCATTAGAAATTGGACATAGGACTAAAATATGCCAAAAAATACCACGATAACAGTGATTTAACATTTAAACAACTATATAAACAAAAAATAGAAATGATATAATAATATAATAGAAAGAAAAATGTAAAAAGGTGAATTCAACCAATTAAATTTTTTGTGCCTCGTTTTAAAATGCGTCCGGTTACCATATGCTAATATCTACGATGAGATTTTTTTTTTACATTTTTAATAATAAAAGGTTTTGGAAACTCCCCAAGGCTGTATTTATTTGTCAGTAAAAACAGTAATACTGTAAAAAAAAATTATATTTCACATATTTAAAAAAATCTTAATTTATTTGTGTGATGCAAAGCTGAATTTTCAATAAAGGCCTCGGAAGTGAATCGATGCATTTTTGAAGAAAAATATACATAGGTAAAAAACTTTATAATCCGTAAAACTCTAGCTTCCGCTAATCGCAGGTGTCGGTAAGCTCCGGGTAGAAGAGTGTAGTCTTGCGAGAACCAAGTTTTGTTTACAGGAACAAAGGAAGCAAAGGAAAACCAGTCTCCTCTGGCTTATATCGAAATCCTCTGACATTTTCTTTACAAATCCTCGTTTGGATATTAATTCTTAAATCTTACTGACCCCAAACTTTGACAGTATGTAAATGAAAAATACATTTCTGATAAAACGCCCTATTTGACTGAAGATCAAGAAACATCATGGTCTAAATAAAACAAATCTTCTTTGACTTTGATTTATGCTTGCCGGCAATTATGCATCATGATTGATATGCATAATTGCAGAATGAATTTTTATCACATATCTCCTTGCAAGAACTGGTATTTTTCCTTAAGAAATGCAAATCTATTGTTCTTATATATCCATCTGACAGAGAAGTAGCTTGCCTGTACAATAGCAGATGTGAAGTACAATGCTCACATGGTCTAATGTTCATTGATTTTTCTTCCTCTCTCTCAGTTTACAAAAGACCGCCCGTCAACCGAACATCCCTGTGACCCATGTGCTCAGTGACTGAACCCTGAATGCAGCTCAACGCTGCCGGGGGACACGTGGACCGTAGTGATGTTTCTACACAACACTCCACATCTTCCCTCGGCTTTCCCAGAGCCAATGTTATCGTTGTGCCAATTCCAGCACTAATGTCCTGCCGACATGAAAATGACTTACACTTATCACTGCCTGCTTCTCTTTCGTTTTATTGCTTCATTTCCCGACGCTCATTTGGCATTAGCATTTAAACTACTGCGCTGAGCCGCCTTGCAGTCAGAAGCTGAGAAGTCGCAGCTAGCATGTTAGAAAACACTAGGCGGGCTTCAAAGCTTTTCCCTCGGCTGGTGTATTAGCAGAAAGGCTGTGATCTGATAAAGGCCTTTAATTCGCCGCTTTGAAAGGAGTTTACTGAAGTTTTGCTCATTTACATGCTGCCTAATATTCCTTGTGCACAAATAATGAGGGAGATTACCGAGGGCTGAACGTACACGTGAAGTACAAACCATTAAATGCATGAACAGCTGCCTTTGTTGAATCTCATTTTGTGATTCTATATTTTTTTGTTGCTGCTGTTATGTAAATGGCATGTGCCAGGAAAAAGAAGGAATAAAAGTTGAGATATAAAATAAACCAATTATTTTCTCCCCTAAGTCAAGGCTTGATTCAAACTTGGGAAAATTAGATCGGCGTGGCGTACTTTAACCTTAGTGCTCATTTTGCTCCAAGTGCTTCCTTTTACCAGAAGAAAGAGTAAAACAGGAGCATAATGACTAAACGCTGCTCTATAATGTTCTTTCACCTTTGAGATTGCAGAAGTGCAAGCGGCCACTTTGCGTATTGGACAGCACTGTTATTACGTGGATTTTTATGAACTAACAACAAGTAAATGGAAGAATGCAAGTCCACGGGTTTAATGCTAATGCTGCATTAATGAGCACTTGTTCCTAAAGCTGTAGAATTATGGGAATTGCGTTTAGCTCCTTAATGGCATGTCGGAGTACTGTAATAAGAAAAACAACGTTAGAGGAAAGTCGGTGAGGGGTAATCATCAGTAAAAGGGTGTTTTAAAACAGCTGTGAAGTCTCTCACCCTTCCTTTGACTTCCTGCAGTGTGGCCACAGGCTTTCCTTTCTGATGGCGGGCTGTAGGAGGTGACTGGCCGTCCCAGTCCTGGAGCTCCTCAATGCTTTTGAGATAGAGCAGGGCTTTCAGACCAGTGCAGTAGTCTTCAATCACGGTGAAGTCCTGGTTTTGTACTGCACTGCACACCTGTGTGAAAAACACACATTTCTTTAATAACAGTGTGCGTCAGAGCTGTGGTCTAGTGATTAGTGCACATATGGGCAATGCGAGTTTAAATCCGACTTGCAACATTTCCCAATTCCATGTGCTATAACATTCCTGTCCTCTCTCCACTACTATGCTATAAATAAAAAGGCAAAATGTCTAAGAAAAAAAATCACAATACACCTCAACATACATGCAACATCATGACAGAATGGCACCATCTCAAAGCTGCTGTAAGCATTTATTTTTTAAATACCACATATAAAATATACCTACAACCGACATATCACTGAAACGGTTGTCCTGAGAATTTACATGTGTTCGCGGTGGTAGCACTGACTGTAAACATAAATAAATAAATACATTTTACCAAATAAATAAATATAAAACATTTTTAAAATACATAAATGCATTAAAGTAAGTCTAAATACATCAACATTAAACTAAAAAATAAAAGAAAAGAAAAACAATTTTGAACACAAAAGCAGAAATGTTTTGTGTACTGGCCAGACGTATATATAGCATAGAATGGAAACTCAATGGAAATGCACCCTCATGCTTGCAACAGCAAAATAAAAAACTTATAAAATAAAACACAAAGTAAAAAAACAAATAACTAAATAAATTCCAAATATGATTAAATACAAATAAAATAAAAATATTTCTGCAAATAAGTTTAATACCACCACAATATTTCATGTACTGGCCACTTTTTTGCATAAAATAAAATATACAAGCAACATCTTGTGACTAATTGTCACTTTTTATTTATGATATTTTATGGTGCTTTTTATTCACATTTGTGCTTGTCAGTCTGCATTCACTTGAGTAAATAAAGGCTGCATTTTAATTTCTATGTGAACTATCCCTTTAAGTTGTTGTATACGCACATTAACAAACACATGCAAATAAATATATGCACATTCAGGGAGAAAAAGAAACAGAGGTCATTAAAACATGTGCCATCCTTCAAATGAAGCTACAAAAGACAAACGTCAGCATGCTGAATCAAAGCAGTACTACAACGCACATGCTCTGAAATGCCGAATGCAATTGACCTTAAGAGAAATCTAACTCATTCTCTCATTACCGGCACGGCATAGACGAGGCCGATAACGCCGAGCTTATGCACACTCATCAAGCACACGTCAGCGTGCGCCCGAGCCCTTTCCATTGACTCTGTTACACTTCTGTTGCTCAGAGACTGTGATATGCAGGGAGCGCTTGAAGCCCGGCTTTGTGCAAGTGTCTACGGCACTTCAGATGGCAGTCACACCGCATCTTAAGGAAGCAGATAAGACACGCTTATCTCCTGGTGCTATCGCCGATCTGACAGCCGAAGTGGGCCAGAGAACTGCCTTCTTTCACAGGATTAGCATTCAGTCGCTTTGTGAGCGTCACAGCTGGTTCCTGACTCGACACGCAGACCCTTTGGATCTCGACTCTCTCTGAGCTTGTATCTGATATCTAGGATTGGGTTTGATAAAAGGTTCTTATTCATAACCAGTTCAAATTTTCAGATTGATTTTCATTCCTTTAACAGTTCTGAACATCTTGAACTTGAACGTCTTCGGTCCTCCATAGATGCAGACAAAAAAAAGCGCACAAATACTATAGACAGAGTTTCCTGCACTGCTACTGAAACTACAGGACGACAGCCAAAGAAATGAGTTGTGAGTTGCAATCTGAATTGAATGTGATGATAGAGAAAGG
Source organism: Sinocyclocheilus anophthalmus (assembly GCA_018155175.1). Taxonomy (NCBI): domain Eukaryota; kingdom Metazoa; phylum Chordata; class Actinopteri; order Cypriniformes; family Cyprinidae; genus Sinocyclocheilus; species Sinocyclocheilus anophthalmus. The sequence goes on along the minus strand of JADLZN010003997.1, from coordinate 8,300 downwards.
CAAAATAATATACAGACACAATAAATAGACTTATTTTCAACTGCATTGTTGTTGCTTATCACAAGCAACAAACAGAGCAATCAGTGTAGTAGAATTTGATAAAGAATCAGTCACAAAGAACCATAAGTTAACAGTCTGAAGCAATTTAATGCCCTTTTGTGCCCCGCTATGACATTTAGATTATTAAAAAACAAACAAACATACTTTATGTTGCAAACAACCGGTCATGCACAATAATAATATATATATCTATATATATATAATTAAATAGAATATAATATAATATAATATCTAGGCATAAATGGGTATTATAACAAATTTAAAAAGTAATTAAAAAGCAATACTGTACATCAAAAGCAATAATTCAAGTATAATTCATGTCCAATATTTTGATGTTTTAAAAAATGCCGACTAAGAAAATTCAAAAAAAAAAAAAAAAATTCTGTTGCAACAAAATAAATAAAAGATTGCATTATTAAAATGACAGGCAGTATACAATAACTGTATATAAATAAATACAATAAAATTAATGAATACTGCTTTGCTGTCGTGATATTAAAGCCAATAATATACTAATATAAAAAAAATAAAATATATGATATAAATGAAGCTTACAACAAATAAAGCCTTAAAATAGCCCGGTTCCCCTTTAAGGGGTGTGCAGCACACTTTGAGAACAATGCCATCAGTAGACTTAATGTAGTGAGACTAGCAGCATTAGCAATAGAGTAGTTTTAAAGTTGCACAACTTGGATGTTAATGCTGTAATAACTGGCACTTTAATTAAAAAAAAAAAAGTACAAAAAATATGGTAGGCAAAAATGCACTGTTTTTGTTTAGTGGGAAAGGAGGAAGCTGCAAATGAAATCATTAAAGAACCCAAATCGCTAAGTGGAATCAGAACCAGAATCATTAAATTCCTAACAATTCCCAGCCTACTCCCTCCTTCTCACAGTCAACGCAGACTTTCTCAGGGGGAAGGGGCCGCAGATCATCGGCCGTGCTGCGTCATTGATATTAACAAATTAAATCCTAGCAGGAATACGTAACCCCACCCCCCCCCCCCCCCCCCCCCCCCCCCCCCCCCCCCCCCCCCCCCCCCCCCCCCCCCCCCCCCCCCCACCCCCCCCCCCCCCCCCCCCCCCCCCCCCCCCCCCCCCCCCCCCCACCGATGAGAAAATTGAGGATTTCCTGGCTAGCTCTCTCTGGGAGAGATGTTTTCATTAAGATTCTCATTTGCATAAAACTTGTGTCTCTCGCCGTTTACGCCACAGTTTGTATCCATACACCACAAACAAACGTTTGTTTTGTGAATGACTCCAATTCGGTTTGATGACATTTCACCTTGATTTAACATCAACAAATACACGAGTCCACTGATGCCTGGCGAGTAGTTTAACAATTGATTCGTAATTATTGCAGTTAACAGAGCAGACAGCCGTTTTTCACAGGTATGAGAGGATCACGGGTCTTACGGAGGGAGGATGGGTGGTCTATTGTTTATCAGAAAAAGAAAAAACTATGAATAGATATGTGCCATGACCATTTTTGTTCTCTATTTACAGACGCATTTAAAGAAAAACGTGGGATTTGAGTGAACAAATGATTCATTATGATGAAAAGAACTGCAAACGAGACTAAACGGCGTGATCCTGCGTCTGATGAGGCTGTAAAATCCCAGGCTTGTTGCACTGTGAACAGAAGTCGCTGCCCATTATTGCTTTTCATTTGATGCAGAACATCAAAGATATCCTGACCCGGAGTATTTAGCGCTAATGTGGCTGAGTCCTGAAATAAATCTGAAGTGAGAATTTCTAAGTAGTTTCCAGGCAATTGAGACGGCAGGTCCTTTTTTCGGCTCTGAAAACTGTGGTGGTGCATTGATTTCGACTCCTTTTGAGATCTCAGACACTTTTAGATTCAGCGCTCCTGCTCCTCTACCCTCATCTTGCTCTCTCTTTCTCTCTCTTGCTCCTCTTTTTCTATCTGCTTTTCTATTTCCTGCAATAAAATCCTGGCATTTAGCTGTGCACCATCTCCCCCCAAAATGTTACAATGACTATGCATGAAGCTCTTGTCCTTTTTGATTCGCACAGATTGACCAACACACCGGGAAAATACGAGCAACTGATATTTTATCTAGCGCTTCAGGTAAAAGACTGTATCTTTATAGAAGTCACTGGAAGTAAATATGTTTCACAAGCCACTGAACTAGGGGACTATATTTAGTCAATACAGTCTAGTATTGTGTCTAACAAGAGGGTGTAACCTTTACCCTTATGTCTGCGGATGAAAGCAGAGATTCTTTGCTTCTTTTGGGTGTAGTCGCATAACGGACGCATGTGGATTTCATAAATGGATAGTTCACCCCAAAAAAAGAGAGAAAAATTTCTGTCAGCATTAATTCACCCTATAGTCAGAACTAAACATATTGTTTGCAAAACAACACCCTTTTTAACTTGTCAAAAACAGCTCTGTTCACAGCGACCCTTTTCGGTGCATGTCTCTTTAAATGCTGATGAGCTCTGCTCACCCCACCCCTCTTTTCTGTGTTGGGCGTGTCGACACAAGAGCGTGAATTGCTGCCTTGGACTCCATATATGGCTCGGAGGTGGTCTTATTCAAATAGCTAGCTAGCTATCTACGTAGAAACCGGCTGCAAATTGAAACAGCTCGCTGGATGACACAGTTTCAGACTCAAGACAGCCCATACAAAGGTGTGTGTTTTCTTTCCAGCTTTTTCTGAGCTGGCAGACACGCCAGAAACCTAACTAAACACAAAAAAAGCTAAAAAAGTGAAAATTTCATCTGATGTCCCCTTTAAAAAAAAGAGACATATTTAGAATTAAACATCTAAAAGTTGACCTATAATAATCCAAATATGTAAACTGCACATCATGCTGGGTTACAATCTTTGTAAAAAAAAAAAAAAAAAAGAGAAGAAGAAGAAGAAGAAAAAACTAGATATAGAATGTTACTGTTAATGTAACCTAACTGCATCCAAAAGCAACAGTGTAAAAAACGTTGAGTGCTTTCCCAGGGCGGATTCTAACCATCTGCTTGTTAAATGCTTGCTTTGTTGTCGACAATTCTTTTGTTTTTCACCCCTCTCTACGGAAACATTTAGCAGTTTGAAACGAAATTACAAAATCCTGATGCTTTCTGGGCCACAAGTCATTTTTACTACTTGATGACGGTCTCTTTATTGCAGCTTGCAACTGTTTACATGCACTGGGAAGGACCCAAATTACAGTGTGGATCATTAAGATTGAACCAGCTCTGCCATTAGTGAAATATTGCTCCATTGCCCCCAAAGACCGCCCTATGAAAACTCTGTCCTGATCTTCTACAGCTGCCACTAAATGCAGCTATTTTACTGTCTCATTATGACAGGCGAAAATGTATCATAACAGCCCAATCTTATTAAAGCAGCAGACATTATACTTTACAACAACACCGTGAGTGTGAATGTTTGACATCATTGCTTCAGTAAATGAAAGTCATTTGATTGTGTTACGCTTTTTCTTAATCTAGCAGCATTCTAAGATCTTTTTTTTTCTTTCTGGAATAATAACAGGCGCTAAACACAGGTGGGTTACTTATCCACTAACACACATGAAAGTCAATACGGCGCCATGAGGAGCCCCGGATCCTCTACAGGGTGATTGCAAAGCGATGTATTCGGTAATGAATCAACTAAAGAGTATCGATCGACAAGCAGATCATATTAGCTTCGGTAGAATAAAGTACATGGGCTCTCAGAAGCCCGGTAACATTACAGCAATGTTGGTTATCAGCTCTCCTGCTTTGTCAAATGATGCTATGTAATGTGAATTAAGACAGAAGAAAGCTTGTTTTTAAAGAGATAGTTCATCCAAAAAGGAAAATTCTGTCATCATTTACTCACCCTCATTTTGTTCCAAACGATATTACTTTCTTCTGTTGAACACACGCACAATTTATTTAATTTTTTTTAAATATCTCATTGGTTTTTTGGCTTCAGTGTTACTTAGACCTTAACGTTCTTGAAAATAAAATATCTTATTTTTTTGTTCTGCAAAACAAAGAAAGTTATACAGGTTTGGAATGACATGAGACTGGGTAAATTACACATTCATTTTTAAAATGTTAGGACCAATATCAATAAATATAAAAATACATTCTATAAACACAAAAACTTTTCAATATTTTATTTAAATGTTATTTTAAAACTAAATGAAACATTCCAAAATGTAACAATTTGGTCAGGTCTTTTTATTTTTATTTTTTGAAAACACATTATATTTAAATTTTGAGGATACTTACAGAAAACCAACATGGTAGGCAACATTTCTAAAAACATTTTATTTAGTTTTTTTTTTAAATAAGACATATTTGGAACAAAAATGATCTAAACGAAGTTTGGTACAGATCCCAGTGCGATTTTAGTAGCGATCACTATTTTATTTTTCTGTTTTCATTTTCATTTTTGTTAAAGTTTTAGTAATTTTATAATGTGCTTTTGTCAATTTTAGTATTTTTTTATATGTCTATATAGTTTTTATAAATTTTATTTTGTTTATTTAGTTTAGTCATCAAGTTCAAACTACAATAGAAATGGTGCCTGGGACAATGGAAACTAAAATAACAAGTACAAATAAGTGTTATATATATATATTTTATTTCAGTTAACCTTTATTTTATTTCAAGTAAAAAATTTGAATGGTTTTAATTTTAGTTTCAGTTTTAGTTACTGTAATAAACCTATTACAGATAATTTTTTGTAATCCAAATATGTCCTTAAATTTGTAATCCAAATATATTCTCTTAAATGATTCAGTCCATCTGCAAAACATTTGTAAACCACTTATATCATTTATAAAACAAGGTTGATTAAATACGTACTTTTAAGAATGAACCGTCCTGATGAACTGATTTGCTCAAATAAATATCTAAATCTCCCAATGCTAATCTCAATTTTCTCAATGCGAATCTGAGCCGCAGACACTGCCGGTGTATCTGACATTACCACGACAACCACGACCCGTGTAGAATGTGGAAGAACCACAGCGATGAACTTTGAGTTATGATTTTAATAAAGAATCTACTGTTCTCCAGGATACCGTGCATCATTTGAATGGAATGATTTGTCTTTTTTGCACACATTTGCTTGACTTTTAGAGAAATTTAAAGCCGAAAGACTTCAGGTATCACTGAAGGTTTTGCAGTTCTCTTAGTTAATGGGATAAATCAGGCTCTGGTGCCGACATATCCTAAATCCTGTCTTCAATAACCAAGAAAAGTCAAAACTCCACAGGTTCAACACTATTCGATCCGGAGAAATCAATGCAGGATATGAATGGACTTCATTATATTATTTGTTCTTGGGAGAATACTTTTGATGTGGCGCCGAATCGATGTGTCTGCTTAGAAACAATAGCGCAAGTGCCTACAGCGTTTGTGTTTACACCGAGACGTTTCGTGTCTTTTGAAGAGCATGATTCTCCCATTCAGTTCTTCCATGTCCCTTCAGTTCTGACTACAAGTCTCGCTGATTGCAACAGTTCGAATTACAGCGCATTCTTTCAACAGCCACCCGTTCCTCATCCAAAAGGTGCTTCGTTCTCCATTGACCCGGACGTGACCTGAATTCGACAGGCGTGTGGGGAACGAAACCAAGCCAGGCCCGGTTGAGCAGGTTTTATCCTGGAGGATAAAACACGGCAAAGGATCTGGAGAGGAAGCAGCAATCAGATCGGTGCTGATGAAGCACATAGACGCGTGTTGCATGCGGTCTCTCAGCAGTCAGACTCTTTGATGTGTTTGAAAGGATGCGTGCCACAGCGTGTGTTCTCCACAAACTCATCTTCCAGATCCAAACCCCACGATTCACAGCACTAATCCTCCACTAAACCCAAAATATTAACACAAAAACACATTTCCTTTCATCGCTCGCAGGAACATCTCTAAAGCAAGAAAAGCATCACAAATAGTGATTATATTGTGTAAGATGAAATACAAATTATGGCTTTTTAAAGGCGGTGGATCTGTAATCGAAAGCATTATGATTCTATCAAGAGCCCAAGATATTCTGTAATTAAATTTTCATATTAACTCAAAGGACAAATGTCTGAATGCAGAAAAGCTCTTCAGATCCCAAGAGTTCCCAGTGAACAGGTAGGAGAGGGAAAGACATTACCGAAACATTAAATTAACCTTTAAAAATAGTAAATGCATTTATTCAAAGATAGAGAATCAATTTGCATACAGATTCTCTATTTGATTACTCCCTAGACACAAGCAAGCCATGATGTGGAGAGTTTAGAAACACTTTTCAATCTGCAATCTAAATATTATGCTTAACTATACTGTATCTCATTTAGGACAAAGTTTTCTCATTAAAACTTTGCATACAGCTGAGACGAATGCAGGGCTGACAATACCAATTAAAAGTAATTGCGTATCAATGCACAAACACAATGCACACCATGACAAATTGTGTCATAAACTACAAACATACTTTGACTTGAGTTGCGCTGATTATTAATTATGGTGATGTCACACAACAAGCAGGTTCAAAACACAACAAATCCAGGTTCTGTTGATGAGTTTGAGCAGCGCTGTAGTTCTAATGAGCTGTTACGTGTTTTATAAAGTAATAAAGCAAAAAATCTTGCATATAAAAGTAAACAGTTAAAAATAAAGATCACAGACACGCAAAATGCACCTTTACTGCTTTAAAACCCATATATGATATTTTTTTGAATATTTGATCAAACTTAATTAACACTGTTGAAACTACTTATTACATTCAAAAGGTGTTTTTATCAGTACTGCCATTTATTATTTTATTCGCATATCCTTTTACAAACAGCCTTCTGTGTCTGTGGTGGTCTTATTAATATAAAATCTTATTAGATTATATTTGGCTTTCAGCATATTTGTTCATATTCAGCTCAATTTGAATGAAGTGCTAATAAAAAATATCCCGATCTGATAATGCACACTGTCTTGGACTGGGACTAAGACTCGACCACTTACCTGTAACACTGTGGCTCCTGCATGAAGGAACTGCAATCCGGATTCTGCAGAGTCGATGCCTCCGGTGGCCAGAATGGGAAAACCGGGAAGCGCTTTCGCTATGGCGGACACTGCTCGCAATGCGATTGGCCGGATGGCATTTCTGCACAGATGCCAAGCAAAAAAAAAAAAAAAAAAAAGAACAATCATATAAAAATTTATTGTTATCCATTGCAGCCATTTTTTCACTTTATAAAAATAAAAAAATAAAATAATAGTCCAATGTGAAGATCTCAGATCTTGGGTGGATGGTCTACAGCAGACATAAATTATCTTCGTTAAATGGCGTCTCACCCTCTAAAATTTCAGGCTGAGATTCTCTAGGGAGCGCTGCGCCTCCTTGCATTACACCCTTTATTTATTTACCTGAGCCGCAATGTCTTGAATAAAATTAAAACCGATGATCTGATACCCACGACTTATTGATGATATACTAATATCGTCGACGAATGAGGCAGAGCACTTGAAATTGCTAGAACAGACTCTAGACAGAATAACTGAGGCTGGTTTAAAACCTAGCCTGAAAAAGATGGAAATTGGAAAACATGAGGTAGATTTCCTAGGATTTAAACTGGGTAAGGACACAAAAGCTCTAACAACGAGTACCAGAGTGAAGCTTGAGGCTGCGTAGAGAGCGGCTGCGTAGAGAGCGAGCTGCCCAAAGCGTTTCCAGGAGAACAAATAAGCATCGATTTCGTGGGGCCTCTGAGGCCGTGCACGCGCAGAGGAAACTGTTATTTCCTGCTTGCTATTGACAACCATACCAAAGACAAAATGGTCTGGCCCATGAGATCTGCGTTGGAAGAAAACATAGTGGGCCGCTAAAGTGAGGGAATAAAAATGGTTGTTGAGGGAAGATGGGCAGTATTAGAGCGGATAACGCGCATAATATAAGCGGTAAACTAGTGGAAGATTTCTGTAAGGAGAATAAAATAATACTAGTGAAAAGCATAGCCTACAGACCTGAGACTAACGGGATCGCGGAACGCGCCATTAGGTCCGTAAAGGAATGGTTTGGAAAGAATAAAAACCTTGGAGAATGGGATATACTTATTGACAAGTGTTTATTGCATCTCAACAGGTGTAATGCTGTGAACTTGAAGGAAAGGGAAATTGCTGAGAATTTGAAGTTTGAAGTCGGAGACGAAGTCATTATTACCAGAAGAAGGAAGGTAGGCAAGTTCACAGAGGGCTTGGGAGTAATTGATACAGTTAAATCAATAACGGGGTCCAATACGGTC
>JADLZN010003996.1:0-30864 GCA_018155175.1 Sinocyclocheilus anophthalmus | reverse complement strand
TCAGAGTAAAAGTGGTTCTGCCTTAGAATCAGGTTAAAACGAGGTATCTAAGGCGGCAGAATAATTCATTTACCCAGTGTTTGGAGCAGCCTTAGCACCTATGGTGTCTCGCAATGCAGCCTCTCTAGGCAGCTCACTAGGTTGTGGAACAGAGCAAATGTAAAGCAATTTTTAGAGCTCATCCATCATCACTTTTCCTGTCAGGAACTGTTGCAATAGTATTTCACCACCATGCAAGTCTTTTTCACATATCAACAACTGCAGATAGCATCACGACTTGAAGAACTTCAGGAAATCGAAACACCAGACGGTCAATTAGCAAACGTCTTGAGTATGCAGACAACATCAGAGACATTTTTGGAAAAAAAACGGGAATATAGAAACAGATCTAAGTGGCCTGTTACTATACCTGACCTTTTGATCTCATACCTGATAAATCCTTTTTTGGTGCTCCTGCAGACAAAAAGAATTGTATGCATGAAACAGCCAGAGGCAGGTGCACCACGACTCCATCATTGAACTAGCTGCAGCCTGTCTGTACGACCGTGATCAACATGCTACTCTTCTAGCTCCTGGTCCCACTTCTATCCAGTGAGGAGACCCTGTGCCTGTGCGTTTGGGGTTACCTGCTCTCCCTCGGTGAAGACCCGGGTGCCGAAGCTCCACGTGATGGTGGGTGTGGGGTCTCCGGTGGCCTCGCATGTTAATGTGACCTGTTCATCCATTTCTGTTGTAGTCTGGCTTTCCAGATATGTGATTTTGGGTTTCACTGAGAGGACATTAATAGATATTAAAAGGACATTGTTTACATGGTTCACTGTTTACTCAACCTAATGACGTTCCAAACATTTGTGGGTGCAACAAAAAGTAGATGTCTTGCAGAATGATATTTAAAATATGTGACCCTGGACCACAAAACCTTAGTCTTCAGTGTCAATTTTTCAAAATTGAGATTTATACATCATCTGAAAGCTGAATAAATAAGCTTTCCACTGTTTGTTAGGATAGGACAATATTTGGCTGAGATACAACTATTTGAAAATCTGGAATCTGAGGGTGCAAAAATCTAAATATTGAGAAAATCGCCTTTAAAGTTGTTCAAATTAAGGTCTTAGCAATGCATATTACTAATCAAAAATGAAGTTTTGATATATTTTACGGTAGGAAATTGACAAAATATTTCCTGGAACATGATATGTACTTAATACCCTAATGATTTTGGGCATAAAAGGAAAAATCTATATTTTGACCATACAAGTATTTTAGTATTGCTACAAATATACCCCAGCGACTTAAGACTGGTTTTGTGGTCCAGGGTCACATATGGCATGTAAAGACAAGTTTTGATGGCCAAGTTTCCATATCTTTTGCAAATGATTTTGCCAATTTTTTGGACCAACTTTCAGTCTATTTCTATTATAAGACTTGAAATATGGTCATATAAACTACAGTACTATTGTGGTGTTTTCTCGCCATTTTTAGAGCTTGCCGGCATCCATCACCATTCACTTTCAATGTGGAAGAGAGCAACGTGAAAATATCTCCCTGTTTTGTTTTATTTCATTCAAAATGTGTTTAGGATTTGATATAAATTCAAAAATTTTCCCATGTGAAACCTTTTCAAAACACATTTCAAGGAGGAAAGAAAACAGTTTGCCAAGTGGGCCATTTCTTTAAGGAATAAAACAATATATTCATGCCACTACACTTTGTTCTCTGCAGAATAAAACGGAATTATTTTTTATTTTTTTGTCATTGCTGAATTTTCAGTATGAACTTTGTCAAAAAAAGTGTGCTGTCAAATCTCTAGACTCCTGCGAGACGTCATCTCTCATGAATTCTTACCAAAGACTTTAAGACTAAGTTCTTGTTCGCTCTCCCCAGCTTTGTTCTTAGCAATGCATGTGTAATCTCCATCATCCAGCTTTGTCACTTCTAGTATTGTCATCTCAGAGCCGTCTTCATTGAAGTTGTATTTTTCACCGCTCTCCAGTGGAACGTTGTTCCTGAGAGGAAATAAAGTACATATTGAAACAATACAGCAATGGGGGAGACTAATCTGAACATTTTCTTTTCAAAGAGCCTGCTCTGTAAGGCATGCAAAATTCAGAGGAAAAATAGTTGGAGTGATTAACTAGGGATTAACTTTTTAATGATGCAAACTCCAAAATATGATGACACCCTTTCAAAATTATGCTATATATACAGTGGGGAAAAAGTATTTAGTCAGCCACCAAGTGTGCAAGTTCCACACTTACAAAGATGAGAGAGGCCTGTAATTTTCATCATAGGTATACCTCAACTATGAGAGACAAAATGAGAAAAAAAAATCAGAAAATCACATTGTAGGATTTTAAAAGAATTAATTGGTAAATTCCTCGGTAAAAAGTATTTGGTCACCTACAAACAAGCAAAGATTTCTGGCTCTCACAGACCTGTAACTTCTTCTTTAAGAGGGTCCTCTGTCTCCAACTCAAGCACCTTTATTTTTAAGAGTGTACTTGATTCTAGGCAATGTATTTTGCCCCCAAACATATGATTCGTCTATCGGCAAGATTCAACAATTCTGATTTGACTAGATATTCTATTTAAAAGTTAGGACTCGTCCACGCCCTCCTAAAACTCCCTGTTTAAACACGCCCCCACATATCTACATCACAGTGTGGGAAGATTTGCATAATGCCGCCCAAATGTTTACGCTAAGAAAGAAGGCATAACTTTTATCCTCGCTGTAGTATTGTTGCTGTCGCCGTCGCCATGTCGTGGAGATGCTGTGCGTTTCGTTGTGAAAGCGAAACTACTTTGTTTGGCCTTCCAAAAGAGGACACAACTAGAAATCAGTCTGATAGTCCCGTCTCTCCCCTCCCCCAACCACCTCGCTTTCTTTCAGCAGGATTGAGGGATTGCATGGAATCAGGAGGATGATTCTGTGGGCTCTGCCACTGAATGTTCAAATCCAATTTGAACTGAGAACAAGGCAAGTAAAAAACAAGGCAAGATTGGGCCAAGATGGGCCGCACCACAGCAGCCAACAATGGGAGGGACTTAGCTAGAGCTAAACTTGCATCTGTATTATGCTATTGTGTCTGGGTTTAATATTGCAGTAGTTAATGTAAATTAAAATTCTGTCATCAATTGCTCATCTCATGGAAAAATAGGACGAGAGATTTTGAAGAATGTCAAAGCCACTGTTTACCATACAAAGAACCCGGATGACATTTCAACATTTCTTTACAGGTGAATCAATGACATGGATCAAGGTTCAATCTAAGTGTTTCGTTTTGTGTAAATATTACGACTGTATTTAGATTCACACACTTTCAACGTCTTTTACACATCTTGGGCCAGATTTAATAAACAGGACAAATTAGTGTAGAGCACAATTCCATAAAAGCGCCAATGGGAGGGGAAAATTCTGCGGGCGATTTACTGACAAGGTGCACATCAACGCTTAAATGCATGAATGTTTCGCCAATCACTATTACATATTCGGGTCTTTATATCCGCCAGGAGGAACTATAACTGATGCAAAGCAACAAAAATTATCTGATATTTTAAGAAAAAATTACAGACTTAATACAACTTAAAACTTAACTTTAAAAGTTCAATTGAGCAGATGATTTACCATCACTGTCATCGTCAGAGCGCACTTCCACGGTACATTCAGCATCTGCTTCATATTCGCGATCTCAACCATATTCTCGAAACTATCATTTTCAATGACTTCATATTACATTTTTTTGATCACTGGCAGCTTATTCACCACATTCAGCATCAAATGGCAGTGACATTTATAGATCATTGCGTATAGTAATTGCTCTGCAGTAAAGCCATTCAAACCACTTCAATTTTGCTGATGATATTCGTTTGTTTTATGCCTGCGGTAATTATGAGTGAAACGTCACGTCATCAATGCGTAGCAAACAGTGCCTCCTTGAGGAAAAAAAATGTATTGCACAAATTGAGTCCTCAGATATGTAAATATAAGCTGTGTCTCATTTAGAAGGCTGCGCCCTCCGGAGGTCGAATCCTCTGGAGGTCGCATCCTCTGTAGGATGCATATACGAAATGTCCTCAACCTAGAATTAAACGAGACAGCCTTCGTAGGACAGTAGGGACGGGAAGGAAAGAACCAGGAGTATCAGTTCTAGCCCAAACATTTAGAAGCATCGTTACGCTCTCACGTACTTAATGAAGGAAAATAATTTTAAATTTGGAAAGTTAATTTGAAAAAAAACAAAGTTTATCTGTTTTTACCGAGGCGATTTAAGGTAAATTGTAAACACCACATCTGCGCTTGTGTGTGCATTTTTCAAATTAACAACGGTTGTTTACGGCGACGCAAAGAATTGTGGGTTATCTGTAGCAGCGAAGGATACACCTCATGCATCCTCAGAATTCCTGTGAAAGAAGGTCGCATTCGGAGGTCGCATTTGGAGTGTCCTACTTGCTTTTCTGAAACGAGACAGCCTCGATGACGTATGCAGCATTCGAATGCGACCTTCGGAGGATGCAGCCTTCCAAATGAGACACAGCTATAGTCGCGCAGGGAAAAAAAATACTTAACAAATTTACATACCTCGGGTCTGTAGCGACCCAATGCACTTTTTATAAAACATTTATCAGAAAACAGGCATTCTTTTATATTTTACTATTTTTTTCTTGTTATATTGTTTATAATGAATAGATTGAGGAATACTAAGAAAGTTGATGTCTAACTATAAAAAATGAAGGAGGGAGGGGGTAGAGAATGATGTCCCGGGTCGCTAAAGACCCGAGGTATGCATTCAAGGGTTAAGAGTGGGGGCGTAAAAACTCGGTTAACTTAACTCGGTTAACTTAACTTGGGCCCTATTGTTGATTTTTCCTAAGTAAATAAAGTTACATGAATCGTGACTATTCACAAGCCGTTTTATTCATGGTATAATACATTAAATATTTGGACATAATATTTAACGTCTTCCATTCATTATTTGTAGCACGCCAGCCACCCAGTAATCACAGCTTTGTGCTTGTTACTACCAAGTATCAGCCTTCGTAAATTTTATCATTAAAATTACATGTCTGTTCTGATCTTTAATTTGTAGTGAGATAATTTGCTTCAGTTCTAGCTGCATATGAATCAATTATATTTTCTTCTTTAATATTTGAAGCACGAAATAAACATGAATATTTGAAATCATGTTGAAAAAAATCAGAACAACTTGATACAAACGAATGTCTCATGAATCGATCGATCAGAGTTAAAAAAAAAAGTCAAAAGAATGACAGATGCCACAGACTTTTTTTTTTTTTTTGGAGGAGGAGGAGGCCTATAGGTGGAATTTTCACATTAACTCCATAACATGATTTTATTATCGTAATTTTGACTTTATCCTTAAATATTATGGGGGGGGGTCGTTAATCTTATAAATTTAGTTATTTTTTAACGAGGCACAAAAATGCTGCCATATAGGCTACTGAATGCAAAGCGGCCCAAAAAAAACAAACAAAACAAAAAAAAAACTAAATAAATAAAAAAAAAGTTAAAAATAGTGAGGGGATATTTGAATTATTTGTTAATAAACTAATGTTTTCTGAGTCAGTGTCGCAAAGATGAATTTGACCAACCTGACTCGCCATCTCCTCATTGGACCTGCCTTTAGAGAGAAATGCATCTTTAAGAATTACATAATGAAAGAGTTTTTGTTTTTGATTTCATTTAATAGTAATTTAAAGCATTCTATAGATGTATTTATCATGTCGGTGAAGCGCTCCTGCTCAAGACCAAGAGGACAGAAAGCGCATCCTGTTTGTTTTCCTTATTTTACAAAAGCACAAGGTTTTGTTGATATTGTGAGTGCACACAAATACAAGTAGACCCTTTGCAGTTCCGAATGATGTATGCTCTTACCTTTATGAGCCAAAATGATGGCGTATTTTGAAGTTTCCACTGTTATTAAAAAATATTTAAAAAATGCAAGTGATTGCGCTGGCGACAGCGACTTTGTCATTGTAGCATTGCTGATGTTGCCAGTGTGTTTTTCATTAAAGAGTAATATTGAACAATCCCACTCCATGTCCTGCAAAGTGTGCTTTAGCTTCCACTCTCCGCACAAACAATTGGATATGCGCCTAACAGCGCTCATTTATCTAGGTTAAATGATTAAATTAATACTGTGAAATGCATAAAGTGTTTTATGTCTGTTTATTTTAGGCAAGTCGTGTTGGTTTGAGAAGACTAAATTGATCAAACATAATGCTCAACTCACTGTCTGCCTCTGTCGCTTGGTCGTTCCTTTAAAAAACAAAAACTTGAATTTAACAAACATAAAATGTTCCAAACATATTTCTAAATTAACTTAATAAAGAAACAAAAAGAAATATGACCACTTTGCCATTAAAAAACAAAACTGAACTATTTTAATAGCTGTGTAATGGGGAAGAGAGAGAGAGAAAAAAGTCACAGTATCCAGTCGGACTCGGGCCGAGAATTCTCACAAGCTGTTGGACAAGGGCCGGGCCCATGCAGGGCTCTATTCGTTCCCTCGTTTCAATTAAAAGTTCCCCCAGCTCGGCGGGCCCCCAAACTGCCCGGGCGCATATGCACCTGCATACCCTGCATAACCAGACGCTACGCCACTGCATCAGCCATAAAATAGTACAATGGCAAATTCGCATATATTAAACATCTACCTTGCATTGACAAAACGAATAAGATGGATATAGCCGTTGTAACCCAAATAAATAAGGTATTTCCCCTTATTTAAAACAAATGCTTAGTTTGTGGTTCATTATTTTTTTTAATGAAAACCCAGCAACAATAAAGACACTCACTTATATTAAACGAAGAAATTAAAGTTTTATTAACAAAAGTATTGACTTTTGGTCCGCTCTTTCACAGTGTCAGTCTTCTCGCAATTACTCCTCACGGGCCCCCCCCCCCCGTTTTATTTCTCAGCCCCCCAGCTCAAAATACGTTCCCGCGGCTATGTTTATAATGATAACTTGGAGACTGTTCTGATAACTTAAACTTTAGACTTTTATGGTTTATTTGCCATTTTTGGAGTTTGTCAGAGTATGGTTACAAAATTATTTCATAGTATATAAAACAGCTGTTCAGAGATTCCTAAATAAAAACGAAATAATATGGGTTTGGAGTAACAAGAAGAGAAGTAAATGACTATTCCTTTTAGCCCTAATATTTAATAATTATTTAGACGTATTTTAGAAAGAGAAAAAAGACTTTAAGAGGGACATATTGATATAATACTTGACTGCTTTCCAATAGTCGGTTCATGCATGAGTAGTTCTGCACACTGAGAGACTCAAAGAAAGAAGCTATTAACCATTTGCCCTCCAGGTCTAAATGCCACTGAATTTTAAAGATTCCATCGAGATTTCTAACATTTCACATAGCACAAATGCACGTCAAATGTAATGCATCACGTCCAGCTCTATTGACTGTTCTCTGCTGCATCACATTCCTGAATAACGTGATAAGATGTGGCATATGCTCTTAAAACAAGGGTTCAGTCCCGGGTTGGCACTGCACCACTTGAGGACTAAAGAAATGCAGCAGACACGTTGCGGTTCAAGCTTCAATCCGTAACTAGGTCAGATTTGTTTCATCCTATACACATTAACTAACAGCCAAATAAATGGTTGAGCCCTAGTATAATGGTGTTTCCTTTGCTTTGTCTGTGCCAGTCAGCAGTTTGTTGTGTGTGTTAAAAATGATTCCACGTTTCCTATTTAGCACTAATTAAATCACCCTTCTCTTCCCCGTTCTGCCTGTCAGAGCCGTCCATTAGCATAATAAAAGAAAGAACCTTTTGTGCAACCTCTCAATTCAATTCCATCGGCGACGGCGACCGAGGGCTTTCAGTTCCCAGCATGCTGGTAAATCTAGGCACCATTTGGAGATTAATATTCGGCATTTGCACTTGTTAATGACTCGCATCTGGTAATTAGAGAATGTAGAGACTTCCGGGGGGTCTGTGTCTTGGGACATGATAAGTTGGTACTGAAATTTCAAAAATACACTAAAAGTGCAGGCTGCTTTTAGTCTGTGTCTCATAACTTGTGCTAAAAATACACTAAATTAAATTTCAGCAAGAAAAAAAAACTTGTTTGACAGGATGTAAACAAATTTTCAATCAATAAAATTCTCTATGGAATGAAAAGGCCACTCCCTCTAAATTATAAACAGCACTGATGCAATAGCAAGTAGCAAATTAAAGGGTTTTTTCCCCAGGGCTGTGACGCAAAGAACGTAGAAGCTAGAGTTATAATTAACTAAAACTAAAACCATAAAAAAACTGTTACTTAAAATGAAATACATTTTAATGGATATACAATACAATGTATTAAAAAACCTTAAGGAAGAAACTTCAAAACAACATTTTCATTTAGTTCACTTGACGTACTCTAAACTACAAATAAGCTGTAAAAAAGGTATAAGAAATATATTTATATATATATATTTATATAAAGAAAAAAAAACTAAAAAACTAAATAATAAAAGACAACAACACAAAAAATACTATCACTAAAATAAAAAAAAAGTAAAATGTAAAAAACTAATTCAAAATATTAACAATATTAATATCCTATGGCAAATATACCCCAATATATAAAAAATATAATAACATGATACTAAAATACCACGAAGGCCATTAACCTTTAAAAACAAACTCACACTGTAAGTACTTTACAAAAAGTTGTTCAGATTAGATGTTCAATTAAGCAAAGTGGTTCATTTAGACACAAATGACCCAATTATGTAGAGAAGAGAAGGCCAGAGACGAGAGACCATGAAACGAAAGGGAACATCATAGGGGAAAAAACCGTACAGTCTTGTGTGTGTGTGTGGTGTGTGGTGTGAGGCACAGTAAGAGTGAATTTGGGTCACAGGAGCTTCCTGTATTTCCTGATGTGTAAGTACAGCAGGCTGTTTCTCTCTGATACTGGAATACATCTATGTTCTACCATCATCACGCAAGTCATCAGCTGAGCCTTTAATCACACAAAATGCTGAGAATGCACACGTAGACAGTAGACACAAAACAACACACACACACACACACACTGAGCAGAAGACTTCTCTAACCCAAACACACATAAACACACACGTTAATTCTTGAGATGTGAAACAATCTGAAATGTGAAACATAAGTCACTGTTTTTTCAACTTTTTAAAAATCATGTTTAATTGCCAAATTATACAGATTTATATAGTATACTATTATTTAATTACTTTGAGTTATTGCTTCAAAATGTATTTTCCTTTGGTCTTTTTGTCTTTGATTTTCAAATACCTATTTTTAATTTTTTTTTACTTCAAATCAAAGATTGTAATACTGCCATTGTATTATATTGTTGTATTGTACTTTACTATGAAACATAGCACCAGATTGTTATTTAAATAAATGTACAGTTTCATTTGATTTACTCTTTTATTTTAATTTTAAATAGATAAAGTAAATGGATTTAAATAATGGCAATATCTTTCACCCCTCAAACCATGACTCAATACTTCATGTTAAATATCATTTAAATTCACGTTAATAATAAAATATACCTGTTTAATAAAGATTTACCGTTGTGTCCCTACACTTTGTTTTATAAGATATCTTGCTGTTAGTAGATATCAACCCTAGTCAAATAAAATCATAATAAAACATGTATGTTAAACTTTAAAAGATTAATGCAAAATAATGTCTTGGTATTATGCACCAAGTTGTGTAACCTGTTTTGTCTCTAGATTCAGCATGTACAGAACATCACACACACACACACCACTAAATAATCATGTTCCTTATTCTCTACACTTCCTCCTGACATATTGAGATCATCTATCTAGTACATTTGGCTGTGGCGTGCGTGCGCACATGGTCGTGTGAGCACATAATTACAATCCACTCCCCATGTAAATACATGCAAAATAAAGCTCAAAACATCTAAACATTGCAGGCATAGAGCATAACATCTAATGCAGTGTACATGGTGCCTATGCCACACCTCTCTCATTCATAACAGCAGTGCTCCCTCTCTCACTGTAAGACATAATCACATGGTCTACGAGATGTACAACTCCAGAGTAAATCTTAGTTTATGTCCACAACATATGTCCAGTCTGAGACAATTATAGTCCAAACGCAACGCAAAAGCCACAGTGCGTGCAAGAGCAGCGCCGCGTAAAGAGCGCGTCTCCAAAATAACCAGCGCTCACTGAACAATAGTAAACACACGAGTCCGAGTCATTAAACCGAATCGATTCTGTTGAACTGTTCATTCATTTTAAACGATTCAATGACAGGATTGAAAACAGTTTTATATTAAGCGTAACAGAGCTGCTTGCGTTTTTTACGTTTATCTCAGTAAGCAACGTGCAGTTTATTCAAGCTCAAGTCTGATCGTTAAAAAAATACAAATGTGACAATGTAGCTATACTTTGTATTATAGCCATAGTTCGCTTAAAATCTCACATACAAACAAGGAAATACTAATTTGGTGTCTTGTGCATTTTACGTATTATAGTCATTAATTCGTTAAAAACACACACCTATTTCTCTGATAACCAGATTCGCTTCAGACCAATTCATTACAAGGAACCGATTCAAACGAACGATTCGTTTACGAATCACTACAACGCACTCCATACACACAGCTAAAATGCCTAATCAGCGTTAAGCGATCATGATGAGACTAGTATGACAATCAGACTTAAAAGCAGACTCATTTTTATAATTATTATTATTTTGAACAATTAGATCATCTTCACGTCCGACGCGAAACCCAAAATGACCTACTCCGCTCAGACTGACTGTATTTCCTCGAGCCAATGTGTTGAACAGATTTCATCTCCTTTGAGAGAGAAGTCGTCATGTGTGGTAATGTAGTAAGCAAAGACAAATGGTCGATCTTTCGCTGGGTCTCCCGTTTAATCTTAATCCGATTTGAATCTCGCTCTCCGGCCGTCCGAACAGCAGTGAGCGCACCACAGAAATGAATCTAAACCCTACAAATAACAACCCTTGATCCTCTAAAAATGCTCCTTGTTGGCACACAAACGCATGTCCAGTGAATGAACATGCAGAAGAACAACAGAGACAGCTGCACCCACCTCGTGGTTTGAAAGGACACCGGTCGGTTCGGTCCGGGGGTGTGGACCGGTGCGGTCCGGCGATGGAGAGCCAGCAGGGGATGAAGGGAGCAGGATCCGGCTGATACAGACGGGACAGACGGGTGTGGAATGATGTTTGGTCTGCGTGTCGGTGCTGGATGCTGTCAGGATAGGGACCAGCTTAATCCTCCATCTGAACGCAGACAGCCTCTCCTCGGCCACTCCACCCCTCCCTCATCACTTCCCAGCGAGGTCCGATTCGCAAAGGAATCGCTGTTTTGAAACGGTTCTTTATATTGATTCAGTTGAACCGATTCGCAACGCGTTTGTAAATCGCGACTGTTATGAGAGGACATTTCACAATTTGTGTGACTTAGTCGAAAATACAATTAAAACAGCAGTATTTAATAGGAAATGTAGAAAGATTTATTATAAGTTATCAAATCTGCAATAGAATTGAATTACACAAATAAACTAACAGCACTTTCAAGTAAATTAGTAGCCTATGCCTTTTTTTTTTACTTTTAATTTCAGGAACCACCAACGAACGAAAATGGCATGAACCTAATAATGTCCAATATGTATATATTGAGATGCAGACAAACAAACACGAAAAATATAAACAAATAACCCGTACGAAAATTAACCATGGTTTTATTACAATACAAAAAAAAAAAAAACTATGGTTACTGTAGTTAAACCAATATTAACCACAAATTAACTCGTTTTTATTACAAAAAAAAACTATGGTACTGTAGTTAAACATGTAACCACAATTAACCATGGGTTTTTTATATTCAAAAAAAAACGAAGTTACTGTAGTTACACCATGGTACCACAAATTAAACCCTGGTTTGCTACCCTAACCATAGTTTAAACCATGGGATATTTGTAGTACAACAGTTGTTATACAATGGTCATCATTAAGCCAGAAAAACGTGGGTACTACACTTACGCATACCTCCATTGTTAACTTTCGTAAGGGAACTTGTGTAAGCAGTAGGCCCTAAATAACCAATCTAATAGGTGCTCCTAATAGTAAGTTTGGGACACTAGATCCAGACCCCAATGTAATCGAACACGTATGAGTTCACTTTCCTTTTTAAAAATGCTTAACAACATACGGCAATTCATGTTCAGGTGCAAGTTGTTTAAATCCATTTAGTAGTTGTGTAGGTTTTCCAAGAGGTAGTCGCTTTAACAACTGTGACATGTTTAAGCTTTAAAACTCTTTTTTTTGGTCCTGTCATATGTTCGCGTTTTAATAATTCTTATTGGAGAGGCTTGGAACAGCTTCATGTCACAGCGTACACATCATCTTGAACATGTGAGCCGTGTGATGGCATGAGCTGCCTGGCTTACGTGGACTGGTACTGGGTTTAGTGATGACGTGACCGAATACATAACAGCCGGATGAATCTGAAGTGTATATGGTGTCCTGCCTATATTTAGCAAAGGTAGCAAAGTTGATTGTACGGCGCTTCATCGTTTAAGTGACGATGACACAAAACATGCAGCAAAAGCAACCCAGGAGTTTTTGGAAGTAGTAAAATGTGGAATATTCTGCAATGGCCAAGTCCATCTGATCTCAGCCTGATTGAACATGCATTTCACTTGTTGAAGACAAAACTAAAGGCAGAAAGATCCACAAACAGACAACAACTGAAGTCAACTGCAGTAAAAGTGGGGGCAAAGCATCACAAAGGAGGTAACCCAGTCTCTGGTGATGTCCATGATTTCCAGACTTAAGGCAGTCATTGCTTGCAAAGGATTCTCAACATAATATTAAAAATGAACATTTTATTTATGTTTATATTTATTTGTCCAATTACATTTGATCCCCTGAAAATGGGGGGACCATGTATAATAAAATGGTTAAAATTCCTAAGCCTTTTATGTTATATTTTTGTTCAACCCCTTAAATTAAAGCTTAAAGTCTGCACTTCAATTTCATTGTGATTGTTTTATTTTAATTCTATTCTGGTGGCGTACAGAGCCGAAATTATGAGAGAGTCATTGTCCAAATATATGACCTAACTGTATGTACAACAATTCTGTCAAGACAACATAAATGCATATTTAAATAATCACGCATAAAGACGAAGAGAATAAAAACAAGAAAAACGTCCCGCCGCTGTTTCTGGAAACACTTCACAGTGTGGTCTCAAACGAATCGACTGAACAATTTTTGAACCGCTTGAAACGAACTGTCCGAACGAACCGATTCGCCAAAATGAATCAGACTTCTGCACGATATCATCCCTCAATCCGACGCCTTCTGTTCCTCTCTCTCTCATAGCCGTCTGCCTCCCTGGGGTCCTCCTGCAAGGTCAGGCATGGTAGAAAAGAAGGAAATTAAACGACCGGAGAGAACATTTGACACAAAACAATTTTGTCATGCTAAATAATGCTAATAAAAAAATACATTTTGTATTTCATAACAATATGTCTCCTAAACAAACAACAGTGTCAGTACGATACGAAATACTAATGTTTCTTAATTCACATATTTTCAAATGTAAACGATATCCTACATGCTTATTATCATTTCATTCATAGCCTACTGCACATTGCTTATTTCATATTAGCCAGAGCCCCGTCGGTCTCCATACTTGGGCAGTTGCTACAACCCGGAAGTGCGTCGTCAGCGCACATGACCGGAACTCGATCACATGATCAGTGTTTTCAAAGAAAACTTGTATCCATTCAGCCGGACGCGGCTGAGATCCTGCGCTTTATCACTGTAAGTTAATTTTATTACCCATCATATATCCATAACCTTTATTCGACAACTAACGACACTTAAAAACGCAGCTGGTTGTAAATAAGGCTAGAAGGTTTGATGTCATTAATATAAGTTCAAAAGCAAACATATGCAGTTTTATGATTAATGTTATATATTGCCATGCTGATTGTACACTGTAAATGTTATTGGATCATATTTATTAAAGCAAATGTGCATCTTGGTTGTTTTGCTCCTCAATGGACAGGGCTTTGCTTGATCATCTGAATTGGTCAGTGTTGGTCAATACAGTATTGATCTGTCTTTATTTTTAGAGTCTTAAGGTTGCAGTGACCTGTTATCTGTGAGAAGTCATGAGACTTGTGATTCTGGACGACTATGATCTGGCCAGCGAATGGGCTGCAAAGTACATCCGCAACCGGATCATCCAGTTCAAACCCACTGCTGACCGCTACTTCACTTTAGGACTTCCAACAGGTGAACTAAAAGTTACCAAACAGTTCCCAATGTATAAAATCCAGTCCTGCCCTATATATGTCTTTCTTGTTGAATATCCTGTTTCTCTCAGAAATATATCAGAATCTGGAATTTCTATATATCAGGAAGATTATGATTATTATATAATTTGATTATTTGCAGGTAGCACACCCCTCGGCTGCTATAGGAAGCTGATCGAATACCACAAGAATGGAGACCTGTCCTTCAAATACGTGAAGACCTTTAACATGGATGAATATGTGGGTGAGTGTGAACTGAACTGCACAGATCGCTTCTCACAAAAGTGCTGAGTACGCAAGATCTCCACAAACTCTCTCGAAACACTGCAGAACGAGAGCTGCCGATGCAGCAAGTCAGCATAAAACAACGCATGGATAACGCATAAAACAATGTTAAAGAGCGTTTACACACTGGCCCTTCATCCTCATCCCTTTCTAGTCTAGTTCAGAAAACATTTAATAAACATTTATAGTTGCACTGTGACATTTTCACGACTTAAAAAAGCATGTTTTCCATCAAACTCTCATCGTAATGAATCTAGTTGGTTTACTTTTTTTTGTAATTTTCATTATTATCAGTGATGATTCTCATTAATTGAATGCATTGATAGATTAGAAAATACTGTAATAATTAAAAGCAGCATCATAATTTCTTTCTAAATTTGTCTTCATCTTCAGGTCTGCCCAGGGATCATCCTGAGAGCTATCACTCCTACATGTGGAATAATTTCTTTAAGCACATTGACATCGAACCCCAGAACACCCATATACTGGACGGCAACACCAGCGACCTGCAGGCCGAGTGTGAAGCCTTTGAGCGGAAAATTACTGCTGCTGGTGGAATTGAGCTGTTTGTGGGAGGTGCATACAATAAATCAGATCCCAATAATTGGTTTTCCAGACACGGATTAATTGAGAGACACCAGTAACAGTGCTTTGTGATGCATATCTTAATCTGCACTCACAAAACTGACTCTCTAAGTAGTTAAACTGCTGCACTAACAAATGCTTTTTGTCAGTAATGCTTGTAATGCACATTCAACTCCAAAATCAAAGGTGTGTTTGTTGGCCACTGAATTGATTCTTAAGCTTGCTGTAGCAATAATTGATTGAATTGTTGTCAGTTTTATTGTAGTATTATTTATATACTATTTATATCGAATTAGCATTTATTTTAATATTTTTAACTAAGTTTTACTAATTGTCTTTTTTATACATTTAAAAAAATATTTCTATTTAGCTTTAATTTATTTTTATTCATGGTGTTTAGGTTTTGTAAATGTATGCATTTTTAATCTAATATTTATATTTGATTTGATTGCAGATTTATTTCAATTAATATAATCCATTTGAATGGTTTTATTTAACAATTACAAAACTGGTTTAAATGATAAAGGCTTTACGCTGTTAGTTACATGACGACAACATACACAGTAGATTGGTAACTTTTGTGAATCTACTGGGGTAAATCTAAAACAAAAATCATAATGAGTTGTCAAAAGAAAATGAGCATTTTTGCAGTGTTTTTATGATAAATAAGCACATTTCGACTGTAATGCCTGTTTTCAGCCATTTGCATTACTTACTTTCATACCCAACTACTATAATATTCAGAATCATTGCATATTTTCATCCATTAATCTGTTATTACTCTTTCTCCATTTTGTATCTCTTGGTTTTTTAGGCATTGGTCCAGATGGGCACATCGCCTTTAATGAGCCCGGCTCCAGTCTTGTGTCCAGGACCAGAGTGAAGACTCTGGCCAAAGACACCATAGTAGCCAATGCTCGTTTCTTTGGGAACGATCTTTCCAAAGTGCCCACCATGACTCTCACTGTTGGAGTAGGAACAGTGATGGATGCCAGAGAGGTAAATTAAAGAATACGGGAAATTCACATATTAAGGAGGAGACCATTCAGCTGAAAGAGAGAAACGTTATGTAGTATCATCTGGCATATAAACCATAAAAGTCAGACTTAGAAATATTAAAGGGGTCATATGATGTTGCTAAAAATAACATTATGTGGTGTAATGAAATGTGTTTATGCGGTTTAAATAAAAAAAAAACATTATTTTCCACATACTGTACATTATAGTTCTCCTCTATGCCCCGCCTTTCTGAAAAACGCATTGATTTTTACAAAGCTCATAGGTCTGAAAAGCGAGTGCTGTGTGTGCTGTGATTGGCCATCTATCCAGTGCGTTGTGATTGGCCGAATACCTCAAGCGTGTGACAGAAATGTTACATCCCTTACCATACTGTGATGCCCTGTCCGGCCGGAGCGATGAGACAAAAACTTTAAAAAACATTATAAACGAGGCATTTGTTGCATCCGTGGGGACATAATTACAGATTATAATAACCTATACTGTCTTTTTACGTGTTGCATCGCGCCACGTAAACATAAAAACCATGTCTGCATTTGTGATCGGAGAAATTACAAAGTACCGACATGCCCCACAAAACTAGCGTTTGAATCATCAGTGGCAAATCCAAATGAAAACGTACTTACAGTCTGTGAAACAGCCGGCATTGTAGTCTACTCTAACAGGATCAGGAAACAGTCCTCCATAAAATGTGTGCACACATCTGAATATTTGGGTTAAAACTGTTCTGGAACAGTGTTGTAAAAAAAACTTAACCACTGATTTCTAGTCGTATTCTTTTGGAAGGCCAAACAAAGTAGTTCGCTTTCACAACGAAAAACACACAGTGTAGGCTTAGAGTGAGGACGGGGGGATAACGGAATGGAGGGAACGGGCTTGAGACACGCCGTGGTGGCGGATTCGACAAAGGAGCGATCCCGGGTGGGCTGTTGCGCCCCACCAGGTGACGACCCCGGGATGGACAGAGTCATCCACAGTGAAAGATGATCCGGCGATCACAAGCATGAAAGTTGATGTATTCCTCAGCGACCAGCACGGATCAGCTCCAGGCATGACGAAGCGGATATCGTCCGCTTTTGGAAGGCCAAACAAAGTAGTTTCGCTTTCACAACAAAACACAGCGCCTTCACGACATGGCGGCGGCGGCAACAACAATACTACAGCGAGAATAAAAGTTATGCCTTCTTTCTTTGCGTGAACATTTAGGCGGCGTTATGCAAATCATCCCACATAGTGACATAGATATGTGGGGCGTGTTAGAACGAGACGTTTAGGTCGGCGTGGTTAACTCTTAACTTTTATAAAGAATATTCCTTTGGATTTGAGACTTTAGTCTTTGCAAATTTAAAGATCTTCTTTAGCACAAAGAGTTTGTAACACTTCAAAGAGAAAGGAAAAATTGAAATCGCATCATATGACCCCTTTAATAAAGCACAGAACGGAAAACAAACTGATTGTCATATCAGCTGCAAAGTTTAACGCATCTGAAAGAAAAGAAAGATAGTTTCAGGGATTAAAATGGGAATGTAATTCTGGCATCAATTTACGTCACAAGTGCAAAAAAAAAAAAAAAAAAAAAAAACATTTTTTTTACTTAAACCCGATATAAATTCTTAATACTTCAAAATGTAAGACTTTACATGCCTCTCAGTGTGAACCTGAAGTGAGTGTTAGTGGTTGAAACTGAATGTATAATGGACACAACATCTTTTGTCCTTAATTTCAATAGCATCCTTTGTGATATCAGTGTCTTCCTTTTGTCCCAGTCAGACACACTTTTGTTTGGAGCATTTGTCATCTGCAATTGATAAATATAATTATCTTTTATATAGTAACAAATGCTCTCTTTGTTATAGCACTAAATTGAACAGGAGTCTGGTTCTCAATGTGAGACTGATTGTGCTGGAAATACAAACAAGTACATAAACATACCTGAATATTTTACAGACAGGATGCTGGGTAAAATGTCCTTCGGGTCACTTGATTTTGTTGATGTGGATGCCAGACGTCATCTGATTATCGTCATCATCATATTATTATAACAGACAGTGTGCATCTCCTAAAACATTTCCAAGTCGCATTTTACCCTGAAAAAAAAACTAACTTTAAAAAAAAAATTACAGTAATGAAACAATACAGTTTCTTTTGTTTTAGGACCTGAGAATTTCTTGATTAGACATAGAAATGTTGGCATCTTACTCTAAAGTTAAACTAGTTTTTGACACATGTTTGCCTTCAGAACAACATGTGAAAGCCACCATTCTGAATGTGATCATTTATGACATCTTTTTGTCATTTGCAGGTCATGATTCTGATCACAGGGGCTCATAAGGCCTTTGCCGGGGTTGAGTAGGCGTTTTGAGATGTAAGGCCTCTGTGTGAGCGGTCGACCAGAATATCTTTCTCCAAGTTTAAAACTTCCTTCAGCATCATAGAGACTGCAGCGGTAGAGCTCGAACCGGTCTCTTCTGGAACCCCCACGATGCGTACGTTACACCTCCGCATCCTGCCTTCCAGATCATCGTTCTTTTCCTTCAAACTAGCCAGCTCTGTTTTTAGTTCTGCAACTGTAGTCTGTAATGAAGTGATCTCATCCGACCACGTTGACAAGCCTCCCTCCACATCACTGATAGCGGCCTTCATGTTGTCCATTTCAGAATGAATCGCCGCTGTGTTGTTTGCAATTTCCGATTTAACTTCTTTTAGCTCGTTCTTAAGGAAACTAAAGTCTTCAGAGAGAGCGTTTTTGAGTTCCGCCCTGATAATGACCGAGATGTCCTCCCTCAGAGAGGCTAGCATATCTGCTTTCCAGCTCTCCGTGTCCATTGTTGATTCTAATTCCGAAATAGGAGGCAGATCGCCGGAGGCGGCGGAAGCTTGAGTCGAGGACGTCTCTGGCCTAGTGTTCGCAGGGCCGCTGTATTTATATTTACGCAACTTAGTCGCCATTTGAGTAAACGACACAGGTACTCGTTATTCAGAGGGGTCTCACGGGTATTAGGAAACAATGTCCACCATAAACATGTGCTATAAAATAATAATTTTAGCAAAAGCTGGACAGGAGCTAAGTTCAACACGACTTACTCCATTGTTTGCTCACTAGCGCCCCCCTGAGACGGGCTATTTTAATTGAATTTTCAATTATCTCCCGCACTTTTGCAGTTATTTGTCTCTTTGGTTCCCTCATTCCTTTTCAAAACTCAAAATGTTGTTAACCCTCTCCCCAACAGTATGCATAGTTAGTGAAAAAGATAGAATAATAAAAAATTTAAAATCAAGTAAAATTTTAAAGTCACTGAAATAAGGCAATAAAACACATACAGAACATTTGTTTTCAAGACGTTTAACCAAGTAAAACAATAACCTGGTATTTCAAGGTGTTTGCTGCTTCTTTCCCTAAATGAGAAGAAGAGAAAAAACAGTCCCACCAGCAGAAGTTCAAGTTTGATGGAGCTATTTTACAATTCGTGTAGCATATCAGTCAAATTTTACGCTTCTGATGTGGTACAGGGCTATATAGAAAAACAAAAAAACCTGTTTGAAGAGACTCGTGAAAATTGAGTCAACAGGACTCAACGGGGGTTGCAGGTATCTGCGGCACTTAAAAAAATAATATGTGGCATCTTGATATCCGGAGCAACTTAATTATAGATTTTTACAATCATTAAATATTGCTGCCCCTCATTTAAAAAAGCAAAACAAACACAAAAAACATGATTTTTTATTCATAGAAGCACACATGCTTTGTATGTACTAAACCACAGTACAACATGTCATTTATATCTGAGAAACTCAATTATTATTGGAAGCATGTTATGAATAATCAACTTTGGGCAGATTTCGATAATAGGTATTTCAACAGTAAACATTGGGGTGTCGTGTATTGATGATAACCATGATATTCAAATCATGAAATGTCGACATTGTGTTAATTTAGGGTGTGATGATATACCGGCATTGGCATATTCATATTTAAAATGAACAGGACACTTATGATAACAACACGCAAATAGCCTACTCCAGCACCAGTACCTGGTTGACCTCCCAGGTGACAGTATTGCGCCTTAACACTGACACCTGTTAAACAAGAAGAAGACGCAGCGCACGACCACGCTACGCCGAGAAGAACCATGTTCAAACAGTAAGTTGCCATTATTTTACTAGTCATGGAATGGGAAATGTTGCATTAACCTGTTAACAGCGGTTTCCTGTGTTCATATATTTAAATAAAGGGGTGATTCTTTTAATAAGTACCGCGTTTTCTTTACTTGTCTAATTTTTGTATTTGTATTCGCAATCAAGTAATGGCCAATACATGTGCGTAGCACTTGATTTCTTTGTTCAAATCTATTACACGAATAAAACATTTAGAAAAACTGAGCAACCACATTGCTACATTAAACTCTGTAAAATGTTAAGTTGGTCGCAGTGCCATGCACTTATAGCCTCATCTGCGGCCGTTCTAGACACACATTAAAACAGAATTAGAAGCGCGTTAACTGCATGATTAACTATAGGTTAAAGAGATTAAAATACAGGTACGTAAGTTAACAGGTTAAAGTATCAGTTTTGGTGTTAATATTTATTCGTCATACTGTTGAACATGACACTATTTTCTCTCTTGTTATTTCATAGGGAGCTTCAAAGGAGACAGAGAAAGCCAAGAGTCTCAGGTCAGCTGTGACCTGAAGTAGTAAAAATGCATGTGTTCTGTTTTTCAGTATCCTTATGTTCATTGGGTAAAAAGAAAAACTAAATAAAGTAAAAATTAATTTGGCTGGTTCCTCAAGGTTTCTGTAGATATTGCGATATATCGATATTGTGAATTATTTTGGCCACAATAACCAGGGTGTGAAAAATCTAATATCAAGATGCATCATTTTACAGTGTAAACACTCATATTACTTTTCTATCGTATTGTTTTATATTATATAAAACAATATTATATGCATTATATTGTACAACATTTAAAACAATGAAATCTATTTCAAAATGTTTCACTCAATTTCACACATTTTAGTCTGGAATTATAGTGTGGGAAAAGTCTCCCTAACCTTGTTGGAGGATTATACAAGGGACGGTATAATAGAGAGTTCGCAAAGAAACTTTAATTGAAAAATGGAGCAGCCAGCTGTATTGAAACTGACAACAGCTACATCACAAAGTTCAAGTAAACAGTTTTATGATACTTTGCCTGTAAATTACATTAGGCAATCACAACAGTGGTCATTTACTGACAAGCCTTAAAGGAGCTGCCCCATAAAACATATTATTTTAGACAGAGGATCAGAATAAAGTTAAAAATTATTATTTTTGTGAACATATAACTTGTAAATGAACCTCAAGGAAACATAATAATAATAATTAATGTTAAGACCCCTTTAAAGGGGTCATGAATACTGCATTTTAAAAAAATAATGTGTTTTAAAGGTCCCATATTGTCAAAACTTTTTCACAGTTACTGAGGTCTAGGGGCTATTTAACTAACATATAAGTTTCAAAACAGTCAGTCCACAGTAAAATTCACACAGCCTGCTTAAAGTTCTAGCTATATTTCACGAACCGTTGTGACTTCCGTAAAAAGTTGACATCAGAACTACACAGTCACTGCCTTCAGTCACCACCCCGAGCACCGCCCACCGTCCCACTCTCCTTTTGCCAAACCCCCAGACAACATCGCGTCCATGCCATTGCTGAGCAACAACAACACGGAAACATGTCGAAAAGGTTAACTTTAACCACGAAACCAGATCGGCCGACCGTAACGTACAGTTATACTCAACGGAGACGATCTGACGGATTGTTATGAGGTGGATCACATCTAAAGTGTTAGTACAGACAACTCACCGAGTCTATGTCATGATAAAGATGTGTATACATTTCAATTTCAGCAGGCATCTATTTTTACAGCTACATTATTGTTCCAGCCACAATTAATCACAACAATGTATATACAATTACAAATGATTATATATAAATCGTCAGTTTGTTGTTTTACACACATGCACACAGACATTATTTCATACACGACATAGTCGTGAGATGCAAGAAACATAGACATATGGCAAGAAATCTGTAGACGCGCCCATAACAACAAAAGACAATACTTTATTGAACCTTTTCTGATAAGAAGTGTATGCTGCAAACGCGAGCATTTTTGAAGATCTTTTCTGTCCAGTCTGCTCGTTTTATCGAGTTTAACCACAGCTGTTGTCGTTTTTTTTGTCTGGCAGTGGCAGCAGATATGCGATCAAATTTCTAATTTGAGGCTGTATTACGTCGATTCTGGCACCCAACATCACAACAAGATGATATTTTAAGCTCCTTATGTAGCTGAATCTGCGCTGGTTTGAATGGGCCGCCTCCAGTTTCCCCTTTGTTTTGCTGCCTCTAGCTAGCGCTGTGACGTCGCTGACCCTAGTTACCTGTGGTTGGCCTGGCCGTGCGTCACTCATTTTATTGGCCTGGCCGTGCGTCACTCAATATTATTTAGACAGACCAAAATCGACCTGTTCTCAGCAGAGCTCCTGAGAGATGAGCTGTAAAAATATATTGAGATGTTTTTTGGCACTTATACCGCAAATATATATCCTTAAGGACATCAAAACCTAAAATAAAAATCCAGAAAGGTGTAAAATATGGGACCTTAAAATGTGAAGATTTTTTTACTCAATAACTATAAATTTTAGAAGTAAGAGCCTATTTTGATCTTATTTGGACCCCTATGCAGAACAGTCTGTTTTATAGGTTGGGCGCATTCAAGACTGAGATGTAACACCCAATATGCAACAGTTTTGCATATTAAAATAATAGATGGACGCTGCTTTTGACATACTATGAATACAACATGGGTCAGTTGGAAAAAAAGGTATAAATACTCAGTATATATCAAACGGTATGGAACAGACAATGCAATAGTGGTAAAAACACGTTTACTTACACTTATGTGTAGTGACAATACTGTTGGATCCAATTTAGTCAGGCTTAGCACTCCATCAAACTGAAAAAAGAATCCGCAGTACATCAAACAAGCAAACAGTGCTTCACTGACGTGATCTGGAGCTCTTTCCTAATTTTACCCCGTGTCTACACAGGACGCAAGTGACGCAATGCAACTAAAGACAACAGAACCCATTATAATCAGTGATTCTGTCTACACTGGATATGGCATGGATTGACATGACAAATCCCTGACAGTAAACAGTCCCGTTCTATTTCTGACATACTCCAAATTTTCACACTGCTTCTGACATGAAAGAGAAATCGATTCATGACACAATGCAGCAACACTTACATCCAATGTAGATATGGTGTTAGGATCACAAGGAATGCATTTCAAAGACTGTTTTTTCACAAATTATACTACACAGCATCTTGTAATCCACTGAAGATCTCTATGGTTTTGTTGATGGAGTAGTCCTTAAGCGAGTAAGTGGGAGAGGCTAAAAAGGCAATAATGTAGAAGTAGGCATTGATCTGAGGTGGTCTTTTGTCGCGCTATGACATCATAATGTGACAAATTCCAAAACGAGTCATTCTGGTAGCTTGGTTTCAATGAAACCTTTTATTTAACTAAAACCATCCTGTAAGTTTCAGAATTCAAAAAAAGTTATAGTATTTTATGTCAAAAGATTGTTGTACAAATGCACACACACACACACACACATTAGGATGTACCGGAAATTTCGCTCGCCGAACTTATCGGGGCGAAAATGCATTTTCACGCGTCTTTGGCGAAATATGAGCTGTAAATCACTCTCCCTCTAGCCATCATCACTGTGTGGTGCGACTCCATATTCCGCTCTATGAATGTGCGTTCCGCTGAGTTGCTCACGGCCCATGCGAACACTTCATTTATGTACCGCACATGCTCACCGGAAAAGTCCGCTCGAATAACGCACCTACAGGACATTTCTATGTAGTATAATTTTTTTCTGTTTGCAATAGTGTTACTGTGCTGTAACATAATACAGCTGTACTAGACAATGCTGGTAAAATTACGCTACCCTCTTGTGACGCTATGCTCTGTTAACAAGATTATCACAGGAGTTGGATCATTAAAAAAAACAAACATTTAAATCGATTTGTTGCCAGACGGAATATAAAAATCAATATATTGTTATTTAATAGTAATATATATTTATGTTTTACATTCAATAAAAGTGTCTTGTGGTATTTTACGGCTCGTATTTTTTACCATTCAGTACATAAAATTTGTTAAATTAAAAAGTCTTACAAATGAGTTTTATATTTATAAAAAATAAAGATTAAAAGCAGTTGGTTTCGGCCACGGCATGGATTATAGTATATGCAGGACATATATATATATATCTATAATGAATGAACAAATTTTATCTGTAAGGGGAATTAAATTACTTTATTTTAGCTAAGGTGTTGAGCGGAATCGATTCTTCAAAAAAAAAAGGGTTTTTTCGATGTTGATTTCTTCAAGTTGATTTGATTCAAAATTTAGAGCTTATACTTTATCAATGCTTCGTCCGGCGAGCGTTAAAGTCAGTATATCTTAACAATTCTGTTAATATTACTTTGTGGCCAACGACAACATAAACAAAATGGTAATCTTATTAAATTTAGAGCAAGGTAACAAGGATCTTGAGTTTTAACTTTAAAATGTCACAACACAAGACAATAATTCTTTATAAATGAAACAATAATTTATTGCCTATTCTAGATTACATTAAACTAAGCTAAAACACACACACACACACACACACACACACATACACACAAAAGGTTCAGGAAAATTAGATAACGGAGTTTGCATGAAGTTCCCAAAGTTCTAACACTTGTTTTCTATGAGTTCTTTAAATTCAACCTGAGAAAACTCATAAAAGCAGAGACTCAGCTTATGTTTACTGCTTAATGAGTTCAGCACTGATTTCAGCAGATAGGAGACTTTTGTTTGTTACTTGCGTTTGTGCTGAAAAGCTTCATTGTTGGCTGCTTGAGGGAATCCCGGGCTTTTGATTGGTTGCTAATCGGGGCATCTAGATGATGTAGTTTCTGGGAATGCCCTCTGGAGATTGGTTGGTTTCCTGGTGACGCAGAGGCTTTGGCAGTTCTTCTGAGAGAGTTTAAGTTTGCAAGACTTTAGGCTTTTGAAGATCTCTGGCATTCACGAAGCTTCAACGGAGTGTTTGAGTTCTGGATGACCGATCGCTTGATGGTGCAGCTTGTGAGCGCAAGTTGGAGCGCGATTAACACAAAGGCCAAAAGACCTCGGTTGGGAGAGCAAGTGGCAAAAGGCGATTTAATCCATTTTGCATTGGGTTTTTGATCCGCTGCATAAGTCCGTCCCCCAGATCGTTGTTCCAATCAGACATTACTTGCAAGGCTTAGCCACGCCCCACACTGTTCCCTGATTAGGCATGGGTCACATGTTTCCCGTGGGGAGTATTTCTGGAAGTTTTAATAACTTCTTATAAACAATATTATCACCAGAAAATGATGCCGGATACCAATTTTTCATTCACGCCAATGTTCGGCGAATAAAGCAAGCTTTCATTCAAACTAAAATATCGGTAGTTTGCATACACATAACCCCTTAGTAGAGAAAAAACGTATTAAAAAAATGACTAAGTCATAGGTTACAATAACACATCAAAAGAAACATATTATTTGTGAATATAGTTGCCCTTTTATACTTAAATGATTGTCTTTTGATTATGTCCCTTTGTCTGACCGAAGGAGAGAAAAGGGTGCGTCCCTTTTGGAATGCAGGGAGAAAAGGGGAGATGTCCTGAGGTCATGACAATGTCACGGGTGTAGATCTGCCATTCTTCTCGCTCGGACATGGAGCTATTAATCTGTCGCTTTCTGTTAATCGGATTATCAATTTATGCATTAAACGGTCATGGGGTACGGGCGTGTCTGTCGCTGGAACATTTCCAGATACCATGTTCTTTGTTCCGTTGTTTACTAGATGGTTTATTTATGCTGAAGCCAGTCACGAGACAACACTGACGTTCTGTTGCTTAAAAGAGTCCAGATGGGGGGGGTCAGTTATTGCTGTCCTAGTGCTTGCCGACCCCAGAGGTGGTTTGGTAAATCAATCTCTCCTTGTGTTTCTTGTAAAGATAAGCTGAGTGGGACAGGAACTTATTTGAGACATTTGGCGCCTGGGCTGACCATGGTTCAGTGTTACGACTCTCTCATGGTTGATAGGAGACCTTAGTTTTTACGGTGGAATGCAGAGATTCAATCGTTAATGGTGTCTGTTCACAGAGGCCCTATATATATATATATATATATTATACTATATATATATATATATATATATATATATATACACACACACACACAGAATGGCAAGCAGTAATTAAACTGGCAAATAGATAATATTACCCGGGGATTTAACCAATAAGAAACTAAACAAAAAATTTTATGCATAAACTAACCATTTACACTAGTGAAAGGAAAAGTGTAAAAGTGAAGTGGGCCAAGTATGACACATACTCTTATTTGTGCTCTGCATTGAGCCAATCAAAGTGCACACACATGTAGTGAACACACACACGGAGAGCAGTGGGCAGCCATTTTGCTGCGGCGCCCGGGGATCAGTTGGGGTTTTAGTGCCTTGTTCAAGGGTCTCACCTCAGTTGTGGTATTGAGGGCGGAAGAGAGCGCTGTACATTCACTCCCCTACAATCCCTGCCGGTACGAGACTCAAACCCACAACCTTTTGGTTACAAGTCCAAGTCTATAACCATTAGGCCTGCCCACTACACTAGAAATTAAATCATAGGATAGTATAAATTATGCAACTAGACATTGCCAAAATATACTAAGGTGACTTAGAAGGAAACTGATTGCAGTAAAACGTTCTAGTTCATTATTTTTGAGTTAATAAAGCAACTTAATACAACTTTGTAGAGATAACTTGCTTTGTTTTTACTATTTTCTGATTATTTTTCATTGGTTTATTTAATTTCCTTATTTTTGTCTTTGTTGTCAGAAATAGTAATCTCTTCTGTAATGCTAAAAGTATTATTGTTGTAATTATTTTGTTTTGCATGCTGAATGTTGATGTGTGTGTGACACAATTGAAGTCACTTGCAAGATATTATTTAACAAATTAATAGTGTGACATATGTACAATTACACAGGTGTTAATATTAATATATCATAACTTTATATGTGATATATAACTTTTTAATGATTTAGTTTGATGCTAGATCTTTTTCAAAACCAGCCCATTTATATCAGACTACTTAATACTCATTATTTGAAAGTACAGATAACTATGATTTTTTTGTAAAGTACTGAGTACTGGTAGGAAGATAATTATTATACATTTATAAATACAATTCCAGGCGCCCAACCAAAGGGAACACTAATCAACCATAATGGTGACTTAAACAAGGTGTCAAACAAAACGTCTTGGGTTACGCATGTAACCATGGTTCCCCGAGAGGGAACGAGACACTGCGCCCCCTAGGGGGCACATTGGGGAATGCAGCCTGCATGACCGGTGTCTGAAGCACGTGTGAAACAACGCCAATCTATTGGTCCACATGGCCCATGACGTCATAGGCGGGGTGCCCGGAAGTATAAAAGGGCACCCGCTGAATACATAATTCACTTAGCTGTCTGAAGGAGACGTAAACAGGCAGGCCGAAGGCATGGCAAGGGGGCGCAGCGTCTCATTCCCTCTCGAAGAACCATGGTTACATTCGTAACCTGAGACGTTCCCCTTCTAGGGAACTCGACGCTGCGCTCCCTAGGGGGCACATTGAATTAAATCCAATCACGCTGTGCCGAGGCGCATGCCTGTCCACCTGGGGCCCGTTCTTCGTACTTCGCTAACTCAGTTAGCTGGATGTGATTGTTGATGATTTGGCATGATCTTGGATTGTTTGGTTCATGTATTGTATTGTTTGGTCTTAGCAAAGATCAACTGGAGCCTCAAAGTATTTCATCAGGACTCTCTTGTCCAGTGCTCTTAGCCTCTTGCCTCTTGGACATTCAGTGCGACCACAATCTGGTGCTGGCAGGACATCAACAATCCATGTTGCAACTTTCCACCTGGGAGAGAAATCTCCTGACCACCACCGAGTCAGAATAACATCTTTGGAGTTCGTCACAACCCAGAAGAACATGATCGCAACTCCAAAATCATCAAACTGTTGAACCATCAAGACTTTCATCCGAGACTGCCTTTGCCGTTGAATGAGCGTCTGGATGCAATGCAAGTATTGTACATTTGACAAAACTAAACAGAGGTTTAAAATAAACTGTGGGCCCCCTTGTTACCAAGGTGCTGATGATTCTGTGCAGATGGTTAAATTAATCTTTTCATAGCTATATCGGTTTCATTCATTCACTTGTACTTCCCCTTTTCCCCCATCTATGTATGTATGCGTGAGTGTGTGTATCTGTGGGGGTTTAGACTAGTTTGTGTTAGTGTTTATTTAATAAAACTTTTGTGCACAAATTAAGTGAGTTTCTGATTCTGTCACTGCTTGCAGATCTATGTCACTTAAACAATTCCTGATCTTGCTTCATGCTCTAATGCACGTGTGGCCAACGTTGGTCCTGGAGAGCCACAGTCCTACAGAGTTCAGCTCCAACCCTAATCAAACCCACCTAAACATACTAATCAAGGTCTAGGTGTTACTAAAAAGCTACAAGCATGCTCTTCCAGGACCGCTGTTGGCCAACCCTGATTTAATACACGCTGTAAGTACTAGTAATAGTAATAGTACTGTAAGAAAGTTATTTCTGGACCATGAAATAAACATTTCTTAGAGTTAAATGATTTAACACTGCAATTTCACTGGACAAACAGTTAGTCACTAGATATTAATTCTGCTCCAAAGACATCTGGAAGCTAAGATCACAAAATTATATAATTATAATTATTTGTTATTATTTATAGACATTTCCCTTTTGAGCTAATTTGCTACAAAGGCTTGTATATACCTCAGAAGAAAAATTTAATATGACTTACGGCTTGATCCAGCAGAGAATATCATTTGACAAGTAAATCATTTTTCTTATTTGCATTAAATAACATGTTATTGTGACATACAATTTTCCATTTTACTAGTTGTATATTGTCTCCAGTGTAGAGAGCATAATTGCTTATAATGGGTTCTATTTGCTTCTGATGTGACATGAAGGTTACATCCAGTGCAGACAGGTGTTAGGTGTTAAATGACTGAGCACCAGTGTGCGGGGCCTATGGTGCAAATATATTTGCCAGTGTGATATCACATGTAACATTTGTAAAAGTGTAAGTGTATTTTTCCTGCGCAACAATAATTAAATATCTGATGACTCAATAAGTGCAATTTAACTTAATTCTTCAAGGTGGCACTGTTTCAATCATAATTACGGCAGGCATAAAACAAACAAAAATCATCAACAAAAATTGAACTGATTTGAATGGCTTTACTACAGAGCAATTACTATATGCAATGAAATATAAATGTCACTGTCATTGATGGTGGATGTGGTGAATAAGCTGCCAGTGATCAAAATACTGATTTTGAAGTCATTGAAAATGGTAGTTTTGAGAATATGGTTGAGATCGCAAATATGAGCCAGAAGCTGTATGTACTGGGAAAGTGTGTTCTGATGATGACAGTGATGGTAAAATCATTTGCTCAAATTGAACCTTTTTAAGTTTCAAAAGGAAACAAAATATGCTTTATTTTATTCTTCTGTAACTGTTCTTAAAATATCAGGACGTTTACGCTATTGCAACAGTTTAGTGTCATTATCTTAGAAATAGGTCCAGGTCGCTAAGACCTGAATATGTAATAATGATTGGTGAAACAATCATGCATTTAAGGGTTAAGGCAATCATGTGATATGAATTGAGTGTGCCTGTGTCTTAATGTGATGTATACATAAAGGATAATGAGCAATTAGCCAGTCAAAAAATCTTGACAGGTGATGAGCACCCTGACATGGCTACTCACCAGATAAATAAATACATGAACATAAAATGGAAAATAGAGAAGGATTCAGAATAATTTACATAAAAATAAATGAAATAATGGAATTCCATAAATAAATATTTGTATTTCAGAAAAAAATATAACTGTTATGAATGTTAAATGTCAGAAGTCATTTTATATTAATGAAATACTGATTCATTATTCTGTTTAGATTGGTGACCTGTAATCTCACTGGTCAATGCTGTGAAAGTCTGTCGTCAGCTCTTCAATCGTCAAGCTCCTGTTTGACAGAGCTGGACTTGAGTAACAATGACCTGCAGGATTCAGGAGTGAAGCTACTCTATGCTGGACTGAAGAGTTCTCACTGTCAACTGAACATATTAAGGTATCTATAAACACAGAAAAAATATACTACACTAATCTTAGCTTTCTGATATGATTCATATATTTCCAGACTCTTACTCAAGATGTTACATAAAAAATCATTCAAAAAGGGTCATTAATACTAGTCAAATAATAATACTTAATACACTACTGTATTGATTAGCCTCACTGTACTGTAAATTTTACTCAAAATACTAGTGTCTGTATCATTTAGGAGCTACATTAGATTTATAAATTTAAGTGACTGAGTTGGATGTTACTATGGCAGAGTTCTGTTACCTAAGAGTTACGCAGGTGTGGAAGTAACAAATTTAGTGCTGA
>JADLZN010003995.1:0-42618 GCA_018155175.1 Sinocyclocheilus anophthalmus | reverse complement strand
TCCTTTCTCTTTGGAGTTTTTACAAGCTCTTGGTGCATAGATAAGATCCCTGAAATTGCAAAAACTAAAGTCTCAAAACCAAAGAAATATACTTTATCAAAGTTAAGACTCTGCCAACGCCCCCCTACAACAGGCTCTTCTACACGCCCCAGCCCCCACATACACCTTTGTCATTATTTACGCCTTCCATAATGCCGCCCAAATGTTCACGCAAATAAAGAATGCGTGGTTTCAGTAACCACAGTTAGTATTGAAGCAGCCATGTCAGAGAGACGCTATGTGTTTCAGTGCTAAAGCAAATGCCCTTTATTGTCCCCTTCCGAAATTAGATGCATTTAGGAATCTTTAAGATTAGTTGCAACAGAACAGCAATGCATTTTATGTATGACCGTTTCGTGAACCTAGGAGAGAAGGTCATTCTGACTTTGCTATGACAATCTGGTGCTTTTCTGAATCAGCTACTGTTTTGTTATCAGTTTAAGTATTTGCTAGTGACTGTTCAAATGCAGAGTTTTGCGCATCGGGGTGTGTTGGTGCTCGAGAGCGAGAGAGAGGAGAGAGAGGAGAGAGAGACGAGAGAGAGAGAGAGATCAACCGTGGGATCGCTTCCTTAAAACCGTGGCGTTGTGGTACTGCAAACACACTACCATCTTCAATTCCTGTGGGTCTGTCACGCGCTCTGTTCCCCTTTCGGGCTCTGTCTTTACATTTATTTTGACAGATGAATCTCGCGATTATGGTAAGGAGCGTTACATTCCGACGAGTGCTTGCGGTGTTTGGCCAATCAAAATGCACTGGGTCAGCTAGCCAATCAAAGCAGACTGCGCTTGTCGGAAGGAGGGACTTTTGTTATAAAACCTAAAGCGTTTTTGAGAGCAGCGCGTGCCTAGCGTACCTACAATATTAAGTTGTTTTGGGGAAGATTAAAGCATGTCAACATTCTGTTCCACCAAATACACAAAATAATGATCTCTTAAAAAGCATCATATGACCCCTTTAAACGGTACAAAGTAGAACGGCAGTACTTGCGTTCCACCTCTAGGTAACTTCCATCTGCCAATGACCCGTCCTCCGCTTTGGCATACCTCCGGTGGTGAAGAAAGTGCTCGAATGCCCTTATACCATCACGTCCAATTTATCTGCCAACAAGCGCTTATCGTGCTCACCGATGTTTTCACAGACATTTTCAACATCTCGCTATGTCAGGCTGTTGTCCCCACATGCTTCACAGCTACCACCATCATTCCAGTCCCGAAGAAGCCGTCTCCATCCTTCTTCAATGACTACCGTCCAATTGCACTTACCCCCATCCTTATGAAGTGCTTTGAATGGCTAGTCATGCACCACATCAAGTCTTCCCTCCCCCCCTCCTTGGACCCCTTCTAGTTTGCATATCGGTCCAAACGCTCGTCCGATGACGCCATCGCCACTACCCTCTACTCAGCACTCACACACCTGGACAAATAAGACTCATACGTCAGAATGCTGTTCCTAGACTTCAGTTCAGCATTCAACACAATCATCCCTCAACAGCTCATTCACAAACTGGTCCAGCTGGGGCTCAACACTTCGCTGTTCAACTGACTGTTGGACTTCCTGACTGGAAGACCTCAGGCAGTACGGGTCGGCAGCAACACTTCCAGCACCATCACACTGAACACTGGGTCCCCCAAGGATGTGTGCTGAGCCCCTTCCTCTTCACTCTGCTGACCCACGACTTCACACCGTCACACAACTCCAACCTCCTTATCAAGTTTGCGGATGACACGACTGTAGTGGTCTCATTAGCAACAGAGATGAGACAAATTACAGGAGCGAGGTGAGCCGCCTGGCCTGGTGGTGCAGTGACAACAATCTCTCTGTGAATGTGGAGAAGATGAAGGAGATTGTTGTTGACTTCAGGAGAGTGCGCACTCAGCATGCTCCTCTGACCGTCAATGGTGTGACTGTGGAGAGGGTGAGCAGCACCAAGTTCCTGGGTGTGCACATCCCAGAGGATCTCTCCTGGACTGACAACACAGCAGCACTGGCCAAGAAAGCACAGCAGCGTCTCTACTTCATTCGCAAACTGAGGAGAGCCAGAGCCCCGGGCCCCATCATGTGCAGCTTCTACAGAGGCACCATAGAGAGCATTCTGACGAGCTTCATCACTGTGTGGTATGGTGCCTGCAACGTGTCATGCCGCAAGACTCTTCAACGCATAGTGAGAGCAGCTGATAAGATCGTTGGTGCCTCTCTCCCCTCCCTTCAGGACATTTACAACACCCGTCTCACCCGCAAAGCCCTCTGCATTGCAGGTGATCCCACCCACCTGACACACAGCTTCATCCATCAGGCTGTCAGGAATCTGAACTCCCTCCCGACCTTGCCCCCCCACCTCTCTTTTGCCCCACGCACCACTGAACTCTGACCCCGCTGCTCTCCCACTCCCCCCCTCCATACACACACACACTGTCCTTAATCATTCGAAATAATCTCTTTTGCACTACAAATCATTGTTTTTTTGCACTACAATCCTTATATCTGCACTGTTGTTTACTTTACTGGTTTGCACTCTATCTGCCATGTGCTGCTTTATATATTTTTTTATATTTTTACCTTATTTGTATATTTGTATATTTGTATTGTTGTATTTTGTATTTAATCTGTATTATGTTATCTGTATGCACCCAAGGGCCTGAGAGTAACGCAATTTCAATTCTCTGTGGGTATGTGCTGTACATGTGGAAGAATTAACAATAAAGCAGACTTGAACTTGA
Organism: Sinocyclocheilus anophthalmus; assembly: GCA_018155175.1. Taxonomy (NCBI): domain Eukaryota; kingdom Metazoa; phylum Chordata; class Actinopteri; order Cypriniformes; family Cyprinidae; genus Sinocyclocheilus; species Sinocyclocheilus anophthalmus. The sequence goes on along the minus strand of JADLZN010003995.1, from coordinate 39,859 downwards.
ACTGGCTTTCACCGCCCCATCTACGGCACTATGTCATCAGATTTGAATTCCTTCAGGAAGCGAATCATCTGTTGCCCATCGGAAAGAGATTATTGTGTTCTATGCCATCTATTTATATAGAGCAGTTTACTCCTCTAAGGTGGACACAATGAGTTTTCCGGTATGTATGGATGCATGTTACACGGACTCACGAGGAAACAGGTAGGAAGACCGCTTTGCGGCCTTTATCTATTGTTGAATCCGTGATATTTGTGTTTGTGAGTAAGTTGCGCTCTGGGCTGCTCTCTTTCTGAGGAAGGAGAGGTGTTCGTTCAACTCCTGCTGTTCCAGTTCTGCAGTTGCCGAGGCGCCGCATGAGCTCGACGCTTGGGTTGACGGTGATGAGCCCGAGTGTACAGAGAGTGAGAGAACGGAATTAATCCCCTTCTCTCTGGCTCTCTTCGCGTGCGTTCATCAGAAGAGTGCCTCGTGAGTCAGGTGGTTAGTCAAATTTGATTCCCACTCCGGAAGCTCCTAATCGATTCTTTCGGCTGTGGATTAGATGATGCATACTCTACAGCAGCCTCGGGCTCGAGCTTGCAGGCGACACAAGCTATAGATATAAACTATGGGTTAAGGGGCGAGTTTACTGATATAAAATCCCCCTTGCTCTACCCCCTCCCTGGATCAAGTGGTTCTCAAGTTTATTAAACCATATATAAGGCACTGATTTTTAGGACGTTAAGTCGTGCACTATGGTTTTTGGCTCTTCGAGCTACCAAGCATTAGCCTGCCCGACTAATTACTGTTTCTTTCAGCGCCGCTGCTGCATTGAGCTGAAACAAATAAGTGGAAGATCTCACGTGTTTCAGAGTATTTCTTATAGCAAGCTATAACAGTGAGTAGGCGGGTCTCCCCCCTCTCTCTTTATGTTACCAACTGCGCTGTAATAATGCGGACACGTTAATTTGATTTGCCGCTTATGCTTCCAACTCTTTGTTCGTGTACTCTTTTTAGACGCAGACTCTGATGAGTCCTGCAGCAGATGTTTGTTGCCCGACTACTTATCTCAGTTCCGTTGCTGCGTCGAGCTGAAACAAGTGGAAGATCTCACGTGTTTCAGAGTATTCTTATAGCAAGCTATAACAGTGAGTAGGCGGGTCTCCCCTCTCTCTCTCTAACGTTACCTGCTGTGCTGCACTGACGCAGTCACGTTCATTTGATTTGGCGCTTACGCGTCCAACTCTTGTTCGTGTACTGTTTTTAGACACAGACTCTGAGGAGTCCTGCAGCAGATATTTTGTCATGCACCATGGTCTTGGCACTTCATGCTACCAAGCACTGGTCTGCCCGATTAAGTAATATTTCTTCGCTCGGCTGCTGCGATAGTCTGAAACATTAAGTGGCAAGCTGTTTTAACATTTAATGCTATATGGCTCAGGTTGTAGAGTTGAGCAGACGGGGTTTCCTATCTCTCTACTTCTGCGCTGCACTAATGCAGGCACGTGCATTGAATTGGTACTTACGCTTCCAGCTCTTATTTCGTGTACTGCTTTTAGGCACAAACTCTAGGAGTCCTGCAGCGGATGTTTGTCATGCATTATGGTCTTGGATTAGGTCAAGCATTAGTCTGCCCGGCTGTTAATTTTTCTTTCAGCTCCGCTGATGGTTTGAGCTGGAACAAATACACGCTCGCATATCTAGAGTAAATTCCTATGGCAAGTTGTTTTACAGCTAATGCCATAGTGACTCGGGCTGCAGAGTGAGCAGGGTTTTTTCCTGTCTCTTCTCCTGCACTGCATTAATTAAGACACGTACACTGATTTGGCGCTTACGCTTCCAACTCTTGTTCATGTGACCGTTTTTAAGTACGGACTCCACAGCTGACATTTGCCGTGCGCTATGGCTTTTGGCTTCATGCTACCAAACACTAGTCTGACCAACTAATAATTATTATTTTTCAGCTCCACTGCTGTTTTGAGCTGGAACAAATAGTGGACTCTGTGCTATGAGCTGGCTCTGTGGAGTTTTGCAACACACATTTGTCATGCAACATGGTTTTGGCACTTCAGGCTACCAACACTATTTGCATAACTAATCATTATTCTTCTCATCCCAACTGAGGTACACTGAGCTGAACTACTGTGTGAATAAGTTCACGTGTAAGAGTATCTCTTATGGCAAGCTATTAATGCTCACCATGGTCAGCCTACTTCATGTGATTGATGCAGCGGTTTTGCTACCAACACTCACGTCACATGACTGGCTGCATTATGTGACTGCAGCATACATTATTGTGCACTAGAGATGTTGGGTGCTTCATGCTACTAAGCAGTGGTTTGCATGTCTAATTACTCTGTTCTTTTGAGCTCTGCTGTTGCATTGAGCTGGAACTGTGTATGAATGTGGGCAACCTACAAGTGTGTTTGCCTCTCTATCAGCTGTTCCGCTGCTTGTTGCGTTCGGACAGATTTTGACCGTTCTTCGCGCCTTAGCTTTGGAGATTGAGAGGATAGCCCTAAAGCCATTGGTGCAGGTCTATATTGACATCCAAGTCCCCACTCAGTGGTTGGTGCTGGCATGCCTGATTTTAGTATACGTTCCTGTTTCAGAGGTTTTTCCTGCAACTCTCGCAAGGTGTCTCGGGACCTCATGAGGGAGGATCAGGCTGTCGTATGGTTACACCATCCAGCTTCTACGGGTTGATTGGATTTGCGTCAACTAACCTTGTGCTTGGAGTAAGCAATTTCAAGATGCTGACGCAGAAGTTCATCCTGTCTCTATCTGAACCGGAGATTGGTTTGTGACCATCGATCTAAGGATGCGTACTGTCTGTATCCAGATCGTCAAGAGACACAGGAAGTTCCTCAGGTTTGCTTTTGGAATAAAGCTTGCCAATACTGTATTCTTTCATTACCTTGACGATTGGCTGATATTAGCTCAATCACACAAACTGTTTGGAGCAGCATTTTCTGGCACTCCAACGGTTCTTACCCAATTGAGTGGTTGTCACATTAGGTCAAGGACTGACAACACGGCTGTGGTCTCATACATGGATTGTCAGAGAGGATTACGCTCTCGCCCCCTGTGCAGGTTGGTGAGATTTGTTCTTCTTTGGACGCAGACCAGGTTCCTGTCGATCAGAGCAGTTCATGTCCCGGGTCACCTGAACTCAGGAGTGGACTTACTCTTGAGACAGAGTTTGGAGGCTGGAGAATGGAGATTGCACCCTCAGGTGGTGAGTCTCATATGGCAGAGGTTTGGCAGAGTGGAAGAGGATTTGTTTGCTAAAAAAAAATAAAATAGAGCATGCACATTGCCCGCTCTGGTTTCCTTGTCTCCTATGTCTCCTCTGGGTGTGGATGCTCTAGCCCAAGAATGGCCAGGACCAGTCTTATGCCTTCCAGTCGACCCGTTTGCTCCCAAATTATTCTGTTCAGTGTAAGGTTGGTCAGAGTGAATGTCTGTTATTGGTGGTGCTGTTTTGGCCCTCTCATATGTGGTTCTCAGAATTGGTCAGTCTGTTAGCCGGCCCCCTTGGGAGGTACCCCTCAGACACGACCTGCTGACTCAGGTTCGGGGCATGATTTGGACATCCCCATCAGGATTTTTGGAACTAATGGGTGTGACCCCTGAGCAGAGTTGAAATGTGTTCCGGTCTCTTAGCAGAGATTACCGACACTATTCTTAATTCTAGAGCTCCCTCCACGAGACGCTGTATGCCCTTAAGGGGACACAATCTGCTGGTTTCCAGTTTCATACAGGGACGAGACGGCTTAGGCCTTTCCGCCCAGCACAGATTCCTTTTTTGGACCTATTTTCGGTTGGAAGGCCTGGCAGGCCATCCATTTGAGCCATTTAAGTCTGTCAGATAACTTTGAAACCTTAAGCAGTTTTTTTGTAATCCTATCCTCTCTTAGAGGACTGAGGATCTGCAGGCTCTGTCATCTCCTCTTGTATGGACTTGGAACTAATGGGTGTGACCCCTGAGCAGAGTTGAAATGTTTTCCTGTCTCTTAAACAGAGATTACTGACACTATTCTTAATTCAAGAGCTCCCTTCACAAGACGCTGTATGCCCTTAAGTGGACAAAATCTGCTGGTTTCCCATTTCATGCAGGGACGAGACGGCTTAGGCCTTTCCGCCCAGCACAGATTCCTTTTTGGGACTTATTTTCGGTTGGAAGGCCTGGCAGGCCATCCATTTAAGCCGATTAAGTCTGTCAGATAACTTTGAAACCTTAAGCAGTTTTTTGGTAATCCTATCCTCTCTTAGAGGACTGAGGGTCTGCAGGCTCTGTCAGCTCCTCTTGTATGGACTTTGCCCCTAGGCTGGTTAAGTCTTACTGCTTCCTAGGCCTAGTTAATCCTAAGGCTGCTTTGACTCCGCTTTGCTTTCAGCAAGTGGTTGGAGGCTTTCTCCCCTGCTATGTGGGGTCAGATAGTGACTATACCTCTAGCCTATGAGGCGCGTGGTGTGACTTCGCCTCTAGGGGTGCGTGCTCATTCTACGAGAGCAGTGGCTTCTTCTCAGGCCTTCTTTAAAGGGTCTTCAATTGAAGATGTCTGTGCTGCAGCAGGATGGTACTCTCCTAGCACCTTCATCAAGTTCTATAGTCTAGACGTGAGGATGGCTCCTGGCTCCCGGGTCTTATCCGCTTGAGCAGACGCTTTCCTTGGTCTCCAGCTATCTAAGGTACGTCAGGCGTTATGGTATAGCGTTCCCAAAGCGATGATGTCATCGCAGCATTGAAGTTTACCTAGCGTAACGTCTCGGTTACGTATGTAACCCTAATTCCCTGAAGGAGGGAACGAATGCTGCGTGCGGGCCTCCATAACCTTTGATAGCACTTCCGTCAGTCATCGGTACAAATCTGATGAATAGGCACATGGATGTGCTTGTTTTGTGTTTGTGCCTGGTGTATGTACTGTATTATGTATGTTTATGTTGTGTGTGTGTGTGTGGTGTGTTGGTATACAACCTGTAAACACTGTGTTGTAATTTATTTGTTTTTGTTTAACCTGCCGCGCTCCCTTTCCTGTGGTCAGTGACTGGGGTTAACTATTGGTCAGAGAACAAACCTTTTTCGTGACTGCCTTGATGTCTTGCCTAACACTGTAAATACGTAAATGTTGCATAGTTTTTTCATGAATGACGATATTCCCATAATATTAGCGAGAAAAAAATTACACTTACAACGGTATGTTTGGGTTTCAGTGTTATATTGAAGTTGTCCAAAATAAATACTGTTAGTATTACAATGTTCACATGTTGTCGAAATAGTTTTTGTGTTTGTGTTGGTTTCATGCGTAGATGAGTTTCTAATTGATATACCTATAGCCTATTCATTATATGTAGTATGCCAGTGCCAGAATATGAGTCTCTACATAGCCTTTTTTGAAATGATTCCTAGACTTTTCTTGAAATAAAGACTATGTACTGTTTCCTAACTTTCTTTTAACATAAACTACCATAGGATGTACTTTTATGCCAGTTTTTACCTAAAAGTTTTTTCTGCTTTGTTTTTTAAAGGAAAAGTTAAGGAAACCTGGGTCCCAAATGACGCACATATAGTCACAATACCACTCTGTATCCGGAAAATTTTTCTTGTTGGGTTAATGTGGCCAAGCAGTTCTGATTGATATCCATACAGGTGCATCTCAATAAATTAATGTTGTGGAAAAGTTCATTTATTTTTAGTAATTCAACTCAAATTGTGAAATTCGTTTTTTAAATAAATTCAATGCACACAGACTGTTTAAGTAGTTTAAGTCTTTGGTTCTTTTTTTGTGATGATTTTGGCTCACATTTATCAAAAACCCAACAATTCACTATCTTAAATTAGAATACTTCATAAGACCAATGAAAAACATTTTTAGTGAATTGTTGGCCTTCTGGAAAGTAATGTTAAATTTACTGTACATGTAATTGTACATACTCACTACTTGGTAGGGGCTCCTTTTGCTTTAATTATACTGCCTCAATTCGGCGTGGCATGAAGGTGATCAGTTTGTAGCACTGCTGAGATGGTATGGAAGCCCAGATTTCTTTGACAGCGGCCTTCAGCTCATCTGAATTTTTTGGTCTCTTGTTTCTCAATTTCCTCTTGACAATACCCCATAGATACTCTATGGGGTTCAGGTCTGGTGAGTTCGCTTGCCAGTCAAGCACACCACACTGTTCATTACCAACTTTTGGGTGCTTTTGGCAGTGGGTGTGCAGGTGCCAAAATCCTGCTGTAAAATGAATCCATCTTTCAAAAAGCTGGACCCAGACGAGCATGCGTGCTCCAAAATTCCTTGTAAACGGTGCAGTGCTCTGGTTTCAAAAACAACTGTACCCCACCACGATGTATTCCACCATCCGAAATCGTCACAGACTGTGGAAACGTATCACTGGACTTCAAGCAACTTGGTCTATGAGCTTCTCCACCCTTCCTCCAGTCTCTAGGACCTTGGTTTCCAAATTAAATACGAAACTTGCTCTCATCTGAAAATAGGACTTTGGACCGCTGGGCAACAGTGCAGTTCTTCTTCTCCTTTGCCCAGGTAAGATGCCTCTGACGTTGGCTGTGGTTCAGGAGTGGCTTAACAAGAAAAATACGACAACTGTAGCCAAATTCCTACACACGTCTGTGTGTGGTGGCTCTTGAAGCCTTGACCACAGCCTCAGTCCTTCCTTGTGAATTTCACTCAAATTCTTGAATCGATTTTTTGCTTGACAATCCTCATAAGGCTGTTGTTCTCTCGGTTGGTTGTGCATCTTTCTTCCACACTTTTTCCTTCCACTCAACTTTTCTGTTAACATGCTTGGATACAGCACTCTGGACAGCCAGCTTCTTTGGCAATGAATGATTGTGGCTTACCCTCCTTGTGAAGGTTGTCAATGATTGTCTTCTGGACAACTGTCAGCTCAGCAGACTTCCCCATGATTGTGTAGCCTAGTGACCCAAACTGAAGCCCATTATTTGAACGGCTCAGGAAACAGTTGCAGGTGGTTTGAGTTGATTAGCTGATTGGCATGTCATGAAGTATTCTAATTTGTTGAGATATTGAATTGGTGGGGTTTTGTTAAATGTCAGCCAAAATCATCACAAGTAAAAGAACCAAAGACTTAAACTACTACAGTCTGTGTGCATTTAATTTATTTAATACACGAGTTTCACAATTTGAGTTGAATTACTGAAATTTTTGGGAGTATGATCTTCAAATTTGAATCAAAATATGGTTAGACATTCAGCTTTATCTTTATGGTGTTTTCAGGCCTTTGGCATCAAAGCCTCATCCATTTTTCCCTTAGTGAATTTCATTCAAATATATCGTGAGTCACTTTCATGTACATTTTACCTTATTTTACTCTGTTGCTATACTAATTTTGAGCTATTATGACTCCAGAGTAACAAAGGTTCAAGTTTCTAGTTTCAAACAATACCATATTTATAAATATAGACCATAGGGTTCAAGAGCTACAAACATTTTTATTTGGGTATGTCGTTTTTCAGAAAATAAGTTAAGTGGATAAATAATAAATTAATGAATTAATTCCAATTACAACTGAAGTCCATTCAAAACAAAATCAAATGAGTGTTGCCTAATGTGTAGATATTTAGAATTCTGCAGACAGGTTTAGGAGAGTTATATTTAAGAAATTAAGGCATTTTAATGCAACTCCAAGTTCAATTTAAGGCCACTTTCACAGTAACACAATAGCTAAATTCCAAGTGTTTGTAAGGTTTAAAAATTAGTTACTTAATATTACATGAGGCATCTAAGATAATCTACCAGCCACCCAGAAATCTTACCAGACAATTTAATAAAGCAAGTACCGGTAAATCAAATATTTTGTATGCTTATGTGACAAATAGTTTAAAATATAATAGTTCCAATATATTCTCCACAAGACAAAATAATAACTAAATTTATAAAAATGACCCCATTCAAAAGTTTACATAACCTTGAATCTTAGTAAACTTTCTGAATTGGATAATCAGTGTAAATTGTATGTACTTTGGCTTCTGGGAAACATGTAAGTAATTATGTAGCTTTTGTAGTACTAAATGAAAAAAAAAAGATTACAAAAAAATTACACATCATCCTATTCAAAGTTTACACCCTGCTGCTCATCCAAATAATTCAGCAAATCATTTTTTGATTTTACATGGATGAGGATGATGAAGTTAGCGCAGGAGGTGAGGGCGATGAAGGCTGTGCAGGAGAGGATGAGGATGATGAGGACACAGCACAGGGTGCAGATGAAGAGGGTGTGTCGGATATGGATGCTCTGAGAGCCTGAAAATATAATTTGAATAAAAATATAAGGATAATGTAAAAAAATATGAACATAATGTGAATTAATAATACAATAATCAACTGTTAATAAACTTGGGTATAAATCATACAGTAGTGTGATGACCGTTTCAAATATTACTCACCAAGCAATCTTTCTGTGATGGCTGTTTGGCTCATTCTGCTCATTTACAGCAATCTTCATGATGTTGTCGTAATTTTGACAATCTTGATTGAAACAGTTTCTGCAGATATATAAAGAAGTATTTAGCTTAAGACAGGAGAATAATGTACATTAACAGTATTGATAGCTGTGACAACCAAAGACAACCCCACTATAGAGGTGAACAAAAAAAAACATGTTTTATCCATTTCAAAGTAAAGATTATAGTAAACACTGCTCTGGTTGCCTTTTAAAGCACAAAATATAAAATAATACACAGGTTAGCATAACCCTAACCAAAGGAAAGGGATTTATGAAGATAATACAGATTCCTTCGTAACACTGAAGATTTACTGGAGCATGAGCAATGCCCTTTTTGCAAATGAGTCACTTTTGAGTTGGATATTTGAATTGATCAAGCAATTGGCAAACTATTGGTTCAGGAATCAGTTTGAATGATTTGTTCAGTTCACTCACATAATGTATAATTTGAAGCAGTTTCTCACTACATAAAACACAGACAGCATAAAATAGGCTGGATGACTGTATTCACCGGTTATTATTTGAACACCTGCGTATGTAGAATGTAAAAGATTCTGTACCATAGGTAATGCTATTACATCCTCATAAAACCATTAAAATATCAGTGTATGGCATTACCATGTTTTTTGAATGAATACCTTAATTTATACCTTACATAGGCTACCATTCTTCACAGAGTATGAATTAACATCTGCCAATATGTTGGAAATGCCTTTGCTTAGACACAATTACGTGAGCTTATAGAGTTGAAATTAGGGCTGGGCAATAATACGATAACGATAATTAACACAATCTATTTTTTCTTGATAAAGCAATAACAGGAGTTTGATAAATGTTCGATATAATGTTTATGTGCCAAAAGCAGAATGAAAGTGTTTATCTGCTCAGTCAAAGTTCAAACAGCAGTGCAGTGGTTGCGATTTCAGCAGATGCGTTAATCGCTGATGAGTCTCGATCACATGACACTAAACAGCGCTGTGAGATCCAGTGTGAAGTGAATGAATTCAGAGAAGAACACAAAAGACTTTAACCCCTTAACTGTCATCCCCATATTTGAAAATTGTTGCCGTCAAACGTGCATTTCTGAAAAATAAAAAAAATTGAATAATATTAATATTGCAGCCTGCACTGTAAAATGTGCTGAATATACACAAAGTCAGGAACACAAACCTGTTTCTTGATTTGAAACAATATCACTCATTAAAACATGCAGAAACTAAGAAATAGATTTTTCTATTCAGATATTGAATTGTAAAGCTCTGATTGGCTCTATGAGCTTCTCTCTCTCCCCTGTCTGGTGTGTGGTGAGCGCACTGTCGCTAGTGTCCTGTGGCCTGCCGTCGCATCATCCAAGTGATGCTGCCACTGGTGGTGGTGAGGATAGAACCCCCCCACATGATTGAAAGCGCTTTGGGTGTACCACAAATACACAATAAAGCCCTATATCAGCAGTCCTTCATTCATTCATTCATAAAGAATTAAAAGCGTGATTCGTTTGTCCTTTTCTGAAAATAATAGTACTTTAAATCACAAATACTGGTCTGGTTCTACAACTTTTCTGGGGCAAAAGGTCTCCGGTTCTTTGTCCCATGGTTCCTTGAGTAGTGAACGAGACACTGTCGTCCTCTAGGGTGTCCTATGGGGAATGCCTTCGCCGTGACTTGTGTCTGAATCATACATTCAAACAATCCTCATAAGGCTTGCTATATAAGAGTGTGCCGGGAGAACACGTCATCCGCTTCTTTGTCTAAAGCTTGCGTCCGAGCATGGCAAGAAACTAGAGGACGCAGTGTCTCGTTCCCTCTCGGCGAACCATGGTTACATGCATAACCCGAGACATTCCCCTTCTAGGGAACTCTTCGCTGCGCTCTCTAGGGGTTGCTATGGGGAACGTTATAACCACGTCACCATGCTGAGGGGAGTGCATGCCAAACCACAGGCAAGCACTAAGTACCAACTCTACCAAAACTTTAAGGGAGTTACCCCTGGGACGTTAGACACCTATGGCCAAAGTCCTAAGCTACATACCCCATAACTTACCTGTTAGTGTCAGTACTCCTGGGCCAAGGTATAGCTCAGTTCTTGTAATTAGGATAGATATTCCCTTAGGGATACCCCGCGCCTAAATCACGACTAGGTCTTGGCCTGTCACCCGGGTTCCTACCGCTTGCTCTGCATGAGCTTGCTGAAGGAACTGTCTCAACAGACCCCTAGTAGCAACACCCTGTTAAAGTAGGTATCCCTGAGGATACATGGGTAGAGTGGTGCCCAAGGTGGTACCAAGGCCTGGCTGACTCAAAGAAAGGGCACGAAGCCGCAGCGCGTAATCCCTACCATACAGGATTTTTAGAAAGAACGCAAAATGCTTGATGTGCGAACTTACCACAGCATGGATTTTAGAAATGACAGGTATTACAGTGCTTCAAGTTGGAGTTACTAGCCCTTAAGTGGGCACTAACAGAGAAATTTAAGGAATACCTGATAGTTGCTAAATTTCAGGTTGTTACTGACCACGGCCCTCTCCACTACCTGGAAACAGCCAACCTTGGGGCAGTAGAGCAGCGTTGGGCTGCACAGTTAGCAGAGTTCAACTTTGAGGTTTGTTACAAGCCCGGCAGACAGAACACCAATGCTGATGTCCTTTCTAGGATTCCCTGGGGTATGGAACCCGAGGAGGATGACACAGACAAAGACTTCATTCGGTTGACCTCAGATACCTCACCTACGGGCATGCCTGTGGCCAGGTAAAGAAGAAGAGGATGACAAGTCCATGGTCAGAGTAGCCAAACAAGCAGCCATAAAGAGGGGTGTTGATGGTTATAACTGGTCATCCATCAAAGAACAACAGAGGAAGGATCCTTGTCTAGCACCTGCGTACGACACTGTGCTCTAGAACAGGAGGTTAGTGATGCATAGTTTCTGGGGAAACCCTGCAAAATAAGTTAGCAAGACAGCTTGTGTGTCGGAAACTAAGGCATCAAGTGCTGTTCCGAGTGATTATGGCTCCAAGAGATGGAGAGGAGATTTGGCAGTTGGTAGTGCCAGAGTCTTTATGGGAGAAAGTGTATGAGGGAGTGCATGAGCATGGAGGACATTTTGGAAGTAGGACTACATTAGAACAGATGCAACGGAGTTATTATTGGCCCTCAATGGCTAATGAAGTACAGGCGTGGGTAACCCAGTGTCGGAGGTGTACCTTAGCTAAGGACGTGTTCCCCAAGATTCGTGCTCCTATGACCTGCACCAACCTAACGGCACCCCTAGAAGTTCTTGCCATGGATTACACCGTGCTTAAGAGATCCGCAGGGGGTCATGAGAATGTTCTAGTGCTTACAGACATGTTTACAAGAGTTACTGTGGCCATCCCGACTAAAAATCAGACAGCACTTACCACTGCCAATGCCCTTGTACGACACTGGTTTGTCTGGTTTCCTGCCCGACTGCACTCGGATCGGGGGAGGTGTTTCGAGGCAAGCGTAATTAAAGAGCTCTGTAAGCTGTATGGAATCCACAAGAGTCACACCAGTTCTTACCACCCTCAAGGGAAAGCACAGAGCAAAAGATTCAACCGTACAATGCATGACATGCTATATCAAATATTTTGTATGCTTATGTGCCAAATAGTTTCAAATATAATAGTTCCAATATATTCTCCACAAGACAAAATAATAACTGAATTTATAAAAATGACCTCATTCAAAAGTTTACATACCCTTGAATCTTAATACTGTGTGTCATTCCCTGCATGATCACAACTATTTTCCTGTTTTGTGATAGATTGTTACCTTCTGAAAAGAAAAAGGATTTGAAGACTTGCCTGAACTAGTGATGGCTTACAATAGCCATGTTCATTCATCGACGGGCTACTCCCCATTTTACTTAATGTTTGGGCGGCATGCAAGGCTGCCCATGGATGTCTTAGGAGGGAGGGATCTGATGGACAATGAAGTGGATGATTTAGATGAGTGGGCGAAGAATCACCATGAACGCCTGAGAACTGCGGTGGAGACTCCAAAAGCAACTGCCCAAGAAGCTTCCAGGAGAAGGAAGAGAGTCTATTATAAGATGAGAGTGAAAACGTGGGCGCAGAAGAAAAAATATGAGCTCGAGGTGCGCGCGATGAACAGAGAGTGCCAATGAGGCAAAGAGTAAAAGAAATAAAGCCCACTTCTCGTGATTCCTTTGCTTTTACGTGGACAGCATTTGACGAGTATCGAGGTGAGCTAACAAGCTGGACCGAGCTTGTGCTGCTGAGAGTCTTATCACTGGAGTGTGATTGCTGTGGAACCGAACTGTGTGCCTCCGTGATACGAGAGGGGCGTCGCTCATCATTTGCGTGAGTGTTTGTCTCCGTCTGAAGAGAGCTGTGGTACTGTGAGTTTTCTTCATTTTTGTTCAACTACAGTTGACATCCGGAAGAAATGGACAGTATTTTTGTTGTTCTTAAAACGAAGCTGATTTCTATATGAGTGACTTCTGCTGCTAATGTTTCGAGAAAATTCTTCACATGCCGTTTAGACACGTTACTGCCACTGTGTGGATGCGAACGGCATTGCAGACTCTTTGATGCTCTTTTGACAGTACCGATTTGCCTGTTTTGAGTGTTATACCCAGTGTTGGGGAAAGTTACTTTTAAAAGTAATGCATTACAATATTGCGTTACTCCATAAAGTAACTAATTACGTTACTTAGTTACTTTTTATGGAAAGTAATGCATTATGTTACTTTTGCGTTACTTTTTAAATCTGGACAGGGCTTGCTTGTTTGTTTTTAAATTAAAAAAGTTATATTTTGGCAAATATACGCCTTTTCCTACCAAAAGTGAAATGAATAAGCCTCAGGCTGAAGCAAAAGTAAATTTACGTCCGTACAGTAGAATGCAGAAGAAGAAATTTCAACACACTTCAGCAATAAAAAAGGACACACAAATGTTTGGTAATTTTTGCTTATTAGTATGGTTGAACTGGATCATCGAAGGTCAGAAGCAAAGACATTGGTTAATAGAATGGGATTAAAAATACATAAAGGATATTTGTGTTGTTTAACATTTTATTATTGCAGGTTTGCGTCATATTCTGAGTTTGCAGTTCACAGTTTTTATTCATTTTGAGGAATACTGAATCTGTTTTGTTTTAGTTTTTTTGTGAGTGAATGAGATGAATTAATGCATATTCATATTTATTTTATAACTACAGTAACATCTGGGGACAGGAGAGCTGTCAATCAATAAATTAGGAAAAAAAGTAACTTGCGTTACTTATTTGAAAAAGTAACTCAGATATTCTCTTGTAAATGAAAAAGTAATGCGTTACTTTACTAGTTACTTTAAAAAAGTAATCTGATTACGTAACTCGCGTTACTTGTAATGCGTTACCCCCAACACTGGTTATACTATTGCTCTGAGTCTAAGTATTTTTTTTTTCTTTTCTCTGTTTCATAGTTTAACTTTTTGTACGTTCTACAGTGTTTTCTTATGACTTTTGAAATTATTATTTTTTTTTGGATGGACGCTTGAATAGACTTTCTGAACTGGGAACAGAGCTTTTGAACAAAACTGCCTCTGTTTTTTTTTGTGTGTTGAAAGATTTCCCTGTTTACCGGAAGCATTCGCATGGACAGTGATTTTTGCTGATTTTCTCTGTACTGTTCTTTCTTGTTGTTGTTTTTTTCTAAAAGGAAAAGACTTGATATTATCAGGTTTCCATTGGTTGAACTGATTACCCTGCCATATATGGACGCTCCAACACCAGCCCAGTTCTGCAGTGAGGTAAAAGACTAATATTGGGTTATGACTCTTACTCAGGTATGTTGATTGTCATATAAAAAGTCTGTGAAGTGATATGTGAAAATTTACTACGAACTGTTGGTTTAACTGAATGTCTTCTGAACTTTTTGAGGGAACTGTTTCCTTGATTTTGATTGTTGTGGGGATTACAGCAGTAACCAAAGAGACTCTGAACGCAAGTTTGATTTAAAGAGGTCATATGACGTTGCTAAAAAAGAAAATTTTGTGTATTTGGTGTAATTAAATGTTTATGTGGTTTAAGGTTATTTTTTTTAAATAAAATAAACCTATTATAAAATATTTTTCTACATACTGTCATGATTGTTTCCTCCCTCTATGCCCCTCCTTTCTTCTAAACCCTCAAATTTTACAAAGCTCACGCTGAAAAGCGAGGTTTGCGTGATTGTCCAGCTATCCAGTGGCGTTGTTATTGGCAAATACTCAAGCGTGTGACTGAAATGTTCGCCCCTTCCCTGAGACTGTGATGCTGTGTCCCTGAACCATTGGACTAAACAAAACCAATAAAATACCCATTATAAACGAGACATTTGTAGCATCCAGTGGGCACATAATTACTGATTATAATTACTTAAACTGTCTTTTTACGCATTGCTTTGCTCCGCGTAAACATTAAACCTTGTCTGTATTTGTGATCGGAGAAATTACAAACAACACAGTCCTTGTCCTCCGTAAAATGCTCTGCACACATCTGAATATTTGGTTTGAACTGTTCTGGAACAGTGTTGTAAATACAACTTAACCACTGATGTCTAGTTGTGTCCTCATTTGGAAAGCCAAACAAAGTAGTTTCGCTTTCACACGAAACACAGCGCCTCCACGAATGGTGCGGTGGCAACAATACTACAGCTAGAATCAAAGTTACTTACCCTCTTTCTTTGCGTGAACATTTGGGCGGTGTTATGCAAATCTTCCCACACAGTGAAGTAGACATGTGGGAGCGTGTTTAAACGAGGCGTTTTAGGAGGGCGTGGACGAGTCTTAATTTTATTAAGAATATCTCTTTGGTTTTGAGACTTTAGTCTTTGCAACTTTAGTGATCTTATCTATTCACGAACAGCTTGTGATAGAAACACTCCACAGCGAAAGGAAAACTTGAAATCGCATCATATGTAACCTTTAATTAAATTATTATTTTTTGTACATTTCCACTGGTCAATTCACAAGTGAAGAGTTTATTTGTGTTTCTTTATTCTCTGTTATTCTTGTGTTTTCTTTGTGTTTACCAAACACTGTAAAAAATAAACCCAAACTTCTGTTATCTTGGAGTTGGGGCATTCCTCCTGTCTTGTGGGCTGATAGAGTGAAAGAAGGTTTAATATTACTTCTTACTCTGGGAGCTACCGTGTACCTTATTAAATTCCAGAGCCTCAATCCCCATCAATCACTACTACAAAAGACAAAGGCATACTTAGCAAGGCAGATAAAAACATACTTAAATAAGTACAGGAATTAAATGTACTAGGGGTTTAAGACCTAGATCTTGTCATTGCGGAACTAATCTTACCCCTATGGTTGTAGCAAAAATTTCCCTCTAACACACCACACACACACACACACACATAAACACTCTTTTCAAACAGCATCCAGCTTGTAACTACCCCGCACATGATATCAGTCAGCATATCCTACATGACTACTAAAAATGTCAAATTATTATTATAATTATAAATTATAATTTTATTTTAATAAAAGACATAAAGTGAGTTGAATCCAAACAGCTTTAACATATTTTAGAATAGTTCTCTGCATCCTTTTTGAAGGCACTCCGGTGTTGCTTTGACCATTTAAACATGTTACGTCGAAGGACATATTAATTTTGTTTCTGTTTTTATGTGTATAAAGTGTTGTTGGAATTTGTATTTTTGCTCTCTCTCTCTCTCTGTTGCATGCTGGGAGTTGATGAGAGTGGTGGAGAGGTGGTAAATCTTGCTTTTTCCTATTTCCTATTTCTTTTCTTTCCCGAAATCCCTGGGTTAGAAAGTAATTTAGTGATGGTGAAGTGAAGCGTTCTTAACCAGCGATGCTTCAACACAATTGTATCAGAAAAAGGTTCATTACTCGAAGCTTTTTAAAACGGTTTATGCTGTGGCCATCTAGTGGTCATAAAAATAAATAACACCTTCCAAAGTGTTATGTTCCATTACAGCCAGTGGTTTCACATCTGGTTCTACAACTGATTCTTTGTTTTATTATATTTTATATGAATAATGGTCATTGTCAGTCATTCATTTGTGTCGTGTACTGGCACTAAAAATAAGTAAAATAAATAAAACACAAATTCATAAATTAAATATATGATCTGTTTATTTTAACACTGCCTCAGTCCTTAGACTGTTATTTCATGGCCAAAGTAAATTTTTGAGCTCAATATATAAATTACGATTAAAAAAAAACAAAAAAAAAACAATGCTAACACATTATAATGTAATATAATGTAAAGGAAACGGTGCTGAGGTTCGCTTCGTTTGAACCACATACTGAAGCAGTCACGTGGTTTTAAAGTGCATGAAGCTTCGGATATCATGGATCACGTGCTTTTCTCAAAACGAATCAAACTCCGATACAGTGCTTCAACTTGAAATGTGTTTTTTAAAATTTTTTTATACAAGCTTCGGTGTTGAACGTAACATCACTAGTAAGTTGTAAAATAGTTGAATATTGGTGATTGTGTGGCAGAATGGCATCTCTTGATGAGACGCTGCAATTATCACTCCGTAATGGTTTCAGGTGCATTCCTGACCCAGCCGGCATTTCAGCATTGATTCACCGGTGAATCAACGTCGGGTACCATGGATGAATCAATGCTGGATTGTTTCGATTTTGCAAATTGGATCAACGTTGATATTGTGACGTTGTTTCACCGTTGAAATTGCGACATTGTTTCACCGTCGTACCTTCAGCATTGGTGAATTAAGGTCGTTCTGTAGACGATGGATTAACGTTGATTTAGGTGTTGATTTTGCAAATGATTTTGTGACGTTTCACCATTGAAATCGCGACGTTTCACTGTCGTACCTTTCTACATGGGTGAATACACAACTGTATGTTTAATTAGAACCGGGTTTGCATTTAGATTAACACTACATTCATAAAGGTTAAAAATTAAATGACTGACAGCAATGGCCTTACAATCAACTTCAATAAACTACCACATGCTCAAAATTGTAAAACAGCAGTTTTATTTTGGAAACATACTGTATAAAACATGAAAATAATCCCAAACTTTAGCTTGCAGTGTTTGTACTTGGATGTATTGTTAAAAACCTGTAGAAGAACAATCCAAATACAATATTTAAAGACTCAAAAAAAAAGTTTTTGTAAAATAACATGCATATTTTGCGCTGCAATTGCAAGAGAAACCCTTGTACTTTTTTGACTGAAACCAGCTGATCTTTTATTTTGGTGAAAAACTATAGTTTCTGTGAAAAGTTTTTACTAATGTGTAAACAGTTTGAGAATGGAACCTGCAACAGAAACCGTGTTCGTGGTAAAGGGGTAAAGGAGAATGTGACCACCTGTGAGTTTTGTCGACAGCCAGAGGTGGCACTAACGAGACAGTCGCCTTGAAATTCTTTATGCATAAAACCCTGCGTTGAATGAAATGCATTTAATATTTTAAGTAGAAATGTTTCTTCAAATTCTGATAAATGTTAGAACCAACAGCCTTGTGCATATAGCGTGGTTGTGCTTCGGGTGAACCTTGAAAGTGTCCCAGCTCTAGGTCCTTTCTGATGCCGTCCCCTCCCCTCTCTCCCACTTGTGCGCTTTCTGTACTGTCCTGTATAAATAAAAACAAAAACACCAAAAATACATACTCAAAATATAAATTTTTTATATTGTGAAATATCTTTTACTGAAAAGTTCTTAAAAAGCAGGATTTCGTTTTATACCATTCATTTAAACCAGTGGTTCTCAAACTTTTTATACCAAGTACCACTTCAGAAAATATTTGGCTCTCCAAGTACCACCATAATGACCAACATTAAATTTCAGTAGCGTAGTAGACCTAACTATTCAGCTACAGCTCTGCACACTTCAAAAATGAGGCAGTTTTATTCCTAATAAGGATATTTATTGTTGTCAGCCACTTTAACATTGTAAATACACAGTGTAAACATTAACACTGCACTGTGCTTACAAACAAGTAAATAAAAAAACTTAAATAATGATTAAATTAAAATGTGTTGCACCAAACATTAAATAAAAACTACTGTACTTAAATGTGAAAAAAACTTTACTCAAATAAAGATTAAATTAAAATGTATTAACATTAATTTATATTTAATTTACCCCTAACCCTAACCCTAACCACTAGAAGGGAGCCTGAGTAGCACTAGTGATACTCGTACCACACTTTGAGAACCACTGCTTTAACAATCTTACAATTATTTCAATTGTAACCGACATTTGCATTATATGAGGTAGGGTATCGATTGATCGGACAATCTAAGATTTGGTCAAGAACATTGTTGAAACATGAGGAGCCGAATTCCACAAAGAGGCCCAAGACAACGTCATAAATCTGTCCACGATACCCTGGCGCCACGAGTCTGAAGCAAGTCCACCAACTAGCAGCTTTAAGCAGCTCACAGCATTAAAATAAAAGAACACTTATTGATAATCCCAACGCAGAAAGGAGATTGTCAAATTTGGCGCAAGTAACCAAGATTAATGGTCAAAGACACAGCATATCATGACCATCACATGAGGAAAATCATTAGTAGAAACTGCTTTGGATTGGTTTCCTCCACCTAGAAGACAAGAACCAGACTGTGATTCCTTAGGAGACCTTTTAACCTCTCGGGTCCTCACAGAATATGTCCTTATGTTCACAGAATGGCACAGAAACAGTCTTTTACAGATGTAGATGCACCAAAATGAACTCAAAAAGACTTATAAACGAATATCAGTCCATTGCTTAGCACCATATCATGAATGAATGATGAGCCTTTATATTGTCACTGATCACAGGTACCCACAAATTAGCCATCCACCTGTCCATCACATACAATTGACAAGGGGTAGACTACAGGAGGACAGGAATTTTTAGAAGAAATACAGCATACATAGGTATGGTAGTAGATCAAAAAAACAGACCCCAGACAGCTCCTATTGGGAGCACAGTGTGGAACAGGACAAAAAACAACCTTCACAACATCAGCACATCAATACAGAACACACGCCTTGGCAACAGGGTAGGGGATGGGGGGTGGAGGTAATCCCACACAGCAACAGCCATCCTTCCTGCAGGCCATGTCTGCGCGCTGATCACCCCCGTCAGACTCCGCTGTCGAAACTGGCGGAACAAAGCGCGAAGGCTAGGGGATTCTGGGCCAAGGTTGGGGTAAATGTCAGGATTTGGGGGAAGGAACACAAGAGCGTCTCAGTGCAGTGCTCTCTCGGGGGAGTAGTTGTTCCAACAGCGGCATTGGCTGAGGCCAGTGCTGGTTGAGGGGAGCCAAAAGCAGATAAGATAAGGATTTTGTTTAGTCTTGGGGCAAGTAGCCGCATTCCAGTTTACACGACTACTCTCTTTGTCCATTCTGGTCTCAGAATCGATCCAATTGCCTTTGCAAAGCAGTGAGCTTTTCCGTGATGTTATCCATTTTGCGGTTAAAAGTTCCAGTCTCAGAGCTGACCGCTCTGCCCACTGCTTCAATCATGACGGGCAGCCTTGTGAGGCTTTGGTCCGGTTTCTGAATTTCTCGATAAACCAGGGCAATGCCTAATCCAATCAGCATAAGACCTGTTATCATGGTTTCGAATAGGTAGATATCTTCAATGTCCTCCATGGAAAGAGCCGCTAGACACACGACCCGCTACCTTTCCCACGCGTCCATCGTGTAGCCAGCTGCGAACGTTTCGTCAGGGCAGTCAGGTTCCCCCGAACCCAAGCTTCTTGTCGAGAAGATGGTGTCAATTGCGTTGAGAGACCAGTTGATCAAATCTATGATTTATTAGATTTTTCTTTTTAAGTCTGGAGAGCAGTGCGGTGAGAGTCTCTCAAAATTAGGACAGTGGACAAGACGAGAGGAGCAAAAGCAGGGAAAGTAACGGGGAGGAGAGGGGAGGAAATGCGACCGCCTTCGCTGAGAGCTGAGAGAGAAACTGTATGTAACCCACACATTTGACTATCATGTTCTAATCACTTATTGTGTATGTCTTTTTAATAACTATTGAATAGCTTAAGGGTTCATATTCATGTTTAGTATGTATGAGTTTGAAAATTCATGCTTTAAACATTTCTATCAATCAATACTTTGCAAAATATATTATATTCTGGTTATAGAAATCATGTCCAAATTATACTCTGCAAGAGCGGGAAAATTCGGACCATGTTGATTTATGTATTGGGAGGAGAAACATCACAACACCCCGAGCTATAATTGGTCAAGACACCATTTGGGATGTATCCAACAGCCCAGTTTAAATACTCAGGACACCATCAAATTATGCTTCTAGCTTTTAGTCATCGCTTTTAGCCACTGATTTTTAGTCATAGCTTTTTGCCCATGAATTTGTCGAGCGCCGGTCTAGCGTGCTTCGGCCTGCACGCCCGCTGCCACGATGAGAAGAAAACCATCTAGTCTCGTTACTTCTATTCTTCTACTTTAATTTATTTTATTTTCCGTTGAAAGTTTCTTGTTCTGAGTTAAGTTTTGTCTCCGAATTCACCTCGAGTCTGTGACTGCCTCAAAATTTCAACCAGCCCACAACTCCGCATCTTCAGCCAACGCCCAACCACTGGCTTCCCAAGACTTCATTACCAATGACCACTGAACTTCTGCCAATCAGCAACCTCGGGAAACCCCCTGTCAAGGACAACAAAGGGAACCCCTTTACACAGGCAATGCAAGTACCTCCAGATTCTGAGCTGAACTGGTGCATTTAATATAAATTTTAACCTCATTGAGGAACACAGTGCGAGGGTTAATTAAGTGATTGATGGTTGTTCAGGTCTATGCAATTGCAAATATTGCTATAAACTTGGGATTTCACATTTTCATTCTCTTAAACTCATTCTTTCCTCACTTTTTCTCTTTCTGCAACTTGTGTGAATGTGTGTTCATGTGTTAGATTAGTTTATTTGTCTTCGATGTATCCAATAAAGACTTATTCATATTGAAAAGAGAAGTATCTTGTGTTTTGTGCTTACAAGTTAATGTCTTAAACTGCCGATCTTGTTACGCTGTGCATTAAAGTTGTTTTCACTATATTTTGGATATTAATATCCATTGCAGAGTTGATGCTATACAGCTCGTTCAATGAATCGCTGGCCGACTCAGTGATCAGCCGTAAAACAGTGATTCTGTCCAAACTCCCTATAAAATCTTAAACAATTCCCTTTGAGCTAAATTGAACTGTTTCCCTTACAATGATATCCAGAAAACACAAACAGAGTATGTTATCTTTGAGACTATTATACGATTAAAAATATAACACACCTAATGCATGACATTCACATTAGAACATTTTTAATTTCACATCTGAAAATTTCTGATTCACATCAGAATTTTTTTTTAAATCTCTAAAAGACACATTAACACAACTTACCAGCAATACAAAACAACATCAGATGAGCATCTTACTTTAGCATCTGTGACAAAGCAATACAAAAATACACACACGCACAGGTATTTATCTTCTGCAGGTTACATGTCGTTCACCCATTTATAAACTGGTAACATTATACTTTACTATTTTTGAAAGGTAATAAAGAGAGCCATTTTCTTACCTCATTTTGCCTGTATGTTTGCAGGACCTCGTAGATCACATCTGACCCTTCAATCACATCTGTTCACATTCTAGTTTTTGTTCTCCATTGACATGTCACGACTCAAATTCACTCAAAATAAAAATTTAACGGGCAAATATAAAATAATTTGGGACCGACCGAGCAGTTTCAATGTGATTTTATGTGTCTAAATATTTGAATAGTAGAGTAATTGAATGCTGCATTTGTCCTGTAGGTTTTTCTGACCATCATCTGACCGTTATTATGACAATGACCATGTCAAATGTACCTAGAAAATCGGTTGACTGGCATTTTAATGTTAAATTGCTCCAGGATGCTGCTTTTTGTGATAATTTTGTTTTCTTTTGGGAAAATTGGAAAAAGAAAAAAAAACGTTCCTTTGAAAACTTGAAACAGTGGTGAGATGTAGGCAAGACTCAAATAAAACTTTTTGTCAGCAGTATTCAGCCAACTCTAGTAGTAGATTAAAGAATGTGATTAAATCTTTGATAAGTTCCCGTTTCATGTCTTTAGCAGAAATGGATGCACCGACGACTTTTTTTTAAACCTGGAATATAAGGTGACTCAACAAAAACAAATGGCATGTCTTAAACTCCTTGATGGGAGGATAACATATAAGACTATTGAAATGAGAAACCAAGCTGTGGATTTTTGTTCAAGCCTTTATGCTGCAGAAAACTGTGAAAATGATGAATGGATGACACAGCTTCTTCAAGGTCTTCTTCACTCTGACTCTGATTCTAAAAGAATCTTGTCTAGTCTTGGATGCTAGTATAACATTTAAGGAAATTACTGCTGCTGTGAGACAACTTAGTTCAGGACGATTCCCTGGAATAGATGAACTGCCAGCAGACTTTTATAAAAGGTTTTGGAACTGCATTGGACACGATTATTTTTATGTTTTATGTGAGTCTATAAGAGATGGTGTTTTACCTACTACCTGTCAATATGCTGTTTTATCATTATTGCCAAAAATTTAGCCTTTTCAGAGAACTGGCATCCGGTTGCCCTTCTTACAACAGAATGTAATTTTTTTTCCCCAAAATGTCTGGAAAATAGATAAAAAAATTACTTTGGTTTGGTTGTACATAAGGATCAATCATATTATTCCAAAGAGGTCTATTATGAATAATTTGTTTTTAGTGCAAGACATTGTAGGTATTTGTAATGGTTTCAATGTGGATCTTGGATTAATTGCCATGGATCAAGAGAAGACTTTTGATCGTGTTGATCACAAATATCTTTTTAATGTATTGAAGGTGTTTGGTTTTGGTGAAACTTTTACAAATTTGATACAGTTACTATATTTACACTTTGAGTCAGCCAATTCCTATTCTAAGGGGTATTAGGCAAGGCTGTCCATTGTCTGGTCAGCTATATAGGTTAGCAATTGGGCCGCTGCTTTTTAAACTTCGAGAAATATTGTCAGGTTTTAAAGTGCCTGGTTTTTCTTTAGACTAACATTTTTTTCTCTCTTATGCTGATGGCTTCACAGTTTTTGTAAATCCTACTCAAGATATTAAGTGTTTATCTGAGGTACTTTATAAGAAAGCTTCATCAGATAAAGTGAACTGGGCTAAGAGAGAAGCTTTTTGGGCTGGTAAAGGGGAGTTTGAGAGTCTCCCAAAGTTACCTTAAGTGGAACTTAAGGGGACCTTAATTGGGGTAGGAGGGACTTAAATTGTTGGGAGTGTTTTTGAGGTCAAATGATTTTCAAAAGCTAAATTGGGAGGGTATAGTGTAGAACGTGTGCAGCAAGTTGTCTAAATGGAAATGGTTGCTACCTCAGTTGTCCTATAGTGGAAGGATTTTAGTGACCAATAATTTGGTTGCTTCTACTTTGTGGCATAACATAACTGTGTTACAACCACCTGCTGGACTTATTGAGGAAATTTAAAGAAAACCTGACTTTTCTTGGTCTGGGCAACACTGGATTCGTGCTGCTGCTTTATACATTCCTGTTCAAGAGGGGGGTCAAGGATTTATAGACATCAGATCCAGAATTATGGCTTTCTGGTTACAAACAGCTCAGAAACTGTTGTATCACACGGATGTATCATGGCTAAAGACAGCTTCTGCTCTTCTCAGGTGGGTCAGAAGTATGGGATTGGACAAACATTTGTTCTTAATGGAGCTCCAGAATGATGATCATGTGAATCTTACATCTTTCTATAAGTCAGTTCTGGAGGCATGGAAAGTGTTTACCATTTCACGTTCATCACATACACATGCTGGATTATGGCTTTTTGAAGAGCCACTTTTTCTTAATGATTTTCTACCTTCAAGACTTATGTCTGTTGTCAGTTTGTGTGCATGTTTAACTGCTGCTGGATGCACAAAGTTGGGACATATTTTGAATACAAGCACAGAGGAATTGAGTAAAAGGACTGGGGTGAGATTCTTGCAGCTGCTGAAACAAGCTACTACTGAAATATTTAAGTCTTTGCATGTGGATTATAAGACTTTGACAAATGACTCTGCAGCAATTGATCAATGGAGAAAGGGGATTCCTTATGTTTTCCCCTCTCTTAATGTAACTATTGCTGTGGGAGAATGGCAAGATGATGGGAAGAGTCTTTTGTCTTTTAAAACCCCTCAGCTTGGAGTTTTTGAGGAAGTAGGGAAAAAACCCTCTATATTTCCTGTGTAAAAGCATCTAATGCTAATCTTTTGAGTAAACTTCCTTCAACAAAATGGACTGAATTTTTAAAAACTGTTTCTTCCCCAAGAGGCTGCTGGCGTTCCTTATACAAACACCCAATAAAAGAATAGGCAACCTTCAGTGGAAGATTGTACATGGGGCGATAGCCACAAACAGCTACGTAGTGCACATTGATCCTTCTGTAGGGGTGGGTTGTCCCTTCTGTACAGAGGTTGAAACGGTTTTTCATTAAATGAATTGTTTTCACTTTTATCTCAATGGTTTTTTTTAAATTGGTGGAGCTTTCTCTTTTTAAATGTTTATTTATGGTCCAAAGTATACAGAAAAAAAGGAAAAGTCAGTTGATTTTATTGAATTTTTTTGTCAGGCACAGCAAAACTTGCTATTTGGAAATCAAGAAAAAATATTAAGTTGTCTGGACAGGGTTCTCTGGATGTGTTGAAGATTTTCAAAGGCTTGGTGGTGGCTCAGCTTAGAATAGAGCATGCCTATTATAAAATTCTTAAATGTGTGGAATCTTTTATATACATTTGGGGGATAAATTAGGTCCTTTGTACAGTAGATGATGATGATGATGATGATTTAATACTTGCTTTTTGAAATGTTTTTATTAGCAGTATTTATTATTTTTGTTTTTGTTTTGTGAGTTTGTAATATTGTGAAACCTTATTGTTTTAATAAAGGTGTATTTAAATTCAAAACTCTCTCTCTCCGTGTGTGTGTGTTTGCCTGATAGGCTAATGGTTAAACATCTGTGCTCATCCACACATGAGCGCTGTTCACTCCCTGATTGGTGTGTGTTCGGAGGACTTCAATATAAAAACTGCAGAGAGAGCGCTGAGCAGGAGAGAGACATCGCGGCATTTGGGGTTGTTCTGCTCTCCAAGCCAATGAGTGTCTAGGAGTAGCACTTTGATGTTTTGTCACAATGTGTTTCTTGAGTTGATGATTATTTTTTTTTTACGTAATGTTCAGTTAAGATACCCATATCTTTTCTCCTGTTTAATGGTGAGTTAGGGAGTGAGGGAAGTTGTGCGTTTTTGTTTTGCTCTTTTTTTATGTATAGGTAGGTTAGTGTTTATTCCCCTTTTCGGTAGAGGTATTTTGATTTTCCTTTTGTTCGGGCCCTCCTCCCGAGGTAAGTTTTTAAAAAGAATTATTTTTTTTGATTAGGTTTAGGTTTAACCTGATTAGGTTAAAAATAAAAGGCAGTCAAGCCATTTCACAATTAGTTTGCTTGTTTGTGATTTTTCTGGGGCTGGAGAGCTGGAGATCCTTAAAGTCTCTCCACTGTTTATTGTTCATCGTTCCCTATTTACCCCTAGATTAAGGGGGAGGACGTAACAGTTGGGGGCTCGTCCGTACGGTGTGGTTGAAAGCCTTTCTAGTGAGAAAGTTGAAATTTACTCTCTTCTCTCTTTTTTGTTCTTTGGAGTAAGGGAGGGGGAAAGGGAGAGTGGCCTCTTTGTGGGGGGAGAAATGGAATTTGATTTGACAGCCTTCACCCTTTCTCCTACTACGGAGGTTTTTGAGCGCTGCAGAAAAAAAAGATTTGTTATTGATTGTGGATTTTTTTTTATATCCGGGTGGCTACTGAGAGTGGCCGAAATTGCATCAAGGAGACAGGGGGGTTTGTTTTTATTGCCTGGATCCTGGACATTTAATTTCAGATTGTAAGGAATGAAATAAAAAGAATGGGGCAGTGAAAACCAAAAGTGTTGCGCTAACGCAAACGCTGCCAGGGTTACGAGAGGCTAAAGTCTTTGGTTATGAACCATTCATTTTAAAAGAGCAGGTGTCACTCTCTGATTCTCAGTTTATGCCTATATCGATTTTACGAGATACAGGTTCTTTTCAGTCATTTATACTGGAGAGTGCATTGCCTTTCTCTGAAAAATCATATACCAGTTCTGATGTGTTAGTATGAGGTATAGAAATGGGATGTGTACAGGTGTCTTTGCATGAAGTTGAATTAAAATCGGATCTGGTCTCTGGCATTAAGTTAGGTGTTCGCAAACAGTTGCCTGTTGGTGGAGTAGATATAATTCTAGGAAATGACCTTGCAGGGGGCAAAAATTTTTCTAGTCCAGTAGTCATGTATAAACCCATGGGTAAGGAATTGTCTAGGGATTAAGTTTCCTTCTGTTTTTTTCAGCATGTGCTTTGACAAGGGCTCAAAGTCAAAAGTTTTAAGAAGTTAAACTTCTTGAATTCTCTCTGAATTGTTTTTAGATGCTGAATCTAAGACTGAAGAGTCGAAGTCACGTGACGCACGTGAGGTGACAGAGATGTCACTAATTATGGAAGCTCCTATAAATGTTGGTAAGGAGAAGTTAGCAGTTGAGCAAAAATCAGATGTTTCCTTGGCAGAATGTGTTAAGGCAGCGGCCAGTGTGAAAGGCCGAGAGGACGCTAAAGTAGGTTATTTTTGGGAAGATGATGTGTTAATGCAAAAGTGGAAACCGCGTTATGATGAACATGGTTTACATGAGACCATTCAAATTGTCTTGCCTTCTAGCTATCGCATTCCAGTTTTAAAATTAGCACATGAAAATCTTATGGCAGGTAATTTAGGAGTGATAAAAACGTTTTGCCGCATTTCTAAATACTTCTTTCGTCTTCGTTCATCTGTTTCTGATTTTTGTCGCTCTTGTGATGTGGCCCCTTTGTATCCTATACCGGTAATCGAAGAACCATTCAAGTGACTCATTGTTGATTGTGTGGGTCCGTTGCACAAGTCCAAATCGGGACACCAATATGTGCTAACAATTATGTGTGTAGCCACTAGATTCCCTGAAGCCATTCCTTTGCATTCGTTGAAAGCTCAGATGATAGTAAAGGACTTGGTTGGCTACTGTGAGTAATAAAA
This sequence comes from Sinocyclocheilus anophthalmus, assembly GCA_018155175.1. Taxonomy (NCBI): domain Eukaryota; kingdom Metazoa; phylum Chordata; class Actinopteri; order Cypriniformes; family Cyprinidae; genus Sinocyclocheilus; species Sinocyclocheilus anophthalmus. The sequence goes on along the minus strand of JADLZN010003995.1, from coordinate 12,297 downwards.
AGCGATCAAGGAACTAATTTTACTTCTAAAACGTTCACACAATTTATATTTAAATAATTAAAATATTCAGTGTAGCCTACTATCTCTGGAAAAAATATCAACAGTGATTGATTAGCCTTTATTTATGTATTGCGAAGCAAAATTTGCTGAAATATCCACAACATACAGCAAGAGCAAGAGTGTTTATCTGTCAATCAGATGCATGTCAAAGTTGCATTTGTTACTATAGCAACAGTAGATCAAACAAATCAAACAGTCCAAAAAAAAACAACTTTGGTTATGTCGAGATCACAAGAAAATAAAGTTGTGATAACAAGAAAACAACTTTGGTTGTGTCGAGATCACGAGAAAATATAAAATCGTGATAACGAGAAAACAACTTTGGTTGTGTCGAGATCACGAGAAAACAGAAAAGAAAAATATTAATAATCCATGGCCTCTTAGGACTTCCGAACTACATCAGTTCTGCTCAAGGAATCACAAATTGTCAGGATTTGAATAGGCCCTAGTGATTTATAAATGCATTATAGCTAAATGAGCATGAATAAAACAAGATGCAGTGTTTATTTAGAAATGCAATTATACTTCAAAGCATTATACTTTTATTTTGGTAAACATAATAAAATACAACATTGCATTGTGTCAAATGCAAAGCAAGATGGGAAACCTATTGCTGATGACACATCTTAATATTCATTGGTTTAAACAACCATGATACTTTATTCTGTTTTAAAGGGCTCATCGGATGAAAATCTGACTTTTTCTGTGGCGACGTGTGTATGCGAAGTGGTTTAGGACTAACTGAGGTCCGGTGCATCTCGAAACGCAATCTCAGAAAACGTGGGGAAGAGAAAGAACCCAGTTAAGTTTGGTTTGTACGCGTCTGCGGCAAGCTTGTGAGAAAATGAGCAACGGATCGATTATCTCATCCCCCTCTGACATGTAGGAAGGGGTTTCTTATTATAAACCTAATTACCACACATTAATCTGCATGTCGCAGCACATGGCGCTGTCACAAGCCGCCATTGATGTTTTCACAAGCGACAGCGGTGTACTTGTTCTGACGCCATGGCAAAAGTTTGTGGACAAACCGTTAATGTTCGGGCGTTGGCGCAGCCAAGACGACCACAACTCATTATTAGAGTCCAGGCCACAGGAAGGAGAAAAGGGAGGAGTTGTGGATTTATTGTATGTTTCGTGGAAATCCCGAAGGGCGGAAGAGTGGGCGAGTGCACAGTAAACTCATTATCATTTAAAGAGACTACAACCAAATGGGTGGGTGTGAGCAGTAGCTGTTTCTGGACAAGGTAAAAAAGGGTGTTGTTACCACATAGCAGGCAACTGAGGATGCTTTTACAGAGGTCATAAGCTGAACATATGAGTTACAGCACCATTTGCATGAAGGACCCCTAACTAAATCGTGCTATAAATAAAATCGGGAAAACTGTTCATCCATGTTGATTTAAAATACCTTGATACCTCCATGCCAATTTACTGATATGATTATGATGTAAATTATGTGGTATGTAATTGTTGTCACTATGGAATATAAAAGTAGGGCCTATATTAGGCAGAATATTTAAGATTATCAGACAGACTGGCAGTGCAGGTATACGAATCAAGCTGCTCTTCTTCAATAAAAATAAATGTATCGATTGAAGCTACATGGACATCCTGTTTAAACCTAAAAAAAATCCAACACTAGTAAGCAATATTGTAATGCGTTTGTTTAATGCCATGACGATTGTTAGATTCGTTATGTGTGTGGTCCAGTTCATAATATGTTCCCACAGGTCGAACGGTTACTACATTTTCAAAAGTATATTGCCAACTACAATTGTAACAGAACAGCAAGAACTAGTGGTTGGTGTTTGAGCCAGTTGGTGTCTTATAACAGGTTAGACGTACGCCATATAAATTACTCTGTAGAATTTCATATATATTTCCTGGCGTGCTGTCTGATGTTCCACTCTGTTAACCTTGTCAGAGCCACCTTGAATCAGTACAACCACAACCTGGCAGCGTTAGCGGGGAACATCTTCAACCCACTGGCCCCCCCACCCAGGTGAAATATGGCGGAGTGTAATTCAGAAGTATAACATGATACATGATCAGAAATCTTTCTAGCAACTTTGAATAGTCTGAAATGTTTAGGTGCATAAGTAACTATGAGGAAGCCCAAGGGATGTTTGTCTTCTGCAGTCCTATTAAGTCGAGTCCTTGGGTCGTTAGGATGCATCGGTGTATATCTGCCAATACTGAGACTAAAAATCTGTTTGATTTTATAAGTGTTTGCACAACTGAATACTATTGGGATGTTCATTGGCGATGCTTTTGTTATCTCTTTATGAAATGTGTAATCAACAAAGGCATTGGAAAGAACAACAGGACTGGCATCGCGGGGGTGCCCACTCTGAGGTGACAATAATCCCTCTCAAAAAGAATTCTCGGCTTCGTCCAGCATTGTGAATCACTGTGTCCATAATTTGTTCACATGAGATCCAGGGAAAGACAAAATAGGTGGCATCGAGCTTGAAGAACACATACACGGAACCGGAAAGTCAACGAGACCGTAGCGGCTTGCAGGGTCGGGATAGGCACGAGAGGTGAAAATGGAGCCGTCAAGCGGAACTTTCTGACTCCCATTAGTGCCGTTCGGGCGGTGTTTGATACTCTATACAGATGAAGTGAATTAAGCCATATTGTCCAACTACACAGCGTTCAGAAACGTTTTCTGAGCAACAGAAACACTTGGATACTGCTTAAAAGGACGCATCTGTTCAAGAAATAAGTTTAAATGTAGCAATAATATACTGACTATAATAATAATCACTGAAAGTGGGGGTATATATGCTTTCATGATAAACGTGTCTCAATATAACATTGCGACTACAGTAAAAAGGCTTTTACTGTTCTAAAAACACAGATTTATGAGCAGTATTGGATTTGAAGATGTTAGAAACACACCTCATTGTTGTCATGTGGTGAATTTGGCCAATCTGAAACAGCTGTGTCGTCATCAGCACTCCTCCTGCAGTCCCTCTGAAAAAGCTGCGCCAGCTGAGTCAGCCGGCTGCTCTCGAAACGCTATCGCGGTACTTTGATGCCACACGTGACAGTGACGTGGCGTCGGCGCCGGTTCAAGTCGGACAAAATTTCTAACCGATATGCACTGCTTCAAGTCAGCCGCCGATCGGTTTGCGCGGCGCCGCATGAAGTCGAACGCACCTATTGTCACTACATGTTGCATCATAAGAGCACATGTGGCAAATGTTTCCATGTGTTATAATAGGGTTTAACATGTGGATCACATGTGGAAAATGTTTTCATGTGTAATAATAGGGTTTAACATGTGGATCACATGTGGAAAATGTTTCCATGTGTTATAATAGGGTTTAACATGTGGATCACATGTGGAAAATGTTTTCATGTGTTATAATAGGTTTTAACATGTGGATCACATGTTAGCTACATGTAACAAATACTGTGCATTTTCAGCTTCACACTGTGGTATTAAGTTAACTTTTAGTTTGTTCCCATTTACTGCTTAATTGTAGTCCCTTGTATCTTCATTTGTTTGTTGAAATGTACTGTAGTTGCAAACTTACTTAGGCTATATAGGCTAGTTAGTAAAATAATATAAATAAAATAAAGTTCATACTATTGATCTATATGATTTATCAATTGTACGTTAATGGTACCACTTATGATTAATAAGTGCTCATTTATGATGATACACCTTGTTATTAGCTTATAATCAGGGCTCGAATTGAGGGGGGATGGCATCCCCCTGGTAGAAAGAAATGTCAAAAAGCATCCCCTCAGTAAAACCACCATCCCCCTGACCATCCAATTCGAATTAATAATGTGTATTATGTAAAATACACATTATTACACCTCACTGCGAGATGAAGCCTGTCAGAATACAGGATAAATTAACTTCAACTTCAAGAACAATTACAAGAACAAAAATACCCAGTGTGAGTTTTATGGTATCTAGTATTGCAAAATCAATGTACTTTTCTGAGTGTGCAGTCATGCGCGTGCCAAATGTGCTATTAATTTTATACCCACAGTGCTAGTGTAACGAATTTGAAAAGTAGTTAAATTATTGGCATTAACTGTGTGGTGCGTGATGTGATTTAGCTGGGAGTATGGGACCGCGCGACAGCAGAGTTATGAAGGATTGCTGGGGTGAAGTGCACGTTTTTGCGGTCTGACAATTTAACATTTATAAGGTCCAACCAAACAAATATTTGCCTTATGTATCGTACTTTCAATTAATCTAGTTGGGCTCTGTTAAGCTTGTGTTGCGCGTCGAGTGTGTTGGGCATCAATCTAGATTATAAGGGTGTTATATTCGAGGCCTGATTGAATCTAATTTGTGTGTGTCTGGTGGTTTATGTAGAAATGGTTTTTCTCTATATGAATCAGTGAAACGCTACGTACAAAAACTGTCTACATGTGGCAGGCTTATGTTGTTCAATGTTTGTGTTAAATTATTTTATTCAAAATGAGTTGCTCAAGTTTTCCGCTAGGTGGGGATGTTTCTCTTAACTGTGAGTTTAATTGTATTGCTCTGTATTTCATTAAGGATCTTCATTCATTGATTTGTTATTTATAATTAATTGAAAATGTGTGTCGTCTATATTCAACCTGTTACAACTGAAACATTATACGATCACAAAGTTAAAAAGAATTTAAGTGACAGAATTAAAAAGAGAACTGTTTTCAAATAATTAGTTAATGAAGCATTGCTGTGGAAGTGGTTTCTTCTCTCTCTGAATCAGTGAAACTCTATTACACACTGTCTCCATTGTGCAGAAAGCAGACCGCCCAGGCAAGACCGTCACAATAGCAACACGGTGTTTTGTTCCTTGAATGAATCAGTTTTTGAATGAATCGAGTGAGCCAGTGATTCAACTGTCCATCCCAAACAATTTTTTTTCCCCCAAAAGAAGGGGGATGGACACTTTCAATGACTTGTCCACTGTGGACTATCAACTAGGACTATCCCCATATCTGCCTAATAGTATGAAAATGACTAATATCACACAGAATAGGAGGGATAGTTTGCACAGTGGGAGCAGGAATCGTTCGTTTCTTAATGAATCAGCCGTTTGAACGAATCGTTTGGATTTGAACGATTCAATAACATTGATCAAACCAGGGACTTGCTGCCACCTACTGGTGGTTTAGTCATATTTAATAGTATCATTGCCGGGCTAACAGGCAAGGTTTCAGCACAAAAACGCATTTAGCAAAATATTGTTTAACCATTTTACCATTGACCAAAATTCCTCAATTTTTAGGCCCAAGAAGGGGAAAAAAAGCTTATAAATAATAGTTAATTTAATAAGGCAAATTTTTCATTAAATAAATTTTTTTTTTTTTTAATTAGACAAATTTTGTAATCATTACATAAAATTAGCTACAGGACCTACATACCACAACCCCCGCCCCCCGGAAAGGACATGACACACCATCTAACTGAATTTTTTTTACAATTCGCCACTGCTTTAATAACAAATAAGTTGATCCTCAGTAGATAATAATTAATACACACACACACACACACACACACAATATTTTAAATGTCTAGAGTATATATATATATATAATATATATATATTTATATATATATACACACTTCCACCTAAACAATTTTGTCATTGAGGACAACATAACAAAAATTTTTAATAAAATTAATTATATATTAACATTACAATTAAGATAGTATACATTCTTGTATTGTTAAAGATAATAGTAATAATAATATAACTCGATTAGATGCAAAATATAGATGCATAATATTTTACCATAATGTACCTTAAATTTTTCACAAACCGCACAAAAAATATAATTTAAATAAAGGGAATAATAAATAAATAAACAAAGCTTGTTCCAGAAAAGAGTTGAATTTGCAGGACGGGATGCGTAATTCCTCTCATCCAACAGGCTGCTTGCACAGTGAAGTGACATGTGGCCAAGTATGGTGACCCCTACTAGGAATTAGTGCTCTGCCACTGTGCATCCGAAGTGCACACACACAGTAGTGAACACAAACACACACCGTGAACACACACCCAGAACAGTGAGCAGCCATTTTGCTGAGCAGTGGGATTCCGTGTCCTGCCAACCGGGCACCACTCAGTTGTAGGTAGTGAGGTGGGAGAGAGCGGCTGTACTATCAACTCCCCCACCTACAATCCCTGACCGGTACGCATGACTCGAACAGTAAATCCTATTGGATTAAGGAGTGGTCGCGATCTCTCTAACAGTAGCACAAACCTTTTTACATAACTCGGGAAGAAATTAGCGGAATATAAACATCAGAATTCGAGACTGTGTATTTAAAATGTAAAACATTTGGTCGAAATCCTATCAATAATGACACAAATAGTCTTTGATAACGCTTATTCCCATTTGAAATTTTGACTGAAGAAGTCGGAGTTCTGCGCATGCGCATCATTTGAAACATAATGGTCATCTACCACTCTACGCTGAAGAAAAGGTAAGCAAAAATGTCTTTAATTAGTAGTGTTTACACAATTAATGTTAAATTTCAGTTTTTATAGCTGTAATGTGTTATATTTTAAAACATTTCATACTTTTCTCCATCATACGTTTGTAGCTTAGTGTCCTGTTTGCGCATATTGTATGTTCGGTCATTTAGACTGGAAATAAGCTGGTTAAGGCGCGGTCACAGTCACCGTTGGTTGGCGAATTTTCACGCGAATGTCCCACTTTGACCGTGGGGGAAATCTGTTTGGGACAGGGAGTAAAACCTTTGCACTGCAAGAGGCAGCTGCCACTCAATCAGCCACCACTGTATACGCATATCTAGTAGCGATCCGTTACCATTGAATGAATGAATCAGCTGTTTCATTACTCGCTCGTGAAGACGGTAAATTGCCGCCACATGCTGGCCGTTTTACACTATTTAATGTATAATGTCCTTTTTCAACGATTTTATTCAACGATAGCTATTTTCAAGACGTTGTATTTTTGTATTTAAAGACAATGTTTAAGTATTATGCAATTATAACTACAGGTGCATCTCAATAAATTAGAATGTCATGGAAAAGTTCATTTATTTCAGTAATTCAACTCAAATTGTGAAACTCGTGTATTAAATAAATTCATGCACGCAGACTGAAGTAGTTTAAGCCTTTGGATCTTTTCGTGAGGGTTTGGATAACATTTACCAAGAACCACACCAATCCTGTCTGCAGCAAATTAGAATACTTCATAAGACCAATTAAAACTAAACTTTTAGTGAATTGTTGGCCTTCTAGAAAGTATGTTCATTTATGGCACATTTTCCACTGCATGTATGGCGTCACGACAGTACCGAGGATCACGGTACGGTTCACTTTTGAGGGGGTTTTCACGCGGGGCATATCGAGTACATGGTATCGGTATTTATTGTAAGTAACCACTTAGGTGGGGTCCAAGCGAACAGAGCGTTACCAAAAGTGAAGTGTAAACTCGCTGACTCACGATGGCCGGAGAGAACGCCATACATGCGCCACTGAACTTGCGAAATGCGACACAACAGAACCGCTAGATTATATCACAACAGCCAGAGAAGGATCGAACGAACTTGTGTTTGAACAAGACGATACTTTTCATGTAAGCATCCACAAAATGGCTTTTATGTGCGTCTGTGAGGAAGTACAGACGTTCTCTGTTGATAGCTGAGGAGCGGATCCAGCAAGAACTTGATGGGGCGATGCGGAATGAAAAAGTTTTTCAGGAGGTCGCTCAGATCTTGGCTGCACACGAGCTAACAGGACATTCAACAATGTAGAGATAAGATAAAAAAAACCTGAAGAGCGAAGTATACAGAAGCAGGTAAGGACCACAACAGCCGGAGGGGTTCAAACGACGATCGTGGAAGTGGTTCGACCAAATGGACGCAATCTATGGAGGTAGACCAACGACCAAATCTAACGCTTGAAAGTTTTACTGTACTGACTTTATTGACCGTCGATTTCTATTTTAATTTTTAATTTTCACTGTAAAATCATGGCAATGAAGCACAAAGTCCTAGTAGCTGACAGTTAGCGGTAGTGCTATTGTTCATGATGTTCTGGAGTTGAATTTGTGCATTCCCAACTGATTGTACAAACTTTGCATTTCAGACTCATTGTCCACGATCGATTCACTTGCACTTTCTCCATGCAACGACGACGACTCTTCCCAACCAGTGATAGCAGCATTTCCACCACGACCGCCAACACCATCACCTCCAGCTGCATGACGACACTGCAGCGTGTGGTCACAGGTATAAAACAAATTTGATGTATTTCATGTCATAATATGTACATATAGGATATACAGTGGGGAAAAAAAGTATTTAGTCAGCCACCAATTGTGCAAGTTCTCCCACTTAAAAAGATGAGAGAGGCCTGTAATTTTCATCATAGGTATACCTCAACTATGAGAGACAAAATGAGAAAAAAAAATCCAGAAAATCACATTGTAGGATTTTTAAAGTATTTATTATGGTGGAAAATAAGTATTTGGTATATAACAAAATTTCATCTCAATACTTTGTTTTATACCCTTTGTTGGCAATGACAGAGAGTCTTCACAAGGTTTTCACACACTGGTGCTGGTATTTTGGCCCATTCCTCCAATCAGATCTCCTCTAGAGCAGTAATGTTATGGGGCTGTCGCTGGGCAACACAGATTTTCAACTCCCTCCAAAGATTTTCTATGGGGTTGAGATCTGGAGACTGGCTAGGCCACTCCAGGACCTTGAAATGCTTCTTACGAAGCCACTCCTTCGTTGCCCGGGCGGTGTGTTTGGGATCATTGTCATGCTGAAAGACCCAGCCACGTTTCATTTTCAATGCCCTTCTGATGGAAGGAGGTTTTCACTCAAAAATCTCACGATACATGGCCCCATTCATTCTTTCGTTTACACGGATAGTCGTCCTGGTCCCTTTGCAGAAAAACAGCCCAAAGCATGATGTTTCCACCCCCAATGCTTCACAGTAGGTATGGTGTTCTTTGGATACAACTCAGCATTCTTTCTCCAAACACGACAAGTTGAGTTTTTTCCAAAATTCTATTTTGGTTCATCTGACCATATGACATTCTCCCAATCCTCTTCTGGATCATCCAAATGCTCTCTAGCAAACTTCAGACGGGCCTGGACATGTACTGGCTTAAGCAGGGGGACACGTCTGTCACTGCAGGATTTGAGTACCTGGCGGCGCAGTGTGTTACGGATGGTAGCCTTTGTTACTTTGGTCCCAGGTCTCTGCAGGTCATTCACTAGTTTCCCCCCGTGTGGTTCTGGGATTTTTTTCTCACAGTTCTTGTGATCATTTTGACTCCATGGGGTGAGATCTTGCGTGGAGCACCAGATCGAGGGAGATTATCAGTGGTCTTGTATGTCTTCCATTTCTAATAATTGCTCCCACAGTTGAGTTCTTCACACCAAGCTGCTTACCTATAGCAGATTCAGTCTTCCCAGCCTGGTGAAGGTCTACAATTTTGTTTCTGGTGTCCTTGACAGCTCTTTGGTCTTGGCCATGGTGGAGTTTGGAGTGTGACTGTTTGAGGTTGTGTCTTTTATACTGATAACAAGTTCAAAACAGATGCCATTAATACAGGTAACAAGTGAAGGACAGAGGAGCCTCTTAAAGAAGAAGTTACAGGTCTGTGAGAGCCAGAAAATCTTGCTTGTTTGTAGGTGACCAAAAACTTATTTTACAGAGGAATTTACCAATAAATTCTTTAAAAAATCCTACAATGTGATTTTCTGATTTTTTTTTCTCATCTTGTCTCTCATAGGTTGAGGTATACCTATGATGAAATTACAGGCCTCACTCATCTTTTTAAGTGGGAGAACTTGCACAATTGGTTGGCTGACTAAATACTTTTTTTCCCCAATGTGTATATATATACTTGTTAATGAATCCTGTGCTTACCATAAATACATTATTGGGTAGCTACTGATAAATGTGATGTTAGAAATTTAAAGATACATGTTACTGTAGCATGCTTCATGTCACATGGCGTAAATGTACTACAAAGTTCGAGGGCACAGTAAAGAAACACCTCCCATTTCTAACTATTTTCTTCATTTTGGACCAGGCAAGCGGAAACGAAGCCTGCACCATCAGGAACATCTTGCGGTGTTAAGAGAAATGCAGGTGGCAGACATTCAGCAACAGGAGCTGAACCGTGCCCAGAGGGAGCACCACTTGCAGATGGTATTTGAGGCCAGACAAGCGAGGGAGCAGGAAGTGGCCTTGAGGGCATAGGAACACTCTCAAACGGCTGCTTTCAATCAAGGATTCCTCAACGTTATGGGGATGCTTGTCAAGGCAATGAGTGGCTGAAGGGAATAGAACTGTCTGGCGTTTTTGCACCTTTTTTTTGTACTTTGATAACATTTAAATTTATTTTTGTTGTATTTGTCTTTTGTGTATCGGTTTTGCATTACATACATTTGCACATTGTTTAAAGTTTGCTGCTTACATTTTCACTTACATTTTTTTCATGTATATCAGACAATTGTTTACAGTTCTTGCACAAGGTACACTGGCACATTGTTTAAAATTAGCTTTTTATATTGTAATTTAAACTTGATATATGCCTTATGTATATACTTTCTGTATATTTTTAGAGTAGGTTTTCTGTTTATATTTTTACCTTTTGTATTTGTGTTTTGCTTCAATAAAAACTATGATCAAATAAGTGTACCTCCTTACTATATTAAATATTTCATATTTTGTGAGCAGGTAATGTACCTCTTGATAAAGACAAATGATTAATGCCATAATGATACAAAAGTTTATTGAAAATTCACTTTACAGAACAGGTTACATGAATAGTTAACTATTCAAGTAACGCATCAGACCTGCACGAAAACTGAAAACAACCGAAACACAGTGTGATGCTCGACACAAAGATGTCAAAAATCTGTACTCGGGAGCGGGTGCCAAGATTCCACAGTGCAATGGCTACTCTTTTCTTTAGAGGTACACACGCGGAAGTTTGTGTCCTGTCTCTCCATCGCTGGACGCAGTTTGTTGCATAAGTGGATAAATGTTTCTTCGGACATTCTAAAGTTCTCCAGCCACAGAGTGTCTGTAAAACCGGGAACAATCACATCCCACCACTCTGAAGCTCGGTTAAATGTCCAAACAGATGATCTGTTGCGGTGACGTTTTTGCTAAATGTGGAAGCTCTGTAATACACAGAATACGCATTTTAATATGTTATACTGGCAGTTATTATTTGCTTTGTGACAGAGATAGAAGTTAGTTAGTGATGTGCTTTTAGATGCTTACCCTTGCGCGCCGTCGAGCAAACCAAGTGTTGTCGTATTGTATTGTTTGGCTGCCATCAGCCTCTTTTGAAACAAACTCCTGTAGCGTCTGCGTAGAATCATGCATGATCTTTTGTTTTTTTGGCTTAAGAGACCCTTTTAGCTTGGCCATTTGCATATAAATTCCAGTTTTGTCAGAGACTTCCTTTTAATGGGGGTTTATTAAATTGCAGAGGATCTTCGCCATCATAGGAGAGTTAGTAACCAGTCCTCCCCCCCACTATTCATCTCCCCCCAGGTCTGACGGTCAATACCGGGCAAAAAGAAGAGCTGTCATTGAGCCCCGCAAAAGGCCTGGGCTGGCCAAGTACAACTAACACACACCACAACTAAGAACGTTACCTATTCACTCTACAAAATATATAAATGGTATATGCAGCGTTTGTTTGTCGGGTATTCGGACATAATATAGATTCGCGCGCTGACCACTCGTATATTTGTATTAATTTAAAGCATAAAACACTGATACTTACGGTGTATTGTATGTATCTTTGGTGTAATCTGTATTCCAAATGTTTGTTTCTTGTATCAAGTATTATATAATGACTTTGCATCCCAAACAACTGTGTACAGTGATGGACTGTGAAACCGCGATCATATCAGAGCGAGGCAGGGAGCTTTGTCTATTTTGGGTTAAGACTACAGAAATTCCAGACCGGCCATAAGACATGCAAATGAGCCATGAAGGGAACAAAAGGAAACTTCTCCCGCTCAAAAATTCACACCCGGTATTGGCCAGTCCACACAGAATAGGAAAACTACAACACCAAAGCGTAGTATGACTGCAGCCCCGAAATAATCTTTGCTCAGAAACTCTTCTTCGTTTGGGACAACACCTTTCAGGACTCTCAAGACTTTCCTCTTGAGTTTGTTTTCCGGCAGTTTTTTATCTTCAAGTAACGTTAGTCGCTGTAGACTTTTCCTTCAGAAGAACCAGAAGTAAA
>JADLZN010003994.1:590000-796137 GCA_018155175.1 Sinocyclocheilus anophthalmus | reverse complement strand
CTTGACTGTTGGAATAAAGTCTGGTCCAAATTGCAGCTCTGGCCGAGAACCAAGTTTTAGCTATTTTTTTTAGATGTCATTTAAGGACGAGTTCATCTAAATATATGGGTGTGCTGAAGGATAGCACGTGTCTCAAACAAAGCTCTTGAACATCTTCAAAGGCTGTATTTGTATAACGCCGTGTAACTCGTGTCTTCAGAAGCGTTCATTGTTAATCCAGCCAATCAGATCTCAGCCAGCTCTTGTCATTTTGTGTGCATTAAGTATCAGCTGGTCTGTGAATGATGTTATGCCGTTTGGAAACAGCTGGTAATCTTGTGGGCTCCTTTGCTAAAAACACATGAAAAGAGCATGACGTAAATGCATCCTTGCAATCAGCAGAAATACTCTTTCTTTGTGGTTTAAATTAGTTATTATCAATATCATTATACAATTAACCAATTTTAATCAGTTCTTTAGTAATTATATATGTGAATGGGTCTATAATAAATGATCTAATTATAAGTTAATAAGCTTCATACTCAGAAAAGACACTGTGATTAAATAAGGCTGGTCAAAGCTAATATGAGGTTGCATACTTGTGTAAATATAAAAGTAGTCAGTCGATATTATAAGGTAATATTATAAAACACTATTACAATTTAAAATAGCTGTTCTACTGTAATATATTTTCAAATGTAATTTATTTCTGTGATGCGCAGCTTTATTTCCAGCATCATTACTCCAGTATAAAGATCACATGATCTTCAGAAATCACTATAATATTCTGATTTGCTGCTCAGGAAACATTTAATATTATTATCAATGTTGAAAACAGATGTGCGGCCCCATATTTTTTTTTGTGGAAATTGTGATACATTTTTTTTCAGGATTCTATGATGAATAGAAGGAACTGCATTTATTTGAAATAGAAATCTTTTGTCACATTATAAATGTCTTTAAGGTCAGTTTTGATGCATGATCTGTGATGCATTAAAAAAAGCCCAAAACATATATAAATACATAGATAAATAATTTTGCATAACTTGAAATCACAGTGGGTAGTAATTATTTTAAATCATAAACTGAAGAAAATGTAAAAAAAAGGGGTTGTGAATACTGTTATAGGTGTTTTTTGTGCCACACCTTAATACTTTCTTCTGTATCATCAACAGACATTTAGACGTCTATAAAATGAAGGTGTCAGCTTCCATATCCGCTGAGAAATATGTCATATCTCGTAAAAGATAGACATTCCTGCAAACACTGTCATGTTCAGACTGTTATAGTTACCGGCGAGCCTGAACAGATTGTCAAAAGTTTAAGGTGCGTGTCTGTTCAGATGATGAGCATGTGATGAACGCCCCATCCTCGTCTTCATCTTCTGAGCTCTAGGCTTATGTCTTTATGACATGAGCAGAACCGTCACTCATCACCTGTTGTGAGAGAAATTGCGAGTAACACATGGAATTAATGTTAAACATTGAAGTGGATAGACTGAAATAGTATTTTCTTTTATTTACAACTTCGAACATTTCTACACACTCGTTAGTGATGGAAGATGGTGCACGTGGGGACAACTTTTCAGGGTGGGGGCCTATCACATAGCACACACTTCATGCAAACATGAAATAATAGGGCTTCATATAAGAGTTACTACCTTCGCGGTGGGGGGGTGCATATAAAAAAGGTGGGGGGAATAAAAATAAAATAAAAATCGGGCGAGGGGTGAGTGGTGGCTGGTTGGGCCTTTGCAAAAAAAAAAAAGTCCCAAGAAAGGAGGGGGGGAGGTGACACACGGGGACCGTGGGGGGGAACTCAGTACTAGGATAAGTATTTTACTGTTAATCTCCAGCTGTGACCTGAGCGGAACAAGAAAGAAAAATCCATCCCCGAGCCCTCACCCTTACCGTCCTCGTTAGTCCTACTGCCCAACCGCTCGGTAGTCACAGTGGTTAATCATTAAAGATTCGTGTGCGTGCTATGTTTTTGTTTGTTATTTCTATTTGCATGAGTAGTTTAGAGCGTCATTGTGTGATCCTGCGCCTTAAATGACTCTTTGACCAGTGTCACACACTCGTTTTAGTGCGTGAAGTTTACACAACTCTCCACTCTCGCTTCCTGTTTGCGTTATTTTTTTAGAGACTGTGATTATTTTGTGTGTGTGTGTTGTGTGTGTGAGAGTGGGGTGGGATTCTAGATGAGGCAGGGTTGCTGGCGGACCAACCTTCCCCTACTTTCCATTTCCCCTGATTCCACCCTTCCCTCCTGGGGGGTGCGCTCGGCTCCGCGGCAGGGGTGACATTGTGGGGGCTGAGGCGGGGCCAAGCGTATCCCGCAATGCCCTCCAACCACCATGTCTCACTGCAGTCAGAACGGCACAAGAGCAGACCCAAAACTTGTAGCTGCTGGCATCATTTACAAGAGCTAGAAAATGGACAGCAGGAATTAAACGGAAAGAAAGCAGAACGGAGAGTCTTAACGGGAACATAGCTGCAACTTTCCACTTGGAGAGGTGAAGATAAGGAGCTTGTAAAGAACTGCGGGCGTTTTGGGTGGGGTTGACTCTGTATTACGCGTGGGGAGTATGGGAGATGAGTGGACGCAACACAGGACTGAGGGGAATATTTCGGTCCGCAGGGGCCTTGCGGTTCTCGTGCGGAGAAGATCTCCCTTCAGATGACTTGCACTATCAGGGAATGCTGAAAGCCTTGGAAGGCAGGAAAGGTACTTAGGAAAGCTTTCTGATGCACCTGCTCATGTTGGAGGAGAAATTTCTTCTTTGTAAAAGTCAGATCTCTAGTTCACGGACTTATGGTCAATGAAACAATCAGTATTTTTGTCGTGGTTTCTAGTAAAATTATTGGAACATTCTTAGGTAACACTTTATTTCGATTAGACATTCCACTAACTATAAGTGACTTTGCAAGTGCATGTCAACTTATTCTACCAACCCTAACCTAACAGTCTACTAGTACTCTAATGAGAGTTAGTTGACATGTAGTAACATAAAGTTACTTGTAGTTAGTAGAATGTCTAAAGTTGACTATTGAAATAAAGTGTAACCCATTCGTAAAACAGGATCAATTTGATTGAGAAGTGAAGCGTAGGATACATGTTCATGGTTCTTGCATTAAAAGACACCAACCATGAGAAAAATATTTGACCTCTTTTTGAATGCAATCTTGTGAACAAACAGGATTATATTAGACATTATTATAAGATATTTTACATGAGATCTGTAATAAACAACCTAAGGTTTATCACTAGCCTTATAGTGTTTGCAAACTGTCATTGCTCTGCACAGGTGCCTTTAATTTGCACTATAAAAAGTCTCATACAGAAGCTGTCTCACAAGGCCATTTCCTCAATATTTAAATAGATGACTTATATTTACCAGTGTGAAGATGTGTTAAGTGGGACTGAGGCTGTCCTGCACCTGATTGGCTCGTTCAGTATGTCATCAAACAGTGGTGAGCAAACAGAGAAAGTGCATTTGACACTATATCTGTATACATATCACTGCATTAAATATCAGTGGATACCATTTTATTTTATAAGTAAAGATGAATTTTCTTGCATGCCTCACACACCCCAGAGGGCAGGAGTTGTGCACTGAATCGCAAGGGCGTTGGTTAAAACATTAGCGCTGTAACTTTATACGTGTGAGAGGATACAAAGCAGTGAACGGTGGTCAAAGGACAAAGATCTGTCGACGACCCCCGTACTGGAGCTCGTAATCATCCACATCATCACCCGCACGCAGTAAGACTCTTCAAACACTAAAGGGAAGTCTCACATTAATGACAGAGGTCAAGGTTTACTGCCTCCACCCTTGATAGTCACCATGGTAATGATGTTTCATAATATGTTCATCATACTCCTCCCAAGTCCCAACAGAAGCAGAAGTCCTGCGGGCGCGTCTGTGTGTGTCTGAATCAGCTGTTCCCTCAACATTTAACAATCTGTGGGCGTTTAAAGGACTCTAGCCGTCGCTCAGCAAACATATTTCAATTGTCTGTTATATTATGCATTGAAGTATCCTGTTGTACTTGACAAAATTGCTCCAAGTTTTGAATGGAGAACATTTGATTCCAGCATAAATTAATTGGATTTGGGTGTGGGATTTGACTGGATGATGATGTAAGCCACTCCAGTTTGGCATTTGCTCTATGTTTTGTCTCATGCATTGATTCAGGTTTTGCTTTATGCTTGATTTCTATTGTATCTTTAAACATCTTTCAGTCCTTGCTGCCAAATGGCACGGTCAAAGCATGATCAGTCATCAGCATCCTTCAAATCAGGGATGGCGTTGGGATGTCCTGTGCACCTGATGCCTTCAGTTCAAGTTTGGTCTCTTCAGGTTCAACCATCTTCCCAATCCTACTTGTGATTAGACAAACTCTAGCTGAGATATGATTGGCGTTTACAGCAGTTTTGGTACTTGCTCCCAGAAAGAGGTATAGCACAATCTCTTTCATAGACTCTTATTTTTCATGCTTTTGCATGTAGTTTTGTGTAATTTTTTCACCTTGTACTTTGATCTTTGCAGTCACAGTTTACAGTATATTAGGTGGCTAATAACTACTATTTACTAACAATAAATACCCACAAGATTATGGATTTACTGTATAAGTAAATGTTCTGAAAAATTCCCACATTTTCTGCTGATGAGTTTGCAGTATGGTTAGGTTTAGGAGTAAGGTTAGGGTTAAAGTGGTTAGGTTTTGTGATAAGGGTTGAGTTACAGTTAGGGATAAAGTTAACAGTGTGTAATTACACGTGTTAATTAAGTACAAGTACTTTAAATGTAATTACAATGCACCACCATGTATGTTTCAAATGGTTAAGTACATAGTACTGTAGTTAAGGCCACCTAATAGAAAAAGTGATCAGCTTTACTAGCAAACTCACTAACTTTAACCATAAATGTGAGCATGCCGCTTCAAATTACAGCCTTTCTCTGAACAACACAGAGCTGTAATGTTTTGCAGTTCTCTAGTAATGGTGACCGATGCAAGTGTTGGTAATGTGTATGAGGCAGCAGTATGGATGGTGTTATCTTGTGTTTCTCGCTGCCGAAGGAACATGATTCTGCAGGCTGCGGGTGTGTCTGTGGTGTTCGCTTAGTCACGAGTGATGCACGCTCAGGATTAAAGCTATTTTGCCTTCATGGTGAATTTTCCCAGCCTGAGGCCTCACAATGCATTGCGTTTTCTTCCGTCCAAACCTGCGCTCCGTCTTTACTTGACAATGGAGCTGTCTAGACATCTCCTGCAGTCATTACTCTCCAGCTTTCTCACATGGGTGTGCCTCAGGGGTGCTGGGTTTTAATAGTTTGGTAGATGTGAAGCATTCCTACACAAAAAGAACTGATAAAAAAAAAAAAAACTTTCTCATCGAGTTTTAATTTGTTGCTCTCTTCACTTGCAGTTCGGTGGTTTCTTTATTAAACAGTCAGGTTTGAAACACACTCACTGGAGTGGTTGCATCAGTGTTGTTTTGAGCTGAGCGTAACATTCAAATCAACAAAAGCATCACAGAGACGGTATTGCGCTTTTCAGTGAAATGAACCTGTGAATTGCTTATCTATAGGGTTTAGCATTTTAACATAATTTAACATAATCAACGGCATTTTAACATGAATAAAATGACGCACTTAAATTCCTTCATATCCAGACATTTACTCTGAACACTGCTGAAGTGTGTTGAATTTTCTTTATCTTTATCTTTTTTTTTGCAGATGAACGGGACAGAGTGCAGAAGAAGACTTTCACAAAATGGGTGAACAAACACTTAATAAAGGTATATTTATGTTAATTATTCACTGCAATTCTTCAAGGTAAAATGACCAGTGATTATTGTTTCTGCTCTTCCCTTCTATGTCCTCATCCATTCATGTTCAAATTGTGATTTTACTGTTATTTAATTACAGTACACTTTCGCAGCACAAGTATCATATGTTCAGCCCTATGATTCCGTCCACGGATCAACCTTTGTAGAGTTTGAACCTACAATGAGCGATATGACCAACAGCTTATATATTGTTATTGTGAAATAAATGACATCACAATGTATTTTAATGAAATAATGTTTGCTACCAAAATTCATAATAGCCTACCTAATGTACAGTAAAAACCCCCACATATTTAATACAAGTCCGTGTATCACTAGAAATCCCTGAATGCATAAACCGTGCAAAAATAGGGTTTTTACCTGTGTGTAAAGTTTTCTGTGCTCTAGCTATGGGTGTGCACACATAGAAACTTTCAGGTTACTTGTGTAACCATGTTTCCCTGAGTAGGGAACGAGACACTGCGTCCTCTAGGTTTCCCCATAGCGACCCCTAGAGGACGCAGTTCGAAGTTCCCATGAAAGGGAACGTCTCAGGTTACTTATGTAACAATGGTTCCTGAGTAGGGAACGAGACACTGCGTCCTCTAGGTTTCCCCATAGCGACCCCTAGAGGACAAAGTTCCCATGAAAGGGAACGTCTCAAGTTACTTATGTAACCATGGTTCCCCGAAGGGAACGAGACGCTGCGTCTCGGTTTCCCCTGCGACCCATAGATGATGCATTTTGAAGTTCCCATGAAGGTAACTGATTAAAAAAATGGTTTTTTAGTATAATTGGATACTTTAATATTTTTTTTATTAAGGTTTTATTTTTGTATTTTCCATTTTCATTTGAATTTTAAGTCGAGTTTTAGTAATTTTGTTGTGAGTTTTTGTCATTTGTCAACGTTTTTTCCCCCTAAATATATCTATATAATTTTTGATTTTTATTTCAGTTTTAGTTATTTTAGTACATCAACTATTTCACGCAACAAAAACATGTGTTTTTATATGGCTTTGGTTTTAGTTTTAATTTCAGTTACGTATAATAATCGTAGTCGGAACAGTGTGCGAGTATCGAGTTCTTTCATGGTTTATTGCTCTATAATGATGTAACATCGCTTTAAGAAAGGCTCAAAAAGACATCAACTTTTATTACAGTGCAGCACTGCAATGTCATGCGAGTGTAACCACGATAGAGAGATAATACTCATTGTCAAATTTCTACCAGTTTATCATGTCTCCCTTTTTTTCTGAGTGATTTTACGATGTGCATCCAGGGCACACCTACATAAACCTATAATTTTACTTGGCAGCAAATGTTCAAATAATTTGTATTTACTACAAACACTGAGTATGTTTTCACCCTTTGTACTATCAAATATAAGCCCTTATTTTATAATAATCTGGCTGTTATCTACACTGACACATCCCTATTTACTGACTAAATGTTTGAGTTTGACCTTGACAAACACTTAGAGAGATCACAAAAACAGTTTGCGCTGTGGTTTGTCCCTGTCATCAGCTGTTATCTAACACTTATTAGAGGGTTTTATTGCTTTGTGCTGATTGAGCTGAGTATGTGTGAGGAAAGCATGGGCTAATGGTTGAATATATGGAGATAGATGGTACAAATAAGACTTATTATCCATACGTTGCTTAGGGCAGTATTGGTGTTTTGCCAATGTGAGACTCTAACACAGACTGTGATATTATAGCAAAGAGTCATTGATTGTGATGAAACTCGTAATATACAGCGTGATTTGTGTCATATTTAATGACAATTAATTCATCAACAGAGACCTCTAGTGGCTCAATATGAGCTCTGCTTTCCTGCTTGTTTGTGGCTGCACTTCACTGACATTTAACTTTCAATTGGATGAATAGATGTTTTTGTGAAAGAAAATAGGCTGGAGGTTTTATTCAGTTGATTTGGCTTATCTTTAAAACCTCGGTAGCTTCTGTCTATTGTCCTTTCTTTGTCTTCTGCTTCATACAGCAGATGCATAAAACTCCTCATTTACCCAATGCTTACAGCTGTTTTATATTAAGATGTTTAAAATGCATAACATGTAATAAATATAATAGATAAAAGGCAATACTGAACGTTTGATACCTTATTGATATATGTAAAAAATGAAGTACAAATTTGAGAAAATTTCTAGTGAGTGTTCTTGAAGGTTTAACAGTATTGAACTAAATGAGATGTTAAGTTTTGATAAGTGTCTGCACTCTCTGAAAAAAAAGGTACAAAATCTGTCACTAGGGTGGTACCTTTTCAAAAGGCACAACTTTGTACCTTAAGATACTAATTGTACAAGTTTTAGGTACTAATATTAATGTACAATCTGGAAATATTTAGACCCAAGGTTGACTTTTGAAAAGTACCCCGCCACAGTGCAACTGTTTGTACCTTTTTTTCTGAGAGTGTGGCGTTATTTACTCACCCTCATGCTGTTACAAACCGCTTTGGGTTTTATTTTCCGGTGGAAGCCAAAATAAGTTATTTGGCAGAACGTCCAGGCTACTTTTTCCATAAATCAGCTGAAACTGTCAAACCGTGAACAAAAACTACCACCAGTGGTTCATATGAAGTGTTCGTTTAATGTGTAGGCTTTCTGCTAAATGTTTTATTTTTTGTCAGCGAAAAAAGACAGATCACAGATTTTGAACATGATAAAAGGAGAGTTTTCAGTTTTTAAATCATACTAATCTTAATGTTTTCCTTCATCATTCCACTTTCACTTCTTTCTTCCATTTGTAATCAATGTAACTCCATTCATCTGTCTGTGCTCTTCTCTCCTCCTCATCCTCTCCTCCAGCACCGGAGAGCTGAGGTAGGTCCATCTGTCAGCGTGTCCCAGCATGCTCTGCTCTCTCACACGCATGTTCAGTGCTCCTGTCCTCCCTGAGGCTCTTCTGCTGTCACATGAGGAATGTAGAATGGTGCTCACAGCTTGAAAATGATCGATTGGTTGCCATTAGTTTTAGTCTCATGCACTGCAGCTTAGAAATCTGCAGCAAAAGAGCCAAAGGAAATGCAAAATGCAGCAAAAGGAGTCTGCACTGCCTCATCACACGTCCCGTGCATGAACACCATCTGACTACTTTGTCATTGTATTTTGATTTATAGGAAGCAATGCTGCTACATTTTGAAACTGTGAAAAGGCTGTGTTACACTATTTGTTAAAGAACAGTTGATCCTAAAATCCTGTCATCATTCATTCACCTGTCATGTTGTTCCAAACCCATATGCAGTTATTTTTCCATATCTTTTTGTATATTTTATGTGACCTTGACTGTCAAACTCAATATGGACCAAAACAACAACAACATTATAACACTATTAAAAACTTTTATTTTCCATTCCACGTTTAAACTTCTGTCACATTTGACACAATGCAGTTTGCCATAGATTTTTGATTTCATGATTTCAGCAGATTATCATTGAATAAATGTAGATATTTTCAACTTCTGGAGTACTTTTTTTTTGATACTTTTATTTTGTTCTTTTGTCCTTCCTGAAACTTGACAGATTTGATTTGCAATTATAGTTAAAAATAGTTTTGGAACCAGGGTTATATAGTTAAACTAAAACAAAACAAAACAAACAAAAAATTTATAATCTGTTACTTTAAATAAAATAAAGGCAAAATAAATTAATTTAAAAAAATTATTTTATTTCAGCTATATTTCTCAACATTTCTCATTTTAACTTAGTCTGACCCAAATGTACTAAAATAACTAAATAAACTAATAATAAAAAAGAATTGAAACTTCATAGACATAATTAAAAAAAAATGGCAACACAGATTACTAAACTTCTAAAATTAAATTGAACACCAAAATACAAAATACAGTTTAATTTAAATATTAACAAATCCTGCAATATACAGTATGTCAATGATACTAAAATAACACATTTCTCACATGAGGTGAATGAATGATCCCAAGAACCTGTCACGTTTGGATTTTCAAGCGAGCAGCTGAGACTAGATTGTCTTGCAGCAGTGCATGTTGGTGAGCTGCATGATAAAACCAGAGTAGCCATCTGCTTTCATTCATCCTGAAAATCTTGTATTTCTGTATATAATCTTCCATGCATTGCCCTGCCTGTTACGCACTGAGCAAGAACACAAATCAATATCTTGAATTCAGAGCCCCCCCCCCCCCCCCCCCCCCCTTACAATGACATAATACTTGTGTTTAGTCCCTTGCTCGAGCTGCCCATTTTTGGAGTCTTAACTGTTTCAGATACCCAAAAATGATAATTTGGTCAAAAACTTTTTTTATACTTTCATTTAACCACGAAATTACATGTTAGGCAGAATGTCTATGCTTCTGTTTTTATCCTGTACAAGAACAGCGGATATGGATTTATACTGCCAAGCTCTAAAAAGGAAAAAAACCTACCATAAAAATCTAAGTCAATTGGAATGTATGTGACTGCAAATAAGACTTGGATTGTGGCATGTCAGTTGTATTTTTGGAGATTGGCCTCACCATTCACTTTCCTTGAATGCTCAGCCTTTCTGCCTAGCTGCTAATTTTGTGTTTCATGTGAAGAAAAAATATATTTATATACATGAGGATAGATGAATTATGACAAAATGTTGTCAACAAAATGAGCAAAAGTGGAAATTCTAGCTGCGTGTTTTTGTCCTCCACACTAATTAAGTGCAAACCTGCAGCCAATATCATTGGTCAGCTAAATCATGCAACAAAAGTTCAACGTTCAGAACAATCATGATGAATCTGATCGAGCAGTAATCAGGATTGCTACAACAAATTACTACACTCTAAAAAGTGCTGGGTTAAATACAGCTCAGTGCTGGGTAAAATAGGGACAACCCAGCAATTGGGGTTGTTTTGACCCAGCGGTGGGTTAATTTTTTACCCAACCCTTCTGGGTAGTAACCCAACCGCTGTGTCAAAACAGCCCAATTGCTGGGTTTGTCCTTATTTTACCCAGCACTGGGTTGCATTTATTAACCCAGCATTTTTAAGAGTGTATCGTTAGGATTAGGCTTGTAAGTTTAGTATTTGTTTCAGGCAGTCATCATTGTGGTTGAGGAATGAAATCTTTAGAATTGACTGCAGAGTTGGGTTTGCACTCACATATTCTAGGTTGTTGTTTTCTTTCTGCAGGGATGATGAATTGATCTTTGTTTTTTCTCAGACTCAGCATCATGTGAATGACCTGTATGAAGATCTCCGAGATGGACATAACCTGATCTCCCTTCTGGAGGTCCTCTCCGGAGAGACGCTGGTGAGTGTTACCAAACTTCATCCTCCGCTAATGCAGCTAAACAACCAGTCAAGAGAAGACCATCTCTAATCCCATTCAACCTCCAACCTTGCCCTCAGCCTTCACACAAAACAAATCCAAAGTCCTGATCCAGACCTCCAGGTCAAACACCGCACCATATTTATGGGTGATGCCTTGGAATACGTCTTCAAATTCGAATATTTTTACATTTTGTTGAATCACACCCAAAACACTGGGTTCAGATATTCCAGAAAAATTCTTTGACATCTTCGCATCAAACTGCTTAATCTCTTGGCTGTAGCTAAGACATTAACGTCACTCTTTGGCTTTTCTTTTGAATCTGTGTGGCTCCTCCTTGACTCTTTCTTTGCCTATCATTCCACCTTCCTTTGACCCTGACCCACCGTCTCTTTGCTGACCTTTGCCCTTTGACTTCTGTCTGCTCTCTTTGCACTTCTCTTGCTGGTCAAGCCGAGGGAGCGGGACGTTGTGCGCAGCGTGCGGTTGGTGAGTGATGCAGATGCTTCATTGGCATGGGTCACTCACTGTGGCTTGCTGTAGTCTTGTTTTCATTTGTTTCCCACTCTTATTAGAGTTACTTTGATGCTATGTCTCAACACTATAAAATGCTAGGTATCTCAGCTGATTAAAGTAATAAGGGTAATTATTCAGCAGGTTGGTAGCTAAAAGATTCAAGATCTGTTTGCAAAAAACATTGCTGTCTTAAGCATGTTTTTTCTTCTAATTTTAGAGACTTTTATTTTGAAGGTTTACTATAAGTAATAGCATTACAGTAGCCGTTTCATTTACTCTTATTCAACAGTTTGGCAGCTAAATATTGAAATATTTATAATAAAAAAAAAAAGATTTAAAATCCTAAGCTATGTTGTGCAAAACAACATTACTTTCTTAATAAAGCATGTTTTTGCTTCTAATTTGATGGACTTATTTTGGAATTTGACAGTTGTGAATAACATTACAGTAGCCCTGTTTCATTTACTCTTAATCGGTTCCGCTTGCGCATGACTGACGCTGTTTCTCTTTATGACATCCTCTATCTGAACCTCGTCACAGTTTGGGTGTGTGACCGATACAGCGAATGACTGATATCTAAGTGACTTGCAAATAAATCCACATTTATTTTGAAGCAATATATGTACAATTCATTATAAGTGCAGAACAACACGTTTGTGCAAGACGTGCTTTTTTTAAGTTTTAAGTTGTTCAGGTCATAAAAACATGTTTGCAAACTCTTGGAGTGTGTTTGGCGAGTCAGATGTTTTGAGTTCTTTCCTATAATGCAATTATTGTTTTTTTTTAGCATTCAGTAGTTTTTAGTATTCATCCACAATGTTATACCATGTTACATCCCTAAAGCCACAAGACCATCACTTCTGTCAAATAGTCTTGAAGACCCCAAGAAATGACTCGACGTGCATTTTATTAATTTTTTAAATTGCATTATCTGTGTTGACGCATTTCCTACTAAAACAGGAAGTTGGGGCGTGGCATATCAAAGCAGGTATTATTTGTAGGGGGTGAGCTCATTCTTGTGTGGAGCTTATTGGATTTGCATATGCTCCTGATCGCAACATGAATCAGAAAATAAAAACGGTGCATTTTAAATGCAGATTTAGTTTTTCTGTCACCTAGCATACAGATGTCCTCAATGCTAGCAGACATGGACTAAAATGATTGATTTCATGGGGTCTTTGATGTCTTTTCTTAGCGTGCTCATAAATATTGTAGCCTCACTACAAGGTCCTCCTTGTTCTTCATTCTTTCTTCATTTAGACCTTCCGAAGAAGCTTCTCTGGGCACTCAAGGACTCATCCTTTCTGTCAACAATGTCATGTGTCTTATTCCCTCTCTGTCTGTCTCCACAGCCTCGCGAGAGAGGACGCATGCGATTCCACAAACTGCAGAATGTGCAGATAGCACTGGATTTCCTCCGACACCGGCAGGTACGAGAACATCTCAACTTACAAACTATATTAAAAGGATAGTTTGTCCAAAAATGACAGTTGTCCTTATTGTTCTTATTCAGCCTCATTTGTTTTCTTTCATCCATGGATTACCAAAGGAGACATTTAGCAGATTGTCCTAGCAGCTCCCTTACATAAAGTGAAAGTTAACTGAGACCATATTTTGATCACAGCAAAACTGACCATCAAAGAATTGGGTAACACTTTATTTTGATGGTCCCCTTTAGACATTCTGTTGACTATAACTTGCCACTACATGTCAACTAACTGTCATTAGAGTATTAGTAGACTGTCTTCTTAATATCTGCTGACACTTTATTTTGATGTTTTCTCAACAGACGTTCTACTGACTATAAGTGACTTTGCAAGTGCATGTCAACTTATTCTAAACCTAACCCTACCAGTCTACTAATACTCTACTAATACTCTAAGGAGAGTTAGTAGACATGTAGGTGCAACATTACTTATAATCAACAGAATGTGTTAAAGGGACACATTGCATGGTGTGGAAAAGAGCAACATGGGTATTTTGCTTTAAATGCCTCCTTGAGTGTTTCACGGAAGTAAGTACTGTAAGTCATTTAAATTCATCTTAAACTCAAATGTGAAATGCTGTTCTTCTCTGTAAATCACAGGTGAAGTTGGTGAATATCAGGAACGATGACATTGCCGACGGGAACCCAAAGCTGACATTGGGTCTCATATGGACCATCATCCTCCACTTCCAGGTCTCCTGTTCTGTCAGTGTTGAGTTCCCATACCATTTACCTCCTCCTCTTCCTCCTGGGCTCCAAATCGGTCTGATCAATCACTGGTTCTATTCATTCTTTGGCTCATATTGATTTCCAATCAAACGTCAACAGGGTCAATCGTTTTTGCTTCAAACCAGTATCTGCCTCATGCAATAAAATGCTTTTGTTGTTGTTTTAAATCCTACTTTAATCAGGATTATCCATTATGATCCAACAACAACAGTCTTAGTATGTGAAAATGAAGCAGTTTGTTTGATTCGCTAGACAAATCTGTTCAGTGTCTTAGGCGCCATGAGGAGTCTCTGATCTAATCTAATTTCATAATCTAATATCCAGGATGTTTTGTAGATCTAAATGATGTGAACCTGTTGTTCAAGGTGTTCAATTACAATCACACCCTGATTTATTCCACCTCAAACCATTAAAAACAATACAAAAACTCAGTCACAATACAGCTGCCAGGAGACTGACACAAATTCAGCCGATTGTGCTTCTTCAGTATGTTCTTCATGTGTTTGGGGGGAATTTAATTTTCTTTTGATTGATCAAGTTGGCAGGACTTCTGGTTCGTACAGCAGAAGTAGAGAGGTTTATGTAGGGGTGTGGCGTATGGACTCCTGCCCACTTTCTCAAGAAATAAAAGAGTTTCCTCTTTATGGAGGTAGCCTGACCAAGAAGATAGTCTTATGACCAGGGATTTAGATGGTGCCAACCTTCTGCTTAAAGATTATTGTGGATTTGCAACCTCCCATGTGCTTGGCATTAAACAATATCTAATCATTGCTTAACATAGAGGGTCTATATATCATTTTTAAAAGTAAGGACAGAAAAGCAGCATATTTACAAGATTAAGTTAAGTTTAAATATCATTAGTTTAAGCTTAACCTTTTTCCTCAGCTTCTTCATCTTGTTCTATTGAGCTCCACCCGAATTCTAAACAGAATCATGCATTTAACTTCAAACAAATGACAACATGTGTGCTTTTCCTATTGATTTACACATATTTGTTTATTTATTTATTTATGAGTGAATGAATGAAATGTTGGAACACATAAAACTCATGAACGCAGGACTGTCCTGGATAAACTGGGACATTTGGTCACCATAATTTGTTCAAATCGAAGCCTTAAAACAGTGTTTGTGATTAACTAAGAGCAACTGTACTACATCAGTCATTGTGAAAGCGTTATCAAAATAGCACCGTTATTAATAAGAAGCTACTTTTCTAACATGTAATATTGTAGCGAGAAAAAAAACTCACAGTTTTCAATGGCATGTTGTATTGCACATGCACAATTACAATACTGAAAAGCAATATTCAAACACGCTCTTCTAGTCTACTGAATTATTCAGACGGCTTGTTTTGTAACTGATTCATTGAAACCAGATCAATGTTGCCAGAAGTATAGTTTTTGTAGACAAATACATACAGTATCTAGTTTAATGCTTGTTTTATTAACTAGATTTAGTCTAAAAATGTTTTTCTCTTTGAGATCTTCATTGTTTTTGTGGCAGATACTGTTGTTTAAATGCTTCAAACTGAGCTTATGGCTCGACAAGCTACAGTTTATATATATAGCTTACCCAGCACTGACCGTAAACCAATGCCCAGGCTGGTTTATAGAACTGCATTGTTTTTGCTACACTTTTTCATGGATTAAGTATAATGACAGGTCTCAGGGGGGTCCTAGGAGGTCAATGGTATTCATTGGGGCTGAATTGCTATTGTAATGCATGACTATAATTTATCAACCACTTTGATTATTTATTGATTTGCGTATGATAAACATATGGCTGCTGCTACCGCATGTCACTAAATCCATGCAACTCATTTTTCTGGGCTGGCAGATTTCAGATATCCAGGTGAACGGTCAGTCAGATGATATGTCAGCGAAGGAGAAGCTGCTCCTCTGGTCTCGGCGGATGGTGGAGGGTTACTCTGGCATCCGCTGCGATAACTTCACCACTAGCTGGAGGGACGGAAAGCTCTTCAACGCTGTTATACACAAACACGAGTAAGTGCCTCTGTACTAAATCTCAAGATTGGGGTTTGGCTAAAGTAGTAGTTGTCACCAGTGCATTGTCGCATAATTCATCTTTTTTGGTGTTTCTTGATATTTCCTTGAAATATTTATCATTAGTCTCATAGGTACTCAAAATTACAGCCTTCTTTTAGCAATGTTGAAATAAAGAAAAGTGCTACCTGACTCAAATTTGAGCTTCACTCTTGATCAAACTTGTCCTTGATGCCATGGAGTAAAGTGTTCGGATCTGAATTCAGCACATATTTTTGTGGAAATAAATGAGCGCAGACGAGTCAAATCAGTGCACATGACAGACAGTCACTCGCAGTCTTCTAGAGGTTAATCAGCCTTTGACGTCCTTTAAAGGACTTTTCTGTAACACTTTACTTAAAGCCTTTATATATATAATGCATTGTATGATCTCATGAATAATTGTAATCACAGTTATAATACATTGTCTATTCATTGGTACACCTTTAGAAAGAATAATGCATTAAAACAAACCTTCTACAAATATTCTATTGCATTTTAACTTTGGTTACAGTTATTTTTGAAAAGTACGTTATGAATGCATTATACATAAAACCTTTAAGTGTTACTGACAGTTCTTTTTTAATGAATACAAAAAGAGATATAATGCAGAGTTTCTGAGCTGCTCAAGACACAGTTATGAGATGTACTAGATGCACCTTGACACTCTATTTTCAAGTGTATGCAAATGTAAATGAGATTTGAGAACTACAGCAGAGGACAACTAGAAGCCTAACTAGAAAGTAGATTTAATAGCTTGAAGTCCGGATGTTTTAAATAAGAAGTAGTAAAGGTCAATTGCAGTTTTAAGAGCTAAAATAGATTAATGTAATTTTGAAGCAGTTTTAAGATCAAAACTCGAAGTTGTATGGACAGCTTTCCTTAAGTTTTTGCAGCTTGTTGGCACAAAGTGATTTTATTGCATTGGAAAGAGCAGCATGTAGATTCTTAAAAAATCTTCTTTTGTGTTCCACGTGGGTTTGGAACGATATGAGCATAAATTAAATGAATGATGTAGTTTTTTGTAAGTGGGAAACAACTGTCCACGTATGCCACACAGATCATGAAAGCAGTTTTTCTGTAATGAGGGTGTGTTCTGTATGCAGACGCGAGGACAAAAGAGAGCAGGAAGATATTGAATGAGAAAATAGTCTTAGATGAAATGTACAATGAAGGCTGAAAGACAAATACCGTGAGGTGTGGTGCCTGTCGGAGTGGAGACAGGCCTCCCCGCAGGGCAGCTTTCCCGAAACGTTAACATGTACCTGCAAAGCCTGGGAACGTCCAACTTACCCTGACATTGGATTTGATGCTTTTGTCAGCCAGGAACACCCATAGGATTTGTCAGATCTGCCTCCTTTCAGAAACGAGGAAGAGGCTTTTACAGGCACCACCTGCATGACAGAAAACAACACTGCAAGAACAGTTTGCTTTCTTTTTTGGAGCTCTCTGGAAACAAATGGATTTCAGAAACTGAAGAGTAACTAATACCATGCAGAGGAGATATTAATATTTGTAAATTCAAGAGCTATATAATTGGAATTGCACATTTTGGGCCACTATGATGCTCAACATGAAGAGGCGTCTGTCCTTTAAGAAGCATCGCACCAGCTCCAGCAGCACCGTGGCTTCTGCCAGTGACGTGGAGGACCGTGTGGTCATGCTGTGTGAGGATATTCCCTCCGAGGACTCCGGCCAGGGCTCCCAGAGTCCAGGCGCTCGCTCCAGCGGAGACTCTCAGACGGGATACGGGCCGGACTGGAGCTCAGAGAGCCATTTACCAGAGAGAGACCTGAGGCAGATCCATGGAGGCTTCAGGACGGACGATCTGAGCATGGTGGCAGACGTTCAGTACCACGCTGGAGAATTTTATGCCATGCCTTCCAGCATACATTTCACAGAGATGCCTGGGTGCTTGCTTCATTTATCACACTTTTTGTATGGTGCAGAATCTAAAGGTGTTGATGTTTGAATCAGTAAGTGTTAGTGTGTAGAGTTTGTTCGCTCTCTGTTGTTTTGAGCCGCTCCCAGCTCTGGGTATTCATGGCATGTGAGTTATGGCTCCATCCCTCTGAGACGAGGTTTTTTTTGGATTTATGGATCAGGTGGTCCACTTTACCTGCGTCTCTGACTCCTAGTATGTCCCTCTACTATTAACATCTAGATACTTATTTTATTCTGCAATTTCAATCCCAACTCCAATGATTTAAAAAGGTTGTCATTGGGATTGCATTAATATACTGTATTTTTTGTACTTACAGTAGGTGTTCATTTGTTAACAGACCTAACAACGAAAAGTTCTTCTACAGCGTTTATTAATCTTTGTTAATTTCAACATTTAAACATGCATTATTAAAATAAAAAGTTGTATCTACCTGAGCCATCATGAACTAATAATGGAGCAAAGTCAACAAAGATGAATTAATACTGTAACAAATGTATCGCTCATTATTAGTTAATGTTAGTCAATGTACTTACCTAATGAGACCTTATTGTAAAAGTAAAAAAATGTTATGCATTAGATTGCATTTGCAATTCATTTTTTGTTGAGTGTTCCAGTGATTTAAACGTTTGATGCTGCATTTCTTACACACTTACTTTGGTTACTCTTGATTTCACCAGGCCCAGGTTTATCGACATGGGGAAGGTATACCGCCAGTCCAACCTGGAGAACCTGGAACAGGCTTTTTCAGTGGCAGAGCACGAACTTGGGGTCACACGACTGCTTGACCCAGAGGGTAATGTTAAAGCTATACTATAAATACTTAATACTATACTATAAATACTTAACAATTAGTAATGTTAAAGCTATACTATACTATAAATACTATAAGCTGATTTTGAAGAAATTTATTAGATATTAACATCCAGTGTTGAAGCTAAATCCTGATTGAATGTTTTAGTTCAGTCCCACAACACCGTAGGTTGATCTTTCATTGAGTTTAGGATCCCATGACCTTTGACATTTGAAAAGCGTCAAAAGTATGTGCCTTTACATGAACGCTACAGTGTTTATTATAAATGATTTATTCGTGCACATCATTACTTGTAATCTTTAATTAAAAACATTAACTTTGATGATTTGTTCACAATAACGGATCAAGACCCCGAAATAAGCAAACGAAACGAAAACAATCGAACTAAACCAATCAGTTCCTGATGGACGAAATATGTTGTTGTTGGTTTTTTTTAATATTTTACCCGTTCAAGATGCTATTTCACTTGGATATGCATCATAATGGAGAAGAAAAGATGATCACAGTTTCATGCCGATGAAAATCGAAATAGTTTTATTGAAATCTGACCAAATGCAGTCTGCCTAAACAAATGACACACAAAGAATCATATGTTTTCATTTAAACACAGTGAACAAAAACGAATGCTTATTAAACTGCAATTCTTTCCGTTGCAGATGTGGATGTGCCTCATCCTGATGAGAAGTCCATCATCACCTATGTGTCCTCCCTTTATGACGCTATGCCACGTGTCCCAGACGTCCAGGACGGCATCAGAGCCAATGTGAGCATTTCCCTCATCATTTCAAAATGACGTAATTCCCACTTAACGACCCAGTTCCAGACTTAGGCAGTCAGCACATAGTCCAGTTAATATGCCGTCGAACCAAATCTAATAAAACTATATGAATGAGGTTTCTTAAGGTTTCCTGCCTGTGAAAATTCCCACACTACTGCTGAATAGCATCAGTGTCCAGTCTCTCTGACAATGACAAGATGATCGTCATTTACTCAGCAACTCGTTCCAGACCTCATGATTTTATTTCATTCGTGCAACACAAAAGGAGAAGTTTAGCAGAATGTTCATGCTGCTCCTTTTTAATTACATCACAGTTAATGGGGACTAAAGTGCGGTTTACATTTACTGCTGCTCAGAGAAATTTGCACCCAAAATCCAGTCATTTTAATAGGAATCCACACAATCTGGAGTTCTGTGTGAAGACAAAAAGTTACCCACACAGGTTTCGCTCGCGTTCAAGTTGGTTATACAAATTCAATGCCTTCAGCAACAGAAAGATGCTTGGTTTGAAAGTGACTTTTGTGCGTTCTGTGCTCTCTATTAACAGTAGACAATGGATTGTTTTTGCATGCAACATTTTGCTGACATGACCACACTTTTCACACAAATTATCTATAACTATATTCCAAGATGTGTAAAACTATACAGTCTTTAAAAAAAAAGGGGGTTCCAAATAAGGGATTTTTGCAGTGATGAAGAACCATTTTTGGTTCCCTAAAGAACCTTTCAGTGAATAGTTCTTAAAAGAACCATTTTTCTTAATGTGAAAACTTTTTAATGATCTAAAGAACCTTTTTCTGCTATAAAGATCCTTTTGTGCAATGAAAAGGTTGCATGCTTTCAAATATGGTGAATCAAGACCCTTTTTGACCCTCATCGGGTTTACAAAATGACAGAACGCTCCTCTTTCACCTTGTTTACACCTTAAAGAAGGATAGAAGGTTAAGAATATAAACTTGAAGAGGTAATAGATGTTGTGTGATCTGTATCTCTGCCATCTGCTCTTATATAACACCATCCAGCTGCTGTCAGATGCAGTTTATTTCATTCCTCCTTCACACCGTCGGCATCTGTTATGAGAACAGAATTAGATCTGTGTGAGTTGTGTCACAGACTATCAATAAACCTGTATCAGCTATTTCTGTACTTTGATTCGTCCCTCCCTTCATATGCTGTTATCAGACAAGGCTACGATTGTTGACACCTAATTGAGTGAATGTGGTAAGCAGTGACTTCACACAGGGGCAAAAGAGCTTCCCTGTTCCTCTCTGAATAGTTTTTGTGTGGTTTTGTTCCCGGCTGCAGGAGCTGGAGCTGCGCTGGCAGGAGTATTACGAGCTGGTCACCATTATTCTCCAGTGGATCAGACATCATGTACTCATCTTCGAGGAGAGGAAGTTTCCCAGCAGCTATGAGGAGGTCGAGGTGAGTCTGCTGTTGTGTGGTGTGGGTTGCTACTAGTTACTCTTTTTGTATTCAGTTATTGAATGAATTGCAGTCTTCATTATCTGTTGTGCTGTGCTGTCTGTGAGTTGCACATTGGTTTTGTGTTGAATTATCTGGGTCACTGTCCTTTAAAGGACCAGATAAGTTGGTCACCAGCATATGCTGCGATTTGGAGACTGCATAGAAACCAGCACCAAATGAACACTAACTATTCTATCAGCCGATACAATTTGAATGGTCTAACCTGGATTTTATTTTATTTTGATTTTGTCTATTTTTATTTATTTTGTTTTATTTATTTTTTTTATTTTATTATTTTATTTTATTTATTTTTCATTTTAATCCATTTTAATATATATCGGGGGTGAGGGGGTGGCACTTTAAAAAAAACAAAAAAAACAATACCCTTCCTTATTAGCTTTAGTTAATTTTGCACAGCAACAAACATACTCTGTTACGTATTTATGAATCTTTTGTTAATTGTTTAGTTATAATACAAATAGAGATCATGTATAAAATAAATACACGTGCAACTGTGTTAATGTAATAAAAATACAACAGTTCATGTTAGCCGTTTCATTTAAATAATATTGGTCATACTTTAGTTTGGGGACTAGTTCTCACTATTAACTAACTATTAATAATGAATTTTGTCTCAGTTAATTTTTACAGATTATAACAGATTATATACAAGTGTTACAGTTATAGTACAGTTAATATATAAGTGTTACAGTTCATTAAATGCCATAATAGTTTTTATTAAGTTTTAGTTTCAGTTATTTTAGCACTTCAGCTAAAATAAAATAGGTTAATATTTAATTATTTTACATTTTATTTCAGTTAAAGTCTATTTTATTTCAAGTAATAACGATGTGTTTTATGGTTATAGTTTTAGTCTTAGTTAATCCCAAATTATTGCACCGTGTCAGATTTCTGTGTTTATTTATTAAATTGCTTGTTTGTTTATATTGTAGCTTCTGTGGCGTCAGTTTCTAAAATTTAAAGAAACAGAGCTTCCCGCCAAAGAGTCAGACAAGAGCCGCTCCAAACACCTCTACCAGTCCTTTGAGGTTTGTACACAGGATCCGAATATGTTATGCTACAGATTTAAACATGTAGCATGAGCCGTGAAAATTATTTTAGCTTAGCTGTTGCTAAAGTGAAGGTGTTTTAAATCTGTCTAACGATCTGTTTCTTCTCTCTTAACGTGTTTTACCGTCATTTGCCCACAGAGTGCGGTTCAAGCTGGTCAGGTCAAGGTTCCTCCTGGTTATCATCCTATTGACGTTGAGAAGGAATGGGGGCGTCTACATGTGGCTATTCTGGAGAGGGAGAGACTGCTCCGGATAGAGTTTGAGAGGTGAGGAGCAGTCTTAGTTTTGTCATGGCTTTTATTTTGTGGTCATTGAGAATATGTAATGTGTGTGTAATGAAACGACAGCCAGACTAGAATAGAACCGTCTGCCAGTCATCGCATCAGCCATTCTAACTCACGATGAAGACCATTCTAGACTAATGAGAGCTGCGTGAGAATGATACGATGCTACCTATTTGTACCAGATCTCAGTGTGGTCTACAGTACTTAAAATCTATGAATTTTATTGCATTCGATAGAAAATATCAAATATGAAAAAGTGGCATCCACAGACAGAGCTTTTCTTTTTACTCTTCTTCAGCTGGAGTTTTGGTGATTTTTAGTTCATCACATTAACTGTGAGCAAGTGATGGCACTTTATGTCTGTATTTGCATCACTAGATTTATTGTTTAAGCATGTAAAACTGTCTAAGTTAACTATGTTTACATATTAATACCTGTTCAGTATCCAGCAGTACTCTAATGAACGACAGTGTGAACTACAGTTTCACATGTGAAGCGTCTAGCCTATCATTTACATATAGAAGTAAAAAGGAGAACTAAATTACAGCCGTTTTGATAAAAGAAACCTTGAATTTTTTGTGAAATACTTCAGTTTTGTAAGGAGAATGGAGCATCAGCAACACTAAACAATTTTGGTTTGGCTTAGTGACATTATTACACCTTTAATGACAACTCCAAACTTTATAAAACTCTTTAACCTTCCTAGTTATATAGAGAATGATGAATCTGTATTCGTCATATAGTGACTTCCAAATAAATGTGTTTCCGTTCAGTTTCTGTGAACCAGTAGCAAGTTTACTGTCAGTGAGACCGAAAGAGAATGTTGCGATTCTATTCTGCACTAAATGAAATGAAATAGTTATCGATATCCATCATCTTGAAGGAGAGGGAGTTTCATCCAAAACAGGACACGTCCCCTGTCACAAGACAATGCTGCTTCTTTCTGGATGAGAGTAATATGCAGCACACAGTTTCTTTATGGACTATGGAATGACTGACCAAGCGCCACAGTAGCTTTATCCTTGCTGTGGTTTGGTCTGTCCGAGTCCCATGACAGGATTATAACTAGACAAACATGCTTTTTTATGCATTTTGGGGAGAGTCTTGCATGCTGTTGGACTGTAAAAATGGCCTTTTTGACAGACCCGTATCGTTTAGAGTATTTGCTTCGTTGTGAAAAACAGTGAGTTTCTTGATACATGCTTTTTTGGGGCTTGTTTTGTCGATTACTTTTAACCAACTAATGTCCAGGTGTTGAGGGTAACACTATATTTTAAGGTGTCCTTGTTACACGTTACATG
Organism: Sinocyclocheilus anophthalmus; assembly: GCA_018155175.1. Lineage (NCBI taxonomy): Eukaryota > Metazoa > Chordata > Actinopteri > Cypriniformes > Cyprinidae > Sinocyclocheilus > Sinocyclocheilus anophthalmus. Next base: position 772,605 of record JADLZN010003994.1, on the reverse strand, counting down.
TACTTTCTATTATAATAACAATTATGCATAATTACATGCAAGTAACCCTAAGCCAAACCCGAATCCTAACCCTAACCATATAATAAGTACATGTAGTTAATATTAATATTACTCAGTACTTAAATGTAGAATTACACTGTAACAAGGACACCTTAAAAAAAGTGTAACTGATTTTAGTTATTTGAAGTAATTTCACATCATATTTGTTTCAAAATGAACATAGTTTTTAACATATGTGAGCCTGGAGCACAAAAGCAGTGTTAAGTTGCTGGGGTGTATTTGTAGCAATAGCCAACAATACTTTGTATGGTTCAAAATTATAGATTTTTTTTTTATGCCAAAAATCATTAGGATATTAAAGAAAGATCATGTTCCATGAAGATATTTGTTAATTTCCTACTGTAAATATATTAAAATTTAATTTTTGTTTAGTAATATGCATTGCTCAGAACTTTTGGACAACTTTAAAGGCTATTTTCTGTTTTTTGATTTGTTTTTTTGCACCCTCAGATTCCATATGTTCAAATAGTTGTATCTCGACCAAATATTGTCCTCCTATCCTAACAACCATACATCAATGGAAAACTTATTAATTCAGCTTTCAGATGATGCATAAATCTCAATTTACCCTTATGACTGGTTTTCTGGTCCAGGGTCACATATACGTTAACATGTACTAACATATATGTTTGTTTTATTGTATTAAAAATCCTGTCCCTTAATTTTATTGAAAAATATTCCAGTCGTTTGTGTAATAGTCTCACGTACATCAGACCTTTGATTAATCGGCACAATGTCTGGCCCTCATTCCAGCTCATTCTGACCACGAACTGCCAGTTTAGAAAAAAAAGTAATTTAATTGTCTGCGAACTCTGATCCTTTGCAGGTTAGAGCGTTTCCAGCAGATCGTCAGTAAAGTGCAGATGGAATCAGGCATGTGTGAGGAACAGCTCAACCAGACTGAGTCTCTGCTGCAGACGGTGAGATCATACTTACTCAAAACACACTACTATTCGGTCAAACTGTGAAGCAAACTTTGCATTGTAGTGACTCTTGCTTTGGTTGCAGGACATTCGTCTCCTGAGTGCCGGGAAACCAGCGCAGCACACGGTTGAGGTGGAGAGGGATCTGGACAAAGCCGACGGCATGATCCGGCTCCTCTTCAACGACGTTCAGCTGCTCAAAGATGGGCGCCACCTGCAGGCAGAGCAGATGTATCGCAGGTGAGTCCATATAGTGGAAAACCTTCTTCCAATAGCCTTCAGTATATTAAAAATGGATATTTCTTTCCCCTTTGGACCTACAAGGAATTCTATTGGATGAAACAACTATGTCATTCTATAACAAATAATGTAAGCAACCCGAATGACAGCGGTTTTCTTTTCTCAGGGTCTACCGTTTACACGAGCGCTTGGTGAACTTGCGCAGCGACTACAATCTGAGGCTCAAGCCCGGCGTCAGTACGGCCTCTCACACCATCACACGCGTTACCCAGAAGCCCATGCAGCGCGTGCGGCCCGAGCTCGATGAGGTCACGCTCCGTTACGCGCAGGACCTGTTATCCTGGGTGGAGGAGAACCAGCGGCGGATCGACACGGCCGAGTGGGGCATCGATCTTCCCTCTGTGGAGTCTCAGCTGGGCAGCCACAGAGGACTTCACCAAACCATCGAGGACTTCAGGGCGAAGATCGAGCGCGCACGAACAGATGAGGTACTTTTGTTTGTTTATTTAGTTCTTTTTTTTTTTTTATTGAAACTACTTGTTTAATAAAATTTTTACATCTTAAATGGCCATATGCCTTTATCTCGAAGCATATTTTTAGGGCTGTGATGTCTGAACTTTCTGGAAACAGATTAAATTTTTAATCAAAATAAAAAAATTTGGTAACACTTTCTATGAAGCCTGTATTTATAGGCTTATAAAAGTAGTTATAATACATTAATTATGCATTGTAATGCACCTTATAATGCATTGTATGATCTTATGAGCAACTGTAACATCAGTTAATACATTATAACACTTGTCAATTCATTGTTACACTATGCCTTTTATTTTATTTTTTTTATTTATGCCTTTTTTAATTTGGTTATAATTATTAACAACAATGTATAATGTATTACAACGAACATTATGAATAATTATAATGCATTATAGCCTTTAATAACCCTTATAATGCATTATAAAGGCTTTAAGTAAAGTGTTACAAAATGTGTATCTTTTATCATTGATTAAACCTTTTGTTTATTTGCCTTTTTTATTGTTGTTTTATAAAGTTAAAAGCTGTTTATTTATTTTTTGACTTTTTTTAATTTTTCACAACTTGTTGCTCACCATGAATATGCTAAATAATCTTTAAATAAACAATTAATCATGTGTGTTAAATTTGCCAGAATTTGACTCCTTTCTCTCAACCATATTTTTTATTTGCCCACTATAGCAAATTTCTTAAAAAAAAAAAAATCCTGGTAAAATTAGTTTATCAATTACTGTAAGTATATCCAACTTTATCCACATACATACAGTAAACTTATGTAAAGTGATATATCTCAACTGCTTGATTGTTCATTACTTCATGTAATATATTATCACACAGCTCTATACATAATGTTGGATATATAAATATATACACTTTTAACCCACACATGTACATGTACTCATGTACAGTGATGTATATTATATCATATCTTGGCTCATTTTGAACAGCTTGATTGTTTATATTGGCGTGATAATGCAAACTATATTGTCGGCCAGATTTAATCTGCCAAATGCAACTATATAGGCCCATTTACATTAAGAATGATAACTACATAGACAAATATAAGAATTACTACATTGTGCCACTTTAAATGCTTGAGCCCTTTAAAGCAGGATGGATTCTGGTTGGCTGTCAATGTTTTTATTGTTCATCAGCTGAAAAAACATTGTTCTGAAACTGATTTCAGTGTTATTGTTCTTCTGTGTCATTATCATTATAACTGTGGTGTGGACTTCCCCATTCTCAATGAATTAGAAAGATTATTAAAACTTTATAGTTATGGCTATAGTTACTGTCTTTGGTGTGAACAGCCCTTAAGGCATGAAGATATTAAGATATTATAAACATTAGCATCATGATTTTCTATAAAGCTGCTTTAAAACAATGAAAATACTGTGAAAAGCGCTATAAAAAACAATTTGACAACTAAATTAAGAAAATGGTTCATTTTACCTTCTAAGAAGGTCTCTTGTGACATCTCTACCTGTTTGTGTGTTTCAGAACCAGCTCTCGCCTGCTAGTAAAGGCACATACAGAGAATATCTGGGCAAACTGGATCTGCAGTACAACAAACTGCTGGTGAGTGTTTTAACCGGCAGCTATTAAAAATCACTAGGCCTTGCAGTGTCAGCATACGTCTCTCTTCTTCTCTAGAACTCCTCTAAATCCCGTCTGAGAAATCTTGACCAGCTGTATAACTTCGTCAGCGCCGCCACCAAGGAACTGATGTGGCTTAATGACAAAGAGGAAGAGGAGATCAACTACGACTGGAGTGAGCGCAACACCAACATGGCTGCAAAGAAAGAGAACTACTCAGTAAGTGCAGAGCGGTTTATATTCCTGATTCTCTGTCTAGGGTTAGGAGCTTGACTATAACTGGTTAATAAATTGGCTGCTGCAAGATTGGTTGCCTAATACGGTTGGACCAGGTGTAAATGGAGAATATTGTAGAATTTGGATAGTTTAATGGTTTAATGAAATCCTCAGGGACTCATGCGAGAACTGGAACTTAGAGAGAAGAAAATCAATGACATCCAGGCCAGTGGAGACAGACTCATCAAAGACGGACATCCAGGCAAGAAGACTGTTGAGGTACGGAGTCAACTATTAATGCTTTTAAAAGAAGCCGCTCACCAAGACTGCATTTATTTGATAAATAATGCAAAAAAAATATATAAAATATCTTTAGAATTTAAAATGACTGTTTTCTATTTGAATATATTTTCAAATATAATTATTGTGATGCAAAGCTGAACTTTCAGCAACTATTTCTCCAGTCTTCAGTGTCATGCTCGATCCTCCAGAAATCATTCTAATATGTTGATTATTGCTTAAGGGACACATTTGTGACTCTGGAGCACAAAACCAGTCGTAAGGGTCCATTTTTTTAAATTAAGATGTATACATCATCTGAAAGCTGAATATATAATCTTTCCATTGATGTATGGTTTTTTAGGATAGGAGGACAATATTTGGCCGAGATACAACTATTTGAAAATCTGGAATCTGAGGGTGCAAAAAAAAATCTAAATATTGAGAAAATCATCTTTAAAGTTGTCCAAATGAAGTTCTTAGCCATGCATAATACTAATCAAAAATTAAGTTTTGATATTTTACAGTAGGAATTTACAAAATATCTTCATGGAACTTGATCTTTACTTAATATCCTAATGATTTTTGCATAAAAGAAAAATCAAACATTTTGACCCATACAATGTATTGTATTGTTGGCTATTGCTACAAATATACCTCAGCGTCTTAACACTGCTTTTGTGCTGCAGGGCCACATTTCTGATTATTATCAGTGTTGAAGACAGTTTTGAATGCTAGTGTGTGTTGTAAGTGTTACGTGTGTGCTGTGTTGGTGATCTGCAGGCCTTCACCGCAGCTCTGCAGACGCAGTGGAGCTGGATCCTCCAGGTGTGCTGTTGCATTGAAACTCATCTCAGAGAGAACACGGCGTACTTCCAGGTACAGCATCATCAGATGTGCACATCTTTGTTGGTCAGTCATGTTTAAGAAGTATTCACCTCCCTCACCTGCTTTGCCCGTAGTTCTTTGCTGATGTGAGAGATGCTGAGGAGAGGATGAAGAAGATGCAGGAGACCATGAAGAAGAAGTACATGTGTGACCGCTCCACCACTGCCACTCGTCTGGAGGATCTACTGCAGGACGCTGTTGTGAGTTTGCTTTTCGTTGTCAGTGGATGGCTTATAAACACTAAACTGTAATGCTAGTGTTTGTTTTGCAAGTGTACAGTTATTGGTAGAGATTACTTACTGCAAACATTTACTGTAATATTGCAACACTGATTGTATTGTATTACTGTATATATTAGATGATTTTTTGGAAATAATAAATTGCAATTTGCGGCTAAAATTTTTGTTGTGATTTAAAATGCAATTTAAAAATAATAATAATAATAATAATATTCCAGGTTTTTGGCTGTGCTTGTTTGTAGGTCTGGACAGTGTTATCAACTGTGTATATATATCATATGGTTATAAATATTATCATGTAATACTATGTTACTAATAATTTACTGAATCTGAACAAAATAAGAAATATTACTGTTGTAATATTTCATTAAAATAAAAAACAAGTATTTAAGAGAAAACATAATAATAACAATAAAAAAATAATTACTGAATCAAAAAAGAAGTATTATCACTATTGTAAGGTTTTCACTAAAATAAAAAAATGAGTAGTTAAGAAAAAGTATTATTTTTTATCTTATTATATTACTAAATAAATCTTAAAATTGCTGACTTCAAAACAAATAAAAATATACTATTGTAATCCAATAAAAAATTAGTATTTAACAAAATACATCATAATTTTATTTATTTATTTTGACATTACACCCGGAATATTATGTTTGCTTATTTCTTCTTTGTTTTCAAACGTTAAACCATCAAACTTTTATTTTGATGGAAAACCGCAGGAGCCCTTAAAGCTTGTCTTTTGTTGATAAAAGTATTTAATAATTAATAATAATTAACAACAACTATGCAGGTTCAATCACTTCAATCTTAGAAGGATATTTCGACTTTGTTTCTTGAATGCAGTGCTGCATAAAACATTTTGGTAACACTTACAATAAGGATCCTTAGTTAACTACATTAGTTAACATGAACTAAGAATGAACTATACTTCTACAGCATTTATTAATATTAATTAACTTTAATTTCAGCATTCACTAATACATTATTAAAGTCAAAAGTTGTATTTGTTAACATTAACTAACAATGAATTAGTGTATTTCATTAACTAACATTACACGATTTAAAAATGCTGTAATAAATGTATTGCTCATTGTTAGTTAATGTTAGTTAAAGCATTAAATATTGGAACCTTATTGTAAAGTGTTACTTATAACGCTATAAAAATAAAAAAGTCAAATGAATAAGTAGCTTTAAGCTGACTAAGTGAGTTTGACCACAGGAGGAAAGAGAGCAGCTGAACGAGTTCAAGTCTGACATCGGCAGCCTGAACAATAGAGCCAAGTCCGTCGTCCAGCTGAAGCCGCGCGACCCCACCAGCGCCTTCAGAGGCAAGCTGCCCATCCGGGCCGTGTGTGACTTCAAACAGATGGAGGTAGAGTCCGTCCCCATCCCTGTCCGCACACACACCATCAGCCTGTGCTTGTGCTGCACGCTCAAACCCCTGTTTCTCCTGACAGATCACCGTGCACAAGGGCGACGAGTGCGCGCTCATCAATAACTCACAGCCCTTCAGGTGGAAGGTTCTGAACCGCTCAGGAAACGAGGCCGTCGTGCCGTCCATCTGCTTCCTGCTGCCACCCGTCAACAAGGAGGCTGTGGAGAGCGTGTCCAGGTGCATTACACACACTACACTGTCACAGCAGTACTTCAAACAAACATTGCTGTTTACTGCCTACCACAGTTATTGATTTACTATTACAGGTTTTGATCATGTTTTGAATTAGATTTTGATTTTATGTTTTCCAATTTTTAATAAAGTTTTAGGTAATCAAGTTTTAGTAATCTTGCTTTGTGTATTTGTCATTTATATTAGCGTTTTTCTTTATTATGCATATATAGTATTAGTGAGTTTGACTTATCTTGTCTTATCTATCTGTCTGTCTGTCTATCTATCTATCTGTCTATCTTCTGGTCTGTCTGTCTTCTGTCTATCTGTCTGTCTGTCTGTCTGTCTGTCCTATCTATCTATCTGTCTGTCTGTCTTCTGTCTGTCTGTCTTTCTGTCTGTCTGTTTGTCTGTCTTTCTGTTTGTCTGTCTGTCTTTCTGTCTTTCTGTTTGTCTGTCTGTCTTTCTGTCTGTCTATATATCTGTCTATATGTCTGTCTGTCTGTCTATCTATATATCTCTCTGTCTGTCTGTCTGTCTATCTATCTATCTATCTATTTTTTTATCTATCTATCTATCTATCTATCGTCCTGCTTGTCTTGTCCTGTCCTTGTCCTTTCTGGCTATCTCCGCCTGTCTATCCCCGTCTGTCTTCTGCCTGTCCTATCATCTATCGCTCTGTCTGTCTATCTATCTATCTAATCGTCGGTCTGTCTGTCTGTCTGTCTGTCTATCGATCTTATTCTTTCTGTCTGTCTGTCTGTCTATCTATATCTATCTATCGTCTGTCCTGTCTGTCTGTCGTCTGTCTGTCTAGTTCTATATATCTATCTATTTAATTCTTTTTTCCTGTCTGTCTGTCGGTCTATCTATCATCTGACGTCTGTCTGTCTTCTGTCTGTCTGTCTGTCTGTCTATCGTCTGTCTGTCTGTCTGTCTATCGTCTGTCCTGTCTTGTCTGTCTGTCTGCTATCTATCGTCTTCTGTCGTCTATCTATCTGTCTGTTCTGTCGTCTGTCCTGTCTGTCTGTCTGTCTTTCTGTCGTCTGTCTGTCTGTCGTCCGTCTGTCTGTCTGTCTATCTATCATCGTCCGTCCCTGTCTGTCTGTCTGTCTGTCTGTCTATCGGTCTGTCTATCTATCTATCTATCGTCTGTCTGTCTGTCTGTCTGTCTGTTTTTCTGTCTGTCTGTCTGTCTGTCTTTCCGTCTGTCTGTCTGTCTGTCTGTCTATCATCATCTGTCTGTCTATCTATCTATCGTCTGTCTGTCTGTCTTTCTTTCTTTCTGTCTATCTATCTGTCTGTCTGTCTGTCGGTCTGTCTGTCTGTCTGTCTGTCCGTCTGTCTGTGTCTGTCTGTCTGTTCCTGTCTGTCTTTTGTTATCTATCATCTGTCTGTCCTGTCTTTATCTCTCGTCTGTCTCTATTCTATCGTCTGTCTGTCTGTCTGTCTTTCTGGCTGTCTGTCTGTCTGTCTATCTATCGTCTGTCTGTCCTGTCTGTCTGTCTGTCTGTCTGTCTTCTATCTATCATCTGTCTGTCTGTCTATCGATCTATCTATCTATCTATCATCTATCTATCGTCTGTCTGTCTGTCTGTCTATCTATCTTATCTGTCTGTCTGTCTGTTTGTCTGTCTGTCGGTCTGTCGGTCGTCTGTCTGTCTGTCTGTCTGTCTATGCATGCATCTGTCTGTCTGTCTGTCTGATATCTGTCTGTCCTGTCTGTCTGTCTGTCTGTCTCTCCTCTGTCTGTCCTGTCTGTCTGTCTGCTTCCTGTCTGTCTATCCATCTATCTTCACTGTCTGTCTGTCTGCTGTCCTGTCCTGTCCTGTCCTGTCCTATCTATCGTCTGTCTGTCTGTCTGTCCCCCTGTCTGTCCGTCTGTCTGTCTGTCCATCCGTCTGTCTGTCTGTCTATCTATCTATCGTCTGTCTGTCTATCTATCGTCCTGTCCTTCTATCCTTCTATCGTCCTGTCTGTCCCTGTCTGTCTGTCACTATCTATATATCTTATTTTTTTTAAATTATTGTTGTTTTGTAAGTATTTATTAAGTTGTATTATTTAGTGTTAGTTCTTCTCGTTTTGGGTTATTTTAGCATTGTAACTAAAAACTATCTAAGAAATGTTGCCTTGCAACTAACTGAAATAAAATACTACTTACAGGTATGGGTTTTTATTAATATTTTGAGTTAGTTTTTATTTTTATATTTCATTGATGTACTATTATATACTTTCATAATATTTTAAATTAGATTTAGATTTTTATCATTACTGTTTTCAAGTTTTAGTCATTTTGTTCTGTGTTTTTGTTATTTTTATTAGTTTTTAATTTTTTAGGGTTATGTATATTTTTAGTTTTATTTTTTTTAGGTGTTTAAAAAGCTTAAACTAAACAAAAAAATGAGAAATGTTGCTTTGGCACCTAGCTGAAATAAAATATACTATAAGATACTAAGTTTTTCTGTTTTCTGTTTTTTCATTTTACATGTATTTTTATTATTTGTTTGTGTTTTGTTTGTAATTTTTTTTTTTTTTTTAATAATGTCTAGATTTTTATAAGTGGTAGTTATTTTGATAATAATATTTTAATTAAGATAAACTAAATAAAAAAGAGACATGTTGTCTTGACAGCTAGCTGAAATAAAAGTTTTTTTTTAGTTAACATTTATTTTATTTCAAGTAATGAAATTGTTTTCTTATGATTTTAGTTTAGTTAACGGCTGCCTACACAGAAAGCATCTTTACTAAGATGGAACTGAATGGAAATGCTCTCCATTGGCAGTAGTTTCATTAATGACTCTAACTAACATGAACAACTGTTTTCAGTATAGTTGAATGTTAACATTTTAATGAGTACAAATACTGTCTAGTTTTGTGGCTCAGCTACTGTAGGTCTGTAAAGAATCACAGATTTCTGTGGTTGTGCTGAAACACATTGACTGCAAGGTGTTGAGCGTTGTGTCATGTTGATGTTTCTGTCAGTCTGGAGGCCGGTCACCAGCAGACTCTGGCTCTGTGGCAGAAGCTTCACTTTGACCTCAGGAGTCTGCTGTCCTGGCAATACCTGATGAAAGACATCCATCTCATCCGCTCCTGGAACATCACTATGGTCCGTTCTACACTTCATTCATGACATAAATACATACCTCTGTGTTTTAGTCATTAATTGATGATTTAGCCAATAAGTTGACAAATAATGTATGATGATCAGTGGTTATAGGAGTAAATGTACTGACTGGTTATTTCGCTCTCTCATATGTAAAAGGAAGGAAACATGTTCTACAGTAAACGCCACCCTGTAACTAATTCAGTAACTTGATTGTAATGTTGCAGACCGAGTTGTATTTAGGAAACAGATGGTAAACACAAAACCAGTCATAAGGGTAAATTTCTCGAAATTGAGATGTATACATCATCTGAAAGCTGAGTAAATAAGCCTTCCATTGATGTATGGTTTGTTAGGATAGGACAATATTTGGCTGAGATACAACTATTTGTAAATCTGGAATCTGAGGGTGCAAAAAAATCTAAATATTGAGAAAATCATCTTTAAAGTTGTCCAAATGAAGTTCTTAGCAATGCATATTACTAATCAAAAATTAAGTTTTGATATATTTACAGTAGGAAATTCACAAAATGTCTTCATGGGACATGATCTTAACTTAATATCCTAATGATTTTGGCATAAAAGAAAAATTTATAATTTTGACCCAAACAATGTATTTTTGGCTATTGCTACAAATATCCCCCAGCGACTTGAGACTGCTTTGTGCTCCAGGGTCACATATGTTTGTCCTCCTATGTTTCAGTTCAAGACGATGAAGACAGACGAGTACCAGCTGATGCTGAGGAACCTCCAGCTGCACTATCAGGACTTCCTCAAAGACAGCCAGGACTCCAATCTTTTAGATTCCAGTGACAACATGCAGATCGAGAGGGACTATAACGAGACCGTACAGCATTACGACAGCCTGCTCCGCACCCTGGTGAAAGGTACAGACACGAACCCCTGACAGAGCCCACTGATGCCATGAAACGCTGAAAAACGAGGGTTTTAGTTTACGTTGGGTAACTGTTGAATTCACGTTTCAGGAGCAGCTGTCAGAGCGCAGGGTGAGTCTTGTGCTCCTGCTGGCCTGATGAGCAGAGTTTGGTTATCATGGACGAGCTGCTTTACAGTGGAAAAACATGTTGTGTCAGCTTTTGTCGTTGTTCGTGTCCTGTGCTTTAGCTAATGGCACATCTCTATAGAGTGTGCATGTACTGAAACGCTCAACGCAGCAGCGTAGTATAGAGGAAAAACACAGCCTGGTCAAACGATGCATTTCTGAATCTGTGTAGTTCATATATGGCTGTCATTTAGATGGCACGATGGGTGAAATCCAACGAACATGCAGGACCATTGTCCAGCAGGTTATTCACATATACACACTTAGGTTTAGTTCATCCAAAAATGAAAATTAGGGTGCTTTTTACTCACCCCCGAGGCATCCTAGGTGTATATGCCTTTCTTCTTTCAGACGAATCCAGTCGGAGTTATATTAAAAATTGTCTTTGATCTTTCAAGCTGTTTAATTGCACTCAGCGGGTGTTACACGCATCAGTCCAAAAGAAGTTAAATAAAAATCGGCCATCCATAAATAAAGTGTCTCACATGGCATCCGGGGGGGTGAACAAAGGCCTTCTGTAGCGAATCGATGCAATTTTTAGAACACTATCCATATTCAAAGACAATTTTTAATATAACTCTGACTGGATTTGTCTGAAAGAATGTTATTGTCATTATATTAAAAAATGTCTATATAGTTTTTAGTTATTTTATTAGTTTTATATCTATCTATCATCTATCTATCTATCTATCTATCTATCTATCTATCTACCTACCTACCTACCTATCATCTATCTATCTATCTATCTATCTAGCATCTATCTATCTATCTATCTTATCTATCTATCTATCTGTCTATCTATCTACCTACCTACCTATCTATCTACCTTCCTACCTACCTACCTACCTACCTACCTCCCCATAATATCTTCTATCTATCTATCGTCTCTATCTATCTATCTATCTATCTATCTATCTATCTATCTATCTATCTACCTATCTACCTACCTACCTACCTACCTATCATCTATCTATCTATCTATCTATCTATCTAGCTATCTATCGCCATAAATCTATCCTATCTATCTATCTATCTATCTACCTACCTACCTACATACCTACATACCTACCTACCTATCTATCTATCTTCTATCTATCTATCATCTATCTATCTATCTATCTATCTATCTATCTATCTACCTACCTACCTACCTACCTACCTACCTTCCATCATCTATCTATCTATCTATCTATCTATCTATCTATCTATCTATCTATCTATCTATCTATCTATCTATCTACTATCTTCTAACCGCCACCTACCTATCTATCTATCTACATATCATCTACTATCTATCTATCTATCTTCAGCTATCGATCTATCTATCTATCTATCTACTACCTACATACCTACCTACCTATCTATCTATCTATCTATCTATCTATCTATCTATCTATCTATTTTGCATCATGGTAGTGCTTGTTGTTCTTTCTTTTGTTTAAATACAAAAAAAAAATAATGCAATGAAACATATTTTACTGTTATATTTTACAGTCCTCAAAATAGGCCTCATTTTCTTCATGCACAGTATTTTTTTGTCTTTTGATTTTGGGATGAAATGTGAGCCACTAACACAGATGGAATATGTGTGATGTGACTAAGTGTCATGAATGTTGGCTGCAGTGCACCGATAAAGGGAGAGATAAACTGTTGTCTGCCTTTAGTGTTGTTTGAAAGCCATAATGAGAAATATTTCTCTTCACAGGCGAGCAGGATGAATCCATATGCAAGTCATACATCACCCAAGTCAAAAACCTGCGCCTGCAGATCGAAGACTGTGAGTCTCGTACGGTGGCCCGTATCCGGCAGTCTGTGGATAAAGATCCGCTCAGAGACTGCATTCAGAAAACTGGAGATCAGAAAGTACGACACAAAACTCTCTCTTTTTATTTTATCCAGTTAAAACTCTTTTTCAACTGTAGTATGTGTATACATATTTAAATCACATTTTTGAAATGGGTGAATTTTAAGAACACATCCCCAAAATCATAAAAATATTTTTTTGCTTTCTGTCATTATTTTTTAAGCATGTTTCACTAAATGTTCTTATTATTGTAATGGATCCAAAAGACAATTGTTAGCTTATTTTGTGTTTCTCTTTGTGATTCTCATTAAATGCTTATTACTGTAATACAAAAAAAATTAAAGACAGAACAACAAATATTAAAACAATATGAGATATAAATGAATCAGAGTAATGAGATTTTAACCCATTATGGTATTAAAATTTGTGCTTAATTGTCCTGAAAATAATGTCACAATGTAAAAACAAAATCTCCAATATATAATCAGTGTTATTTTAGCATATTTGAGATACAATTATAGTTGTTATTAATATTTTGATTGTTATTTTTAATTTCCTATATATTATATATATATAATGTGTGTGTGTGTGTCTGTGTGTGTGTGTGTGCGTGTGTGTGTGTGTGTGTTTATAGATATTAGACATTTTTATTTCAGTTTTAATTATTTTAGTACATCAAGTTAAACAAAAAAATTAAAGATGTCTGAAAATAAGTGAAATAATTTTGTTATATTTCATTTTATTTAAGGTAACATTTATTTTATTTCAAGCAACAAACATGTTTTTTTAATGGTTTTGAGTTTCAGGTTTTTAATTAACTGTACCCTGAATATAATTTCTTATTTTTTCTTTTGATTATGATGTGAACTATGACTTGGACCATGGTCTTTGTCATATTTAACCAAATTAATCATTGTGTTTTTGTTTCTGGCTCAAACAGAAAGTGCAAATAGAGCTGGAAGGAATTAAGAAGAACCTGGACCGAGTGTCTCAGAAAGCTGAGGAGGTGCTGTCCTCACCGGAGCAGTCCAGCACTCCAGTCCTGCGCTCAGAGCTGGACATCACCCTGCAGAAGATGGACCAAACCTACAACCTGTCCTCAGTCTACCTGGAGAAGTAAGTAGCAGTATTTGTCTTTGCACGGCACATCCACTGCTGCTCGTCATTCATGCTTTGACTCTGTATTATGATGTACTAATAATCTTCAATTAAGCATGAGATCAGATCAAGACAATTCTTTTCTCTGTAGACTTAAGACAATAGATATCGTGATCCGGAACACACAAGGAGCAGAAGATGTGGTGAAGAAATATGAGAATGGTCTGCGTGAGGTTCACACGGTTCCTACAAACGTCCAGGAGGTGGAGAACTACTGCTCTGAGCTCAAGGTAATATTTAATATGTTCACTTACTGGTATCTGTACCATTTATTTAATATGTACAACAATATAGGTCAGTGCTTCTCAACCACAACAATACTCAAAGGACCGACATTCCTAGGTTCTGTAAATTCTGTTTTAGGATTCCTGAAGTTTTATGAGCTGGATCCTGATCTTTTTAACCAATTAATGATGTTTCCAGTTGTTTGTGGTTTACTGGATAAGGAATAATGATAGTTTTTTTTTTAATGTTTGTGCTTGCAATTTATGCACAATAAAATATTTTAGAGCTTGGTATAACTACAAAAATGTCTATTCTTTAAAAAAACGTCCATGGAGTTTTAGGATTTTATTAATTAACATGACTTTTCCAGCTTTAGAAATCACACTTTTAAAATAAGGCTTCCTTGTATATCCCAGTTTTACAGTTGTTGAGCGGGTGAACTGAAAATAAAAAAAAAATGTTTTAGCAGATTTTTACGCTTGTTTTGTCTTATTTTAATTTAAGAAAAATGGAAGATAGCTGTGGCGCTCTGGTTGAGAACCATAAATTAGTGTTAAAAGGATGTCTTCAGCATTTTAAGCCTATTCAAACCAAGCTTGGTAGACATGATAGATGGTAGAAATGACTGTGTTCAAACAGGTTTCCCAGTCTGCCATTGGCTGGGCAAACAGACTGTCCTGACCCTTTATTTGTAATTGACTGATGTCATTGGTTGTGTCAGATTCTCAAACAAACAGACTGTTTTGAATGCCACAGTGTTGTGGAAATCAACTTACAAATTATTATTTACACTTGCATTTGCATATTAATTAACAAGAAGGGGAAAAAACACACTACATCTTTAAGTCTTTTTACAGTCCCACTTTATATTAAGTGGCCCTAATACCTGTGTACTTACATAGTAATAGGGGTAACGTTAGTATGTAAACCACCGTGTAAGACACATTGGGACATTAGTCTAAGCTCATAATGTTTGGTAAACGTAACATATTAACCAACCCACGACTGGTATGTGTAAATACAAATGTGTAACAGGACATTGGTAACAACACTTTTTTCACTTCACTAATTACTTGTGTAACAGGAATTATATAACTACATTTTGTAACAACAATATGTATAAGAGTAATTGGAACCATTTGATCCAGGGGGTGGAGATGGGTAGGTTTAGGGATATGTAAAGTGGGAGGAGTTGGATCTCAAGTTGGTGGAGTTGGTGCACCACTGTAATACCAGTGTACTTACATGGTAACTCCTCAGGAACTGTCCACTTAATATAAAGTGGGACGTTTGATCACAGTTATTTTAATGAAAAACATATGTACTTGCTAGTGTACAGTATGTCTAATGTAGTCCCATCAAATTTACCCTGGGATTAAGTCAGCCTGTTCCTTTATGTCCAGCGAATGCGTTCGGAGGCAGAAACCCAGCGGCCCGTGTTTGATGACATGGAGAGCAAGCTGGCCAAGGCCACGGTGGTCAGCCAGCGCATGCTTCAGGTTCACAGCGAGCGGGACGCCGAGCTGGATCACTACCGGCAGCTCCTGAGCAGCCTACAGGATCGCTGGCGCACCGTCTTCGCTCAGATCGACCTGCGGCAGCGCGAGCTCGAGCAGCTGGGCCGGCAGCTGGGCTACTACAGGGAGAGCTACGACTGGCTCATCCGCTGGATCGCAGACGCCAAACAACGGCAGGAGAAGATCCAGGCCGTGCCTATAATCGACAGCAAGATGCTCAAAGAACAACTGGCACAGGAGAAGGTACTGAATAACACAAGTTTTCTGAGCTTAACCTGGGTTAATCCTTTGGTAACGGGTTGAGCAATACCTCAACAACCAAAACCCACTCATGAACTGCCTCACTTTACCACCATTTATCATTTAGCTCACTTATACTCTAAAAAATGCTGGGTTAAAAAGGGACAAACCCAGATATCGGGTTGTTTTGACCCAGCTATTGGGTTGTTTTGACCAGCTATTGGGTTGTTTTGAACCCAACCACTGGGTCAAAACAACCCAATAGCTGGGTTATTTAACCCAGCATTTTTTAGAGTGTAGATTCCAATATCTTAGTAAAAATATAAATAACAATGACCGGTGACATCAAGTTATTAATTGCAGTGATGAACAGTGTTATTGTACAGTAGTAAGTGTCAGAAACTTTACATCTTGACATTTTTACAGATAGACAACCAGTTATTGAAAAAAAAGCAGTGTGTAATGTGAAACAAGCTCAATAAAGATCTTGTGAGAAATATTCCAGAAGCGAAAAAAAAAGCATTAATTTATGTGCATTAGTTCTCTGGCATACATTGCAATGAGAATAATTGTGTTAACCCATTGCAAAGGTATAAGTATAATATGCTGACTTTTACCTTCACAGAAACTGCTTGAAGAGATTGAGAAAAACAAAGAGAAAGTTGATGAATGCCAGAAATATGCCAAAGCTTACATCGATACCATTAAGGTAAGCGAGAGAGAGAGTTCTATAAGAGAGAGTATATACATTTATTTTTTTACTGTATATACCTACAATTTGTGGTTGGAGTGCTACAATCTTTATTTTTCCAGGACTATGAACTTCAGTTGGTTGCCTACAAAGCTCAGGTAGAACCTCTGACTTCTCCTTTGAAGAAAACCAAGATGGAGTCTGCCTCTGATAACGTCATTCAAGAGGTTAGAAAACGCTCACAGATCATTCCCATTTATACATGTGCATTATTTGATTACTCATGTTTGCGTAGGTTACTATGGGGTTTATCATTTTAAATGTACACTTATGTTATCTTGTAAACTAATACATCCTACTAACTGCTAGGATTTGAATGATGATTTGAAAATGCTTTGTCTTTTTCATCATAGTATGTCACTCTGAGAACTCGCTATAGTGAGCTGATGACGCTGACCAGTCAGTACATCAAGTTCATCACAGACACGCAGCGGCGCATCGAGGGCGAGGAGGTGCGTGATTTCAGGGGACCCTATTCATACCAGACTAACCCAACACCTAACATTAACCAACCCAACCAACCACTCATCAGAAAAAGAAAAAACATCTAGATATGCTTAATGTATGGGTGACTCTGCATTTATTCTGTGTCACTTTGGACACAAATATAGCTATTTTCAGTAGTATGTTACTATTATTACTATTATTGTTGACTTTATTTTGTAGTAAGTAACGAATATGCCTCGGGGAAATGTATCGGAGTAAAAGTATAGATTTTTAATTCGGAAATATAGTAAAGGTGAAAGTTGACAGAAATATTAAAACTCAAGTAAAGTACATATGTGACCCTGGACCACAAAACCAGGGTTCAACCATATAAGCTGAATAAATAAGCTTTCCATTGATGTATGGTTTGTTAGGATAGGACAATATTTGGCCGAGATACAACTCGAATTTGAAAATCTGGAATCTGAGGGAGCAAAAAAATCTAAATATTGAGAACATCGCCTTTAAAGTTGTCCAGATGAAGTTCTTAGCAATGCATATTACTAATCAAATTAGGTTTGAATATATTTACAGTAGGAAATTTACAAAATATCTTCATGGAACATGATCTTTTCTTAATATCCTAATGATTTTTGGCATAAAAGAAAAATCAATAATTTTGACCCATACAATGTAATTTTGGCTATTGCTACAAATATACCCCAGCGACTTAACACTGCTTTTGTGCTCCAGGGTCATATTTTCTCCTAAAAATATTTTTAAAAGTATTATTACTTCGTTAGATTACACCACTGATATTTGTACATCAGACGTGTCTGATGCACAGTAGGGAAAGCAAGTCATATGAGGCCCACTTTTCCTATATACTTTTCTCTTTTCTCACTACTGTATGTTTTTCAAACCCTAACCTTTGATTTCTATGCTTCTCTTAACTGCTTGCCAGTGCTTTGTCTTGATGATTGCTTGATCTTTTTTGGGCTCTAAAGAGGTAAAACTTTTCGTTACGCTCTAGTTATTCTATATCCATATTCCAGTATCCGTCTTCATTGATATTCTGCATTTCCTCCCATCCGGCTTATATGAGTTACCCTTTCTAGTTAAATGTTATTGTACTTTTGTTCATTGTAGTTTTCTGATTCTCTTAGCTCATAATGTTAGATTGTGTAATTCATTTACTTTAATTGACTTAAATGGTCTCCACACTGCATAACTAAAAATACATAACTGAAATATAATGAGGTAGTTGTAGTTTTAATGAAAACTGAAAACTTTATAGTTTCATCTAAATTTCAAATATAATAATATATTGTATAGGTGTAAATAATCATATTTGCGAATCAGATTCCTACTGCCCTTATTTTTTATACTTCAAAGTCATTTAAAATGTTCTTTTCATACTAACGTTTCCTCTTTTTCTGTGGATCTGGAACTGCTTGTCTGTCTGAATCATTGCTTTTAACACTTATAGCTTACTTTCCATTGCTAACTGGAGTTCTTGCTTGCACTATTGGTTTGTAGTTGTTCTGTTCTTCTCACCCTTTTTTCAGGCCACCAAATCAAGTTCTCATTCTTAACAATGATAAATCTTTAGAAAGGCAGGATTTTTTTAAAAACACACTTAAAGTTTGTATTAACTTTATGCTCAGTTTTCATCCAGTCATCTAGTTTATAGCAAAATCATATTGATTACATTATATTCTGTTCTGTAGACTTTTTTAATCACTTTGTTTAACTGGAATGCAGTAAGTGGTTTTCATAGTGCCACCATATGGGAGCTTCTCCCTCGCATGCTGTGAGAATGGAGTGTTTTAAAGCAGTGTCTTGTGTCTCCATACATTAATTATATCATCTTACCATAATCCAAATGATTGCATATGATATTTGACTATTAATTTACCTTAACCCTGTTTGTCATGATTGCATCTAAACCTGTCTTTCTTTGAGCTAAATAATAACCTTAACACTTAAAGAATTAGTTCACTTAAAAATGTAAACTTCTGTCATCATTTGCTCATCCTCATGTTATTCCAAACCCCAAATGACTTTCTTGCTTCCATGGAACACAAAAGAGAAACATTTAATAATAAATGGGATCTGAAGCTTACAAGCTTCAAAAGTGACGAAACACGATAACAGTCGTCCAACTTGTGCTGTCTTCCTAGATTTCTGAATATATACAATAGCGTAAACATTTTGTCACTATTCACTGAAAAAATACAACAGTGAACATCATTTCAGTTGATTTCCCTCTGTTCCTTCTGGCTTGGTAAGTCTTGGAATATAATGTACAAGTTATATGGACTGTCCCATCTCAGAGGGACATCAAGAGTTTGACATCTCTTGTTATCATTTGCTTTTATTATGTTGAAAGAGTGGCCGATATATATCACCTTTTGTGTTCTACGGAAAAAAATTAAAATATAATATTGTAGACAGTCAATACAGGTTTGGAATGACAGAGTGAGTAAATAATGACAGACTTTTCATTTTTGGGTAAACTACTCCTTTAACACCCCATCATGCTTGATCTTAATCATCATTTTCTTTACCATTTACCTCCACTAATACAGAAAGCTGCTGAGAAACTAAAAGCAGAAGAGAGGAAAAAAATGGCTGAGATGCAGGCAGAGTTAGAGAAACAGAAGCAGCTAGCTGAAGCTCATGCCAAGGCCATTGCCAAAGCGGAGAAAGAGGCACAGGAGCTCAAGCTCATGATGCAAGAGGAGGTTAGCAAACGAGAGATTGTTGCTGTGGATGCTGAAAGGCAAAAACAGAACATCCAGCTGGAGCTGCACGAGCTCAAAAACCTCTCCGAACAACAGATGAAATCAAAGAGCCAACAAGTGGAGGAGGCTTTACAAAGCCGGGTCAAGATAGAGGAAGAGATTCGCATCATAAGACTTCAACTAGAAACTACACTGAAGCAAAAGTCTACTGCAGAGGACGAGCTGAGACAGCTTAGAGACAAGGCTGCAGAGGCAGAGAGACTTTGCAAAGCTGCTCATGAAGAGGCTGAGAAACTTCGCAAGCAGGTTAACGAGGAGACCCAGAAGAAGCGGATGGCGGAGGAAGAGTTAAAGCTGAAGTCTGAAGCAGAGAAAGAGGCTGCCAGGCAGAAGCAGAAAGCCCTGGATGACCTTGCGAAGCACAAGATGCAGGCAGAGGAGGCAGAAAGACACATGAAGCAGGCTGAGACTGAGAAAGCCAGACAAATCAAGCTCGCTCAAGATGCAGCTCAGAAAAGTGCCGCTGCTGAGTTGCAGAGCAAGCGCATGTCCTACGTCGAAAAGACATCCAAACTTGAGGAGTCACTCCGAGAGAAGCATGGGACTGTCGTTCAACTGCAAGAGGAGGCAGAACGCCTCAAGAAGCAACAGGAAGAGGCAGACAAAGCAAGGGAGGAGGCTGAGAAAGAGCTTGAAAAGTGGAGGCAAAAAGCCAATGAAGCCCTTCGTCTAAGGCTCCAGGCAGAGGAAGAAGCCCACAAAAAGACTCTTGCACAGGAAGAGGCTGAAAAACAGAAAGACGAGGCTGAGCGTGAGGCCAAAAAACGGGCCAAAGCTGAAGACTCTGCCCTGAAACAGAAAGACATGGCCGAGCAAGAGCTGGAGCGGCAGAGGAAGCTGGCAGAGAGCACAGCACAACAGAAGCTTTCCGCAGAGCAGGAGCTGATCCGCTTGAGGGCTGATTTTGATCATGCCGAGCAACAGAGATCACTGCTCGATGATGAACTGTACCGTCTTAAGAATGAGATTAGTGCTGCAGAGCAGCAGCGGAAGCAGCTTGAAGATGAGCTTTCCAAAGTTAGAAGTGAAATGGACATACTTTTGCTGCTGAAGTCTAAAGCTGAAAAGGACAGCATGTCCACCACCGAAAAGAGTAAACAACTCTTGGAAGCTGAAGCTGCTAAACTGAGGGATCTTGCAGATGAAGCAGCCAAGCTTCGTGCCATTGCTGAAGAGGCAAAGAGACAGAGACAGGTGGCTGAGGAAGAAGCTGCGAGACAGCGAGCAGAAGCTGAGAGAATTCTCAAAGAGAAACTTGCTGCCATTAATGAGGCCACTCGCTTGAAAACTGAAGCAGAGATAGCTCTAAAAGAAAAAGAGGCTGAAAATGAACGCCTGAGAAGGCAAGCTGAGGATGAGGTTTACCAGAGAAAGGCTCTTGAAGATCAGGCAAGCCAGCACAAGCAAGACATTGATCAGAAGATCAAACAGCTCAAGAAGTCCTCTGAAGTGGAATTAGATAGACAGAAATCAATTGTGGATGACACTCTTAAACAGAAAAGAATAGTTGAAGAGGAGATTCGTATCTTGAAAGTTAACTTTGAGAAGGCTTCATCTGGCAAGCTTGATTTGGAGCTTGAACTGAATAAGCTGAAGAATATTGCAGAGGAAACACAACAAAGCAAACTGCGAGCTGAGGAGGAAGCCGAGAAGCTACGCAAGCTTGCCCTTCACGAAGAAAACAGAAGAAGGGAGGCTGAAGAAAAACTGAAAAAGATTACTGCCGCAGAGCAGGAAGCAGCTCGACAGCGCCAGGTTGCCCAAGAAGAAGTAGAGCGTCTCAAAAAGAAAGCTGATGAGGCCAGAAAGCAAAAAGAAGATGCTGATAAAGAAGCTGAGAGGCAAATACTTGCTGCCAGAGAAGCTGCTGAGAAAGCAATTACAGCTGAACATCAAGTCCAAAGTGTTCTTGTTCAGCAGAAAGAGGACAGCCTGGTACAGAAAAGGCTCAAGGAGGAGTTTGAGAAAGCCAAAAAGCTTGCCCAAGAAGCAGAAAAGGCCAAAGAAAAGGCTGAGAAAGAGGCTGCCCTCCTCCGCCAACAAGCAGAAGATGCAGAGCGTCAGCGGCAGGCTGCTGAGGTTGAGGCAGCCAATCAGGCCAAAGCCCAAGAAGCTGCTGAGAGGCTCAGAAAAGAGGCAGAGCTAGAAGCAGAAAAGCGAGCCCAGGCAGAAGCAGCAGCGCTGAAACAAAAACAGCTAGCTGATGAAGAGATGGCTAGGCACAAGACACTTGCAGAGCAGACACTTAAGCAGAAATCTCAGGTTGAGCAAGAGCTGGCTAAAGTGAAACTGCGGCTGGATGAGACAGACAAACAGAAGACTCTCCTGGATGATGAGCTTCATCGCCTAAAGGACGAGGTCAGTGATGCTGTTAAACAGAAAGCCCAGGTAGAGGAGGAACTGTTCAAAGTCAAGATTCAAATGGAGGAACTCATCAAACTCAAGCTCAGAATTGAAGAGGAGAACCAACGTCTCATCCAGAGGGACAAATATAATACTCAAAAATTCTTGGCTGAGGAGGCTGAGAACATGAAAAAACTTGCAGAGGACGCTGCCAGGCTCAGCATTGAGACCCAGGAGGCTGCTCGCATGAGACATATTGCAGAGACTGACCTTGCCGAGCAAAGAGCACTTGCTGAAAAGATGCTTAAAGAAAAGATGCAAGCCATTCAGGAGGCCTCTAAACTTAGAGCAGAGGCAGAAATGCTACAGAGACAGAAAGACCTTGCTCAAGAGCAAGCTCAAAAGCTGCTTGAAGACAAACAACTGATGCAGCAACGGCTTGAGGAGGAAACTGAGGGCTTCCAGAAATCGTTGGAGGCTGAGCGCAGAAGACAGTTGGAGATAACAGCTGAGGCAGAGAAACTTAGACTTCAGGTGTCCCAGCTCAGTGATGCCCAGTCTAGAGCTGAGGAGGAAGCCAAGAAATTCAAGAAGCAGGCAGATGTGATTAGTGCCCGACTTCATGAGACCGAGCTTGCCACCAAAGAGAAAATGACAGTTGTTGAAAAATTGGAAATACAGAGATTGAGCAGTAACAAAGAAGCAGATGACTTGCGCGAAGCCATTGCTGATCTTGAGAAAGAGAAGGCAAAATTGAAAAAAGAAGCTGAAGAGTTACAGAAAAAGTCCAAACAGGTATTGTGTAAAAGATGGTATAGATTGCTGATTATGTCATTGTTAACCCTCTCTCCGAAAACTAACATTGCTTTAATTCAGTTCTTTTTTTTCTGTTACAAAAGTTCCAATCTTTAATTATATTCTCTAATGATTTCTCATTAATCTTAAAATGGCTATTTACATCATTGAAAATTATTTGTTTGAATGTTTTTAGCATTGTTTTAACTTTGTTCATCGTTTCTTATTTTATAGATGGTGAATGCTCAGCAAGAACAAATTAAACAGGAGAAAACAATTCTCCAGCAGACATTTATGTCAGAAAAGGAGATGCTATTGAAGAAGGAAAAACAAATTGAGGATGAAAAGAAGAGGTTGGAGAACCAATTTGAAGAAGAGGTCAAAAAGTCAAAAACCCTTAAAGATGAGCAGGAACGTCAAAGAAAACAAATGGAGGATGAAAAGACTAAACTGAAGGCCACTATGGATGCTGCTCTGATAAAACAGAAAGAGGCTGAACAAGAGATGCTTAACAAGCAGAAAGAAATGCACGAACTTGAGAGGAAGAGGCTTGAACAAGAAAGGATTCTTGCTGAGGAAAACCAGAAACTGCGTGAGAAACTTCAACAGCTTGAAGTTGCTCAAAAATTCACCCAGGAGATTCACATCCAGACAGAATACAAAAAAGTCCTCAATGGTCAAAGTATTTCTGATGAAGTTGACAGCACACATGGTTTCTCTCCATTATCATTCAATGGCATTCGTGAGAAGGTGCCTGCAAGTAGACTTTTTGAAATAGGACTTTTAAGCAAAATGGATTATGATAAGCTCCAGAGTGGTGACACCACAATTGAAGAACTCAGCCAGACAGACAAACTTAAAACAGTTCTTGAGGGCAAGAACTGCATTGGTGGCCTGCTTGTTCATCCAAATCAAAAAATGCCCATCTATCAAGCCGTCAAGGAGAAGAAGATTGCTCCTGGGACAGGGCTAGTGCTGCTGGAGGCACAGGCTTCTTCTGGATACATAATAGACCCCGTTAAAAACAAGAAACTCTCTGTCAATGAGGCAGTTAAAGAGGGTCTAATTGGACCTGAACTTCACAACAAGATGCTGTCTGCAGAGAGAGCTGTCACTGGCTACAAGGATCCATACACAGAGGCAAAGATCTCCCTCTTTGAAGCTATGAAGAAGGGTCTCATTGGGGAGGATCATGCCATCAGGTTGCTTGAGGCTCAGATAGCAACAGGTGGCATTATTGATCCAGTCAATAGTCATCGTGTGCCCAATGAAATAGCCTATAAGCAGGGCCAGTTTGATGTGGCCACCAATAAAATCCTACAAAATCCTACAGATGATGTCAAGGGATTCTATGACCCAAACACCCAAGAAAATATGATGTACCAACAACTAATAGAAAGGTGTGTCACTGATCCAGAAACAGGACTCCTTCTGTTGCCCATTTCTGAGGAGGCTGCTCTAAATGCCAGGATATTCACAGATGAGGAAACAAGAGATGTGTTTGACAAGACAACGGTATCTGTGCCATTTGGCCGTTTTAAAGGAAAGACTGTAACCATATGGGAGATTATAAACTCTGAGTACTTCACTGAAGACCAGAAAAAAGATCTTATCCGCCAGTACAAAACAGGAAAAATTACAGTTGAAAAGATCATCAAAATTGTTCTAACTGTTGCAGAGGAAAAAGAGAAAAAGAATGAGCTTGCCTTTGATGGCCTGAGAGCACCTGTACCTGCTACAAAACTTCTTGAATCAAAAATTATTGACAAAGACCTCTATAACAAGTTGCAGAAAGGACAACTGCTTGTAAAAGACGTGTCTGAGATGGAGCATGTGCGTAATGCCTTGAAAGGCACTAAATGCATTGCAGGAGTAATTATTAACTCATCCAAACAAACAATGTCCTTTTATGATGCCATGAAAAGAGACATGATGAGACCTGGGCCTGCTCTTAATCTCTTGGAAGCACAAGCTGCCACAGGATATGTCATAGATCCTGTTAAAAACCAACAACTCACAGTAGATGAGGCTGTCAAAGCAGGTGTTGTCGGTCCAGAACTTCATGAAAAACTACTGTCTGCAGAGAGAGCTGTCACAGGCTATAAAGATCCTTACACTGGAAAAACAATTTCTCTGTTCGAGGCTATGAAGAAAGACCTGATCATGAAGGAACAAGGAATTCGACTGCTTGATGCACAACTAGCAACCGGAGGCATCATTGATCCTGTTCAAAGTCACCGCATTCCACATGACATTGCATGCATGAAGGGCTGTTTTGACGATGCAACCCACAAGTTTTTGACCAGCACAAGTGATGAAGTTAAGGGATACTTTGACCCAAACACTCAGGAATATCTCACTTATCCACAGCTTTATAAAAGATGTGTCACTGACAAAACGACTGGCCTTCAGCTTCTGCCTTTGTCTGAACAAGCCATCAATGCCAAAGAGGAGATGAAGTACACTGACACCCAAACCAAAGACACAATGACTCAGGCAACTGTTGAAGTTCAGAGTGGACCTTTCAAAGGGAGAAAAGTTACCTTATGGGAGCTCATTAACTCTGACTATATCACTGAAGAGCAAAGGCTTGACCTAATAAGACAATATAGATCTGGGAAAATGACAATTGAGAAGATTATAAAGATTTTAATTGAAATTGTTACTAAGAAAGATGCCAAGAAACAAGAAGAGGGCTGCTTTAAGGGACTTAGGGCACCAGTTCCAGCCAAGTCACTATTTGACTCCAAAATCATTGACAAGTCTACCTATGATTTGCTGGAACAAGGTAAAAAGACTCCAAAAGAGGTCAGCAAAAACACTTCAGTCAACAAGTTTCTCCAAGGCTCTGAGAGCATTGCTGGAGTTTACCTTGAGCCTACAAAAGAGAAAGTTAGCATCTACCAAGCAATGAAAAAGAAATTCCTCAGACTGAACACTGGTATTGCCTTGCTTGAAGCTCAAGCTGCCTCAGGATTCATTGTGGATCCATCAAGAAATGAATGTCTCACTGTGGATGATGCCGTTAAAGCAGGTCTTGTTGGTCCGGAGCTTCATGAGAAACTTCTCTCTGCTGAAAAAGCTGTCACTGGATATAAAGACCCATTCACAGGCAATAAGATCTCCCTATATCAAGCCATGGAGAAAGACCTTATCCCCAAAGAACATGCCATGCCACTCTTGGAGGCCCAGTTGGCATCTGGTGGAATTATTGATCCAGTAAACAGTCATCGTATTCCTGTTGAGACTGCAATCCAGCGTGGATATGTTACCAAACATCTGGCCAGCAGCATTGCTGAAAGCAAGTACTTCTCTGACCCTGCATCTGATGAAAGCATATCATACAAACAGTTGAAAGACAAGTGTATGGCTGATCCTGATACAGGCCTAAATCTACTAAAGCTCTCCAAACCACAGGCCCCAACGGTTGTGGAGAAGACGTACATTTACAGTGAAGAACAAACCCAGAGTGATCTATCTAATACCCAGATTGATATACCCATTGAAGGTCAGGGTTCTATGTCTCTCTGGGATGTCATGAATTCAAATCTACTACCTGAAGATCAGAGGACTCGGCTTCTAGAAGAATATCGCTCTGGCAATTTAACAAAGGAACGAATGATAATCATTATAATTGAGATTCTGGAGGAGAAGGAAATCATTAAAGGGGGCAACACCCAGACCGGCAGCACAAGAAGACGTCAAATCACTATTGAAGATCTGTACAATGCCCGCATCATCGACCTTGAGACTTACAACCTGCTGAAGAAAGAGAATAAGACTATGCGTGATGTCATGGAGATGCAAAGTGTTAAGCAGTATTTGTATGGAACTGGCAGTGTTGCTGGTGTGTTGACTGATTCAAATTCCAAGATCAACATTTATCAAGCAATGAAGAGAGAGCTGATGAAGCCAGACATTGCAATTGCCCTCTTGGAGGCTCAAGCAGCCACTGGATTCATTATTGATCCTGTCAGGAATGAAATGCTCACTGTAGATGAAGCAGTGCGCAAAGGCGTGGTGGGCCCAGAACTTCATGATAAGCTCCTGTCTGCAGAGAGAGCAGTCACTGGCTATAAGGATCCATATAGTGGAAAGGTTGTCTCCCTCTTCCAAGCAATGAAAAAGGAC
This sequence comes from Sinocyclocheilus anophthalmus, assembly GCA_018155175.1. NCBI lineage: Eukaryota > Metazoa > Chordata > Actinopteri > Cypriniformes > Cyprinidae > Sinocyclocheilus > Sinocyclocheilus anophthalmus. The sequence continues at coordinate 745,652 of JADLZN010003994.1, read as the reverse complement.
CTTGTCCCAGAGGACTATGCCCTAAGGCTTCTTGAAGCTCAGGCAGCAACAGGCGGTATCATTGATCCAGAATATAACTTCCACTTGCCAACAGAGATTGCCACACAACGTGGACATATTAACAAAGAGACAAATGAAAAGCTCTCCGATGAGGTTAAAGGATATGTCGACCCATTGACTGATGAAAACGTTTCATATTCTCAGCTTCTGAAAAGATGCAAGTTAGACAAAGATGGTGTATATCTGTTGTCTCTAGGAGAGAGAAGACTGCTTTTCAAAGGTCTCAGAAAAGAAATAACAATAGAAGAGTTATTCCGCTCAAAAATCATTGATGAACAAACAGTCAGCAAACTTAATGAGGGACTACTAACAGTGGAGGAGGTGAGCAATAGCTTGCAAAAATATCTTGAGGGCTCAAGCTGTATTGCTGGTGTGTTTGTGGAGTCTACTAAAGACCGTCTATCTATCTACCAAGCCATGAAAAAGAATATGATCAGGCCAGGCACTGCTTTCGAGTTGCTAGAAGCTCAAGCAGCCACAGGTTATATCATTGACCCTATCAAGAACCTCAAATTAACTGTAAATGAATCAGGCAAGATGGGAATCGTCGGCCCGGAGTTCAAAGACAAGCTCCTGTCTGCCGAGAGGGCTGTGACTGGCTATAGAGATCCTTATACAGGCAAAATGATCTCCCTGTTCCAGGCTATGAAAAAGGGCCTGATTTTGAGAGACCATGGAATTCGCCTTCTTGAGGCCCAGATTGCTACTGGAGGAATCATTGACCCAGAGCAGAGTCACCGATTGCCAGTTGAAGTGGCCTACAACCGAGGCTTTTTTGATGAGGAAATGAATGAGATCCTCAGTGACCCATCAGATGACACCAAGGGCTTCTTTGACCCAAACACCGAGGAGAATCTTACCTACCTGCAACTTATGGACAGGTGTATAGTCGACCCAGACACAGGTCTTGTGCTCTTGCTTCTTAAAGAAAAGAAACGTGAGACAAAGACTTCGTCCAAATCCTCAGTTCGTAAACGCAGAGTCGTCATTGTAGATCCAGACTCAGGCAAAGAAATGTCTGTGTATGAAGCCTACCGCAAAGGGCTAATTGACCATCAGACTTACATTGAACTTTCGGAGCAAGAGTGTGAATGGGAAGAAATCACAATGACATCGTCAGAAGGGGTAGAGAAGTCTATACTCATTGACCGGAGATCAGGTCGACAGTATGACATTGATGATTCTATTGCAAGAGGCCTTATTGACCAGAGTGCAATTGAGCTGTACCGCTCCGGCACCCTTTCTATCACAGAATTTGCTGATATGTTATCTGGAAACATGAGTGGCTTCCGTTCCCGATCATCTTCCTTTGGATCCACCTCCTCTTATCCAATGAGCCCTATACCTTCCATCAAAACTCCTGCAACTGTATGGAATGATCCAACTGAGGAGACCGGTCCTGTGGCTGGAATCCTTGATACAGATAGCCTAGAAAAAGTTTCCGTCACTGAAGCCATGCGTAGGAACTTAGTGGATTCTATAACTGGCCAGAGACTGTTGGAGGCACAGGCTTGCACTGGTGGCATAATAGACCCATCTACTGGAGAGAAATTCTCAGTTGCCGAAGCAACAGAGAAGGGTCTTATAGATAAGATAATGGTTGACAGACTCAACTTAGCCCAAAAAGCTTTCCATGGATTTGAGGATCCTCGCACTAAAGTCAAAATGTCTGCTGCTCAGGCTCTCAAGAAAGGCTGGCTTTATTATGAGGCAGGGCAGCGTTTCCTGGAAGTGCAGTATCTCACTGGTGGCCTTATTGAGGCAGAGGCTGAGGGACGAATCTCCCTAGAGGAGGCAATCAGGAAAGGTTCTATTGATGGCCGTACAGCACAAAAGCTCCGAGATGTGAGTGCTTACACAAAATATCTTACATGTCCCAAAACCAAACTGAAGATCTCCTACAAAGATGCTATGGACAGAAGCATGGTTGAAGAGGGATCTGGCCTTAGGCTACTGGAAGCTTCATCAACATCCAGTAAAGGTCTCTACAGTCCTTACAATGTCAGTGGTGCCGCATCTGCTTCTGGTTCTCGGTCTGGATCCAGGACAGGCTCTAGGTCAGGTTCAAGAAGAGGGAGCATTGATGCTACTGGCTCTGGATTCAGCATGAACTTCTCATCATCCTCATATACTTCCTCTGGTTACAGCCGCAGATTTTAAAGCTGGACCTCACAACAAACCTAACACATGGTCCTGCAGCTTTCATATCAGTGCTGACTCTATACACTACAGTTACATAATACACAGAAATTAATTAGCGAAAAAAAGAATCACTTTGTTCTGCTTTGCATGTGTTTGGTATAGGAAAATGCATTCCAAAAACTACCAGTATCTTTTTGTCTGATGATGGTTAAATTCCCATTTTATGTATTTTGGATGCTTAATAACTATTACATGGTTAATCAAGTTGTCTATTCTTGGTTTATTTCAGTTCATACAGATATTACATATTTTGAAAGTGATCATTTTGATTTCTTATTTTATACTTAAGTACAGCATTTAAAATCAGGAAATGTAAAAAAAAAAAAAAAAAAAGATTTTTTTTTTAATCAAACTAACTAGTCTGTATTTAATATCACTTATTATTGCATTTCTACATGTTATTTTAGGAAATTCTTTTTATACTTTGGTATATTTCAGGATAATGTACCAGAAAATATACCAGGTTTTACAAAAAAGAAATTAGATTAACAAAGAGTGTTATTATTTTACATATTTGTATAGATTTGATAGATGGATATATTAGAGGGTGCTAGACATCTTATCAAAAAAAGTTGCAGCTTTTTTCACAGAATGTAAAACAACACTACACCTATTCATAAACATACATAAACATTAAAGGAGGAGCAAGCACTTTGTACAACAAGCCAATTTTACTGTCCCCTGACACTGGATGTTCTTTTGTTATGAAAGTCAATTTTTCATTTACTGGATCCAGTCCCTCTGCAAAGTCCTTTTTAAAACTCCCGACTACCCTATAAAAGAGTCCTCAAGGCCCATTTTTACTGTTATTCCTCCACTGATGTGATATCCAATGAAGATTTCAGATGGCTCAGGTGTCTGATCCATTCCTCACTCATAACATCTGGGCAGATCTGGATGAAATGTAGTACTTGTAAGTTGAACTAAATTTACATTTATTGCTGCTGTTTCCTAATGACCACACTGATTTTACTTTTCAAAAATCTTTTTATTGTTTTAACACCTATTATACTCAGTTCTACCACTGTGCTTTCAAAAACAGCTACTGTAGAAGAAGTTTATGCAATCTTGAGAAGCTTCCTTTTTAATAAGTTGAATGGCATACTATATGTCTGTTATTTCTAAAGGATTTTCTTGACAGCATTAAGCCATATAATAGTTCTTGTGTCATTTATAGTGTGGGTTTTGTCATGTTTTTTCTCTCCCACAGAGATCATCAGTTACTAGATACCGAAAACTTGATGATTCCACACATTTGGTCTTGGATCTTGAGATAAATGATGCTCATCAGCAGCCCACATCCTTAGACATTCAGGTATTTATTAAAAATTCACCACCTCTCTATGATTTCGCATTGTATGTACCTACTGTATGTTTGATACCAAGTATATTTTTGTTTCCCTTCATTCACTGTTTTGTTTCCCTTTTGTCATTTTGTTGCTTCATAGTATATTTTTAATGTTGTTTTTAGAGCCTCACTGAGGGTTTCCTCCTACCTTTGCATCTGCCATTTGCATGAAGACACTAGAGGCTAGGGCTACCTTGACGTTTGCCTTGGATATCATATCAAGAACTGACACTTTAGTGTACTGCTCCTGTTTTCATCAGCTGGGAGCTGGACTTTGGAGTTTACACAAAATCATTCAAAACACCAAAAGAATTGGATCCATTAAATTGATCTTAATGTGGAATTTTTATGTAGAATCTCCGAGTTCTACTGCCTACATTGTTTTTAGCCCCAACATGAGTTTTTTTTTTAATAAAACACTCAATGCATTAGATACAATGTGCAAACCCTTGTATTGCATTACACATTTACATAATACAAATAAATGCAGATTACATCTTTGACTGAATGTATTTTGGCTCATTTAGTGTAATGCAATTTAATTTTGCATTTTTGCATTTCCTGTGCCAAAAAACATGTTTTGGTCATTTGTTGCCTCCCATGTATTTCTTTGCTTGTTTTTTTTATATTAATTTTACTGTTGTGTCTTTTGAAAGTACTTGACTTTTTTATTTCCTTTTATTTTTTTTATTTTTTGATGTATATGTAAAATAATTTTTGCATGTTTTACTGACTTGCTATAAAGTGTTCTAAGATGAAGAATAGATTTTTGAATTTACACCAATATATGGAAGATTTTATGAGTAAAAGATGTATGAAATACTAACTGGTGGATGAACTTTTCCCTTAAGAGATACTGGTAATAAAGAGTGAGTTAATAACACTATACTCAAGAGTAAATAAATATATTTTGGAAAGATCAGTTCCAGACTTTGTACAGTTTGTGTTTTTATCTTTTATCTTGTGTTTAATCTAATTGATCATTCATAGCACTATGACATTCCAATAAACAGTAAAGTACACCTATTTTTAGCAGTCATGTATCAGAATACTTTTACAAAGCGAGCCGTTAAGGTGAGAAATCACCAGACTGTTTAAACATACAGACAGGAAGTATGATGCAGATGATGGTGTTGATTAGAGAAACAGTCAGTATTCATTGGAGGCTGTCCTCTGGTGGTAGGGAGGTTTAATGACAGGCTCAGATGACATTATGTTAAATCTGTAGGCTGGAAGACAGAACCCAGAGGGAGACACATTTATGGATGGCCTGCCTTTGTTTAATTCAATATTTAATTAATATTGAATTGCAAATGAATCAATAAGTATGTGCTTGTTAATAATAAGTGTGTGTTCAGGTGGTGTCCCTCTGTTTCAGGAAGCAGCTGCACAGAAAAGAAGACAGTACGGGTAAACAAAACACATACTGTCCATTTTTCATTTTATATTTTAATTTAATAATAAAGCCCATATATTTTTCAATTTAATTTCACAAATGTAATGCATTCAGGCTGTAGGTCATGTCTGAGCTAACATCTAATAGTGTTTATATTATATTAATTATATTATATTATGAGTTAGGGGGGTTATGTTATCATGAATATGTTTCACCTAAATATGTCAATCTTTTTTCCATTCAATTCTTCATCAAAGTTATTTGATTTTTGATATAGGCTTTAACCAATTCATGGAGCTTTCACCTAAACTACCTATATATTATTGACATATTAATATTACTGACATGTTGAAAATGCACGCTCTGCTACTGGTGATTATATTAAAATGGACAGTTCCGTCCTGGAAGCTCCAAACTGTATTTCACATTGTGCTAAAATCCATGATATAACAGCTAAGATATGATACACCTGCTAACCATATGCTTGGTAAAAATCCAGATTAAACTAACCTAGACTGATTCGCTGGTCTTAGCTGGGCGCTTTTCAGCTGCTGAAACTGGGAGACCAGCTAGACTACTCAAGACCATACAAAACCAGCTAAGACCAGCGAACCATCTCAAGCTGTTGTTTTTCTTTTTCTTCCAACAGGGCATATCAAATATGATAAATATGCAAGATAATATGATAAATATGAAAGATGACATTTGATTAATTAATTTGTGGCCTGTGTGTTTTATTGGGTGCATGTGTTTTTGTTAAATTAATAAGGGACTGAAGTTGTGCCGAATATAGTCACTTCTGTCATGTCTAACAATCTAACTACATTCGCAATACAACACAACCTTGTGCACATTGTTGCATAATTCTGTATTTAATTCTATTCTATTCCATTATGACACACTAAAGGGCCAAAATGTTGTTTCTTTTGTAAGTAATAAGGAACAGAATAAGTACAGACACTAGTCAACAAAACAGACAACAATAGAAAAATATTGATAACATATAAAGACACAAGAAACACTATAACACTATAATGTCAGTAATTTGGACATGTCTACTCGACCTGTATGGTTATTTTATACATTTAAAGGGGTCATATGATGAGATTTCAATTTTTCCTTTCTCTTTGGAGTGTTACAAGCTCTTGGTGCATAAAGAGGATCTGTAAATTTGCAAAGACTAAAGGCTCAAATCCAAAGAGATATTCTTTATAAAGTTAAAGAGTTTCCAGCCGACCGCCTACCTAACCGACTCGTTCTAAGCCCCTCTCCCACATTTCTATCATATCACTATGTGGGAAGATTTGCATAATGCCGCCCAAATGTTCACGCAAAGAAAGAAGGCGTAACTTTTAAGTCAAGTCACCTTTATTTATATAGCGCTTTTAACAATACAGATTGTGACAAAGCACTGAACCTGCATTAATCTAGAAAATAGTGTCAATATGCAAATGCAAAGTAAACACTCCTTTCGGTTAAGACAGTTCATCATTGATTTCAGTGTGCAATCATCCCAGCGCATTTAAATATATCTTTGCAATCCATTGTCAACGATAATGCTCGATGGCAATGACGTGGTCCCCCTAACTAAGGCATTGCCGACAGGCTCACGCGCAAGAATCAAACTCCTCGGTTGACAAATGGAGAAACAAACCTTGTGAGAAACCCAGGCTCAGGCTTCGGGTGGCCATTCTCCCTGACCAACGAACCACGCAGAACGAAAAAATCCAATATAAGCCGTAAACTCAAACAGACAGATCATCTTACAGCACTTATTATATGACAAGCTAAACTCTTATAGCACTGCTGTATTTCTGTGGTGTTTCATGGTTGGCATCAGCTGAGGTCCTCTGAGGAGTTGCATCATCTCTGCTCAGGTGTTCTGTGGGCAAAAAAACCAGAGAACCAATACAAACATAAGTAAGTAACTGCTTTGCCACCAAGCCAAAATGAGTTGTTTAAACACGCAACAACGAATAATAAGGTGCATGGGCTTAGATATACCTGCAGTAAAAGATCTAGACTGCATAAAAGATTATGAATCATGCATATTTTGATGCCTTGGTGCCCAAAGATATGGTCCTTTAATCTCATTAAACAGAAATGTGTGTTTCTGAACGCCCGAACGGGAATCAGAAGGCGCTATCAGAGTTTGGGGACCAATGTAAAAAGTGCTACCTCCTTTATGGACTTTGCTATCCATGATACTAACAAAAGTCCAGATTGCGACCTTAGGACGTGATGTTGTCTTGGTATAAGACTGGTTAGGTACTCAGGATCTAACCGCATTAATGGCCTTATAGGAAGTATAAGTATTTGTTAACTGATAGGACTTAAACAGGTAGACAGTGCTGAGACATGTAAAATTGGGTAATATTATTAGATGTTCCTTGACCTGGTAAGGAACTCTATCCCGCTGCTTGTGCGGGACCGATCTGTAATTGTTTATTGAAGAGCAGGACACTGCCCTAGCAGGGCATTACAATACGTCCATCTAGAGGTCATGAATGCATGACCAGCTTTTCTGCATCAGAACAGGTTAACATGTGTTCGTAACTGGCATGGTTTCTAGCATGGGAAGAATGCCTTTTTGTAACATGGAAAGAGATTTTCAAAGACTTGCTATCTAGATAACACCCCAGATTTTTGACTGGTAAGGAAGAACTTGCATTTGGCTTCCTCTATGTCACTCAATTTGTATCTAGAGATTCGGCTGACTGGTCTTGTGTCCATAAGTAATATCTCTGTCCTTATCGCGAATTTAATAGGCGAGAAATATTGTCATTCCATCTTTTACATTTTGAACACACGCCCCGGTGCTTAGATACTGTTTAGAAGTTTCATCGTCTTGTGGAGATAATATCATTTGAGTACCAGCTCATCACAGCTGGAAACTAAGCCCGTAGTTCCTAATATAATCCAAGCTGCAAATCATGTATACGAAATAGCAGATGACCAGACAGAGCCGTTGTGGCACTCCCCTATGTTACTGTGATAATGAGGATGACTCCCCATTTAAACTGAACCATGTGTCTCGACGGGGACAGGTAGATCTAAACCATCTTAAAGCCTGCCCTTGGATACCTGTTTAGTTTTGTAATCGATCTATGAGTATATAATGATCTATAGTGTCGAACGCAGCACAAAGATCAAGTAAAACTAGCAATGATACACAGCCTTGGTCTGACGCAACGCAAGTCATTTGTGATTTTAACAAGTGCAGTTTCTGTGCTATGGTGGGTCCTGAAACCTGACTGAAATTCTTCATTGAGATCATTTTTTTGAGCGCAATTGAGCAGACACAACTTTTCTAAAATTTTAGACATAAAAGGAAAATTTTAAATGGGTCTGTAATTTGCAAGTTCTTTAGGATCTAGTTGTGGTTTCTTAATAAAAGGCTAAATAACCACCAGCTTGAATGGTTTTGACACGTGACCTAAAGACAACGACGAGTTAAAAATATTGAGAAGCGGTTCTTCTGCTAAAGGTAACAACTCTTTCAATAATTTAGAGGGTACAGGATCTAACAGGCATGTTGATGGTTTAGATGCAGTGATAAGTTTATATAGCTCTTCCTGTCCTATAGCTGTAAAGCACTGCAGTTTAGCTTTTGGTGCGATGAATGAAGCTGAAGTACTAGACGCTGTAGAATTTAAATTTGTTATTGTATTTCTGATGTTTTCTATTTTATCAGTGAAGAAATTCATAGTCATTACTATTAAGCTGTGAGGGAATGTTTAGATTGGGTGGCATCTGGTTTATTTGTTAGTCTAGCCACTGTGCTTAATAAAAACCTAGGATTGTTTTGGTTTTTTTCTATGAGTTTGTGGATATGCTCGGCCATGGCAGCTTTTAGAGCCTTTCTATAGCTGGACATACTGTTTTTCCCCGCAATTCTAAAAACTTCCAAGTTAGTTTTTCTCCATTTTGCGCTCAAGACTACGAGTTTTTTACTTGAGAGAATGGGTATTACTGTTGTAACATGGCACAGTACGTTTTTCCCTAACCTTTTTCAATTTGATGGGGGCAAAAGCTTCTAATGTATTAGAGAAGATAGAGCCCATGTTGCTAGTTATTTCGTCTATTTCATGTGTACTTATTGGTACACAGAACAGTTGAGATAAATCAGGCAGGTTATTTTGTGAATCTGTCTTTGGTGGCTAGAACAATAGTTCTGCCCAGACGAAAACGTGGAGCCATATAGTTAATATTGGTAATACGCAGCATGCACGATACACGGAAATGGTCTAACATCATCGATTTGAGGTACGATATCTATATCAGTAAAAATCAATTCCATGCAATATAATTAAATATAGCATATGATTAAAACGATGAGTGGCCCGGTGACATTTTGCTTGACTCCAAACGAGTTTATTAGGTCAGTAAACGCAAGAACTAATGCATCATTTTTATTATCAACGTGAATATTAAAATCTACGACAATTAGCGCTTTATCAACAGTAAACAATAGGTCTGAGAGGAAATCTGCTAATTCTTTTAGGAATCTGTATACGGCCCTGGTGGTCTATACAGAGTAGCCAGAGCAAGAGATACGTTAGATTTCTTTTGCATATCTGACAGTTTAACATTAAGCATTAGTATTTCGAATGATTTAAACCTGTATCCTGTCTTCTGAGTAGCATTGATAATATCACTATATATTGTTGCAACACATCCGCCACGACCAGTCTGACGGGGCTCCTGCTTATAACAGTAGCTTGGTGGAGTAAACTCATTTAGACCAATATAATCATTAAGTTTTAGCCAGGTTTCAGTCAAGCAGAATACATCAAAACGATTATCTGTGATCATTTCATTACAAGAACTGCTTTGGGTGAGAGTGATCTAATGTTTAGGAGTCCAAACTTTAAAAATGTTTTTTGTTCTTTTATTTTAAATTTTTCTGGTTTAATCACGATCTGATTTTTTTCTAGATCCTGCATTAAAATTATATTTTGACCTCACTATTCGGGGAAAAGACACAGTCTTTATAGATTGTACAGAGCAAGTACTTCTATCATTTAAGCGGGTAGAACAAAAGTCATCACAGCAGTTATTTGAGATTTGACTTACTAGTCACATGGAGCGCGGCAGCATCCCTGGATATGTTGTCCTACATGCAGCTCCGACTCTGGCTGGGATGCAGACCAGCAGCGCGAAACAGCCTAGGACGCTCCCAGAAAAGATTCCAGTTATTACCAAAGAGCAGTTTCTGTTCTTTACACCATGACAATAACCATTCATTTAAAGCAAAAAGCCTACTGAACTGTTCGTGTCCTCGTCGATACGTGGGAAACGGTCCTAACACGATGATCGTCGTCGCGGGCGATATGCGGCGCACCGTCTCGATCAGGCTCCCGAAGTCCCTCTTCAGGCTCCGTCTGCCGCACGGACGTGCCGGACTATGGAGTCTCCGATGATCACAGCGTCGCTTTCCGTCTCGCGGAGGGGAGCGAAGCGTTTCCGGGTGGAGATCTCGAAGACCGGAGGCGGCGGAGGGGGAGATGTCGTCGCCCGGGACCTGGCTCGCGTTTTCCGCTGCGGCTGCACCCAGGGTCCGTGGTGTCCCTGCGCCGGAGTGAAGGACATCTGGGAAGATTGTGTCCTGGGTGCACCGGGCCTGTGCAGGGAAACACACGGAGTAGAGGTGGTGGGTGAGTTAGCAGCGCGCTGTATACTTACTTCGGACTTGTGAGCGTCAGCCTGGGATTTTTCCAGCGCGGCTCTCCGCGCTCTCAGCTGGGTCTGCTTTGCCACCAGTCCCCGGAGCTGCTTCTCCACAGCCTCCAGCTCGAATGCAGCTCGAATGCAGCTCTAACGTGATCCTCAACCTGCACGTCAATTTAACCACCATCCGCCTTCAAAGCAAGTACAGGATAACAATGGAAATGTTGTGATATAGTATTAGAGTAACGAGATTAGCGGCAACCACCGCTGGCGAGCGAGTCAGGCTATATGCTAATAGCGGACTCGGGAAATCAAAATAGGACTAGTGATAAGGCGCTCTGATTGTTTTTTTTGTAGAATATGATAGGGGATATATTCACACGTTATAAAACTGAAAAAGGATGGTGTATAAAATTGATTTTAAGATAAAAAATTAGACGACAAAGAATTAACTTGACAGAGCTCAAACTCAAACAACACGGCAGCAACAAACAGGAAGTGACGTCGCGACTTTTTATCTCAGCTGTAGTAGTGTTTCCGCGCCCCATGTCGGAACCACGCGTGTGCGTCATTGGTTAAAAGCGACACTACTTTGTTTGGTTTTTGGTTTAACCGGCGGCTCACGATTGCAAGGAACAGCGGTAAAAGACAGTATCATTCATATCACCCGAAAATCCTATATAATCAGTACGGTATTTTCCCACTGGATGCAACAATGCATCTTTGTAAGGGGCTGTTAATGTTGTTGTCTCGTCGCTCCCCAGACCGCAGGAGGGTGCAGGGCGAAACATTCCCGTCCACGCGTGAGGAAGCGGCCAATCACAACGCATTGATAGCTGGCCAATCAGAGCACACCTCGCTTTTCATACCGAGTTTTGTAAAAATCGACGCGTTTCAAAAAGGCGGGGCATAGAGGAGAAACAATAATGTACAGTATGTGGAAAATAATGTGTTTTTTTTTACCTTAAACCACTTAAACACATTTCATTACACCAAATTCACAACATAATGTTATTTTTAGCAGCATCATATGACCCCTTTAAGAGCAACAGTAAAACAAATAGAAGTATCATTCTGATGTAGTGACCAAAACAGGCGACTCCAGTGAAAACTATACAGTATATTTGATATACACATTTTGAGCTTCTGTCTTCTTGTTTGTCTAGACTCCAGCTCTGCTCACTCCACGCAGTGAAGTGTGAATGTGTTCTTGTACTGTTGCTAGGATGGATTCAGAGGAGTGGAGTCAGTGGCAGAGTGAGTTCAGAGGGCAGATCAGGGCTCTGCGACACTGGCTGAAGACCATGGAGAAGAGACTCCCTCCACTGGATCCTGCTGTGAGTCTCTCACAGTCACTGGGGTCCCCAAGTCTGGAGGACCTTACATTACATTTAGTCATTTAGCAGACGCTTTTATCCAAAGCGACTTACAAATGAGGACAATAAAATCAGTCAAAACTAACAAAAGAGCAACAATATATAAGTGCAGATGATAAGTCTCGGTTAGCCTAACGCTACAACTAGCAAGGTTCGCATATCTCATATAATCTGCCTTAAGTAGAGGTCAATACAGATGGAACATATGTGTTGTTAAGTGTCATTTTCCTGAAGATGGCCAATACCAGCGGCCGCCGATTGTTCATATAGTTTCTTTCCACCAGGAGGGAACAGTTCATGTAAAAGTATTTGAAAGTGATTTTGTGCCTCTTTGAGGTTCACACGACTCACTTCTAAAATGCTTCTGTTTTAAAATATAATACTATTTAATAGCATAGTGCAATACCAGTACCAGTAAAAACTTTCCATCACATACGGTTTCTGCAAAGGGAAAAAAAGGGAAAAGGGAAATCCAGTTTAGGCATAAAATAGTGTCTTCAGATTCATTCATACATGTGAAAATGATCTGAGAATTGAACAGATAGTTGTAATCTGGCTCAGAGATAGACATATTTTGTGAGAAAGTGTGACATGCTTAAGCAAAAAAGGCAGTATTTTTGTAATCAGCACCCCACGATTAGTAAGAAACAAGCATTGGATTTTCTTCATGCAAATATGATGCAGGGCAGTGTTTTCTCTTTAGACCTCTGGATCCACCTTCACACCTTCATGGCCATTATTTCATTGTCTACTGTTACTCGTTATATAACAGCTTTTTATTTGAATACTGAATAAGCTCAAGTTTCTTTTGTGCCATTATTGAGACAGCCTTTGACCGTCTCCACCCAGGCTTTTCATCCTTTTGTCTTGTGATGAAGCATATCGTCTCATTTCTCATGACATCATACTGTAAGGAGATGAAGATTAAGGTTTGGAGAAAAGTGGAGAGACATTTATGCCATGTGGCTTATATCTTCAGATTTAAGACTAATGATCCTAAAAAAAAAAAGTAAGAATGTGAATGTATGTTTTGTTTTGTTTTCATTTGTCTTTTTTTTTTATAAGCATGAAATATTCTTATAACATGACCACCTGGATAAAACTACATGAAAAAACAAATAAACAAAAAAACACTCCTATCCCGTGCACATCCGGAATATGCAGACCTTTTTGTTGAGAGGTAATTGTGTGGGCAGTGGCCTTTTTGATGAGAAAAAAGCTGATCAAAGGCGGCGATGTGAGGCTTGTCCCCATGGTGCTGGGGTAAGCATCCCTATCAAATATGCTCAAAGAATATGCTCGAGCTATAGCCATAAATCCCAAAGCCCTGGAGGGCCGTCCTGCGAGAGGAGAGCGAGGTGCAGCTCCTCAGAGGAGAGCTCTTTTGTGTTGAGGCTGGTCGAGGAGAGCGGGGTGCAGGTTTGTGTTGGGGCCCCGCGCACACATGAGAGAGCACTCTGAAAGCACATTAGACTCCGATGAGATGCTGACGGACCGTCATCTTACAGTGGATGTTCTCTTATCTGTCCACAATGGAAATGTTGTAACACTCCTCTCTGTTTTGTCTCACTCACATCAACAGTAATTGAGCCGTCCACTGCCAGACTTGGACTACTTTTGTACTACAGAGGAACATATGGAAGCTTATTTCCGCCAAGGATAATAGCAACTCTTTAGCTCAGAATTGTGAGAAATAAACTCAGATTTCAGATTTATGAGTTATAAAATCACATTTACGAGAAAAAAGTCGTTTTTATCTCACAATTTTGACTATTTTTGCCCGCTACAAATTCAGTTTATATCTCAGATTCATGAATTTTTTTTTTTTTCAGGGACTCCTGTGAACATCTCACAATTTCGATTGCCGAAAAAAATTTGTATCTCACATATCTGACTTTTTTTTCTTAGAACTGTGTGAAATAAACTCACAATTCAGATTTTTTTTTCGGAGAATTGCGAGTTTATATCTTACAACTCTGACTTTTTTTCTCAAAATTGCACAAAATTTGACAACCAATTGTGAGATATAAAAAAGTCGCTCTTTTTGAGAATTCGATTTTACTCACAATTGCGATTTTATGTCGTCAACCAAAAAAGAAAGACAAGAAACACTTCAGCATTGTGAGAAAAATCCCCTTCAAATCACGCAGGACCATGATGCTAACCTGTGAGGATTGTTGGCAGGGTGTTTGCCTATGCAGTGCTAAGGTGTTGCTGATCTGGGTTTTAAGGCGGTGCTATTGGTTGCCGCGAGTCGTTCTATGGGGCTTGCGTGGTCCCCTCCACAAGGTTTCTGTGATCTTCTGGTCTGGTTCTTAAATATGGCGCAGGTCCCTCCATCTGGTCATCTATGGTCGTGTTTGGCATATATTCCCTGCTGTTTCACGTCACTCCAGCACTATTGTTGTCGATACTTTTTCAACGCTTTTGTTTGGTGCAGTGATACGTCTGATCACTTCAAACGGGGATCTAGCACATAGCTCTCCTCAACCCCCCCGACGACACCATGATTTGAGGATCATGTTTCTGGATCACAATGCTGCCCTAATGAGTAACAATCACCAGCTAAAACGTATTATTAGTACGAGTATGAGCTTTGTCACTTGTCTTAGCAAACGATATCAAATTTAATTAGCAAACTTTGTTAGATTTTGGTTTTGGCTAAATGTAAACTTTAATTTCAGTTTTGGTGTGTCGGTGCATCACTAAAGTGTTGTTTGCTCCTCAGTGTCATCGTTTAATGACTAACCAGTCAGGGCTGATTCTGCCAAGGGGTTTGCCTCATCCATATGGCTTCGTCCTGCTAACCGGGGGAGTTTACTCTGTGGTGCCGGGTCAGTCCGTCCTAAGTAATAACCCTGGAATCTTGTGGCACAAGGCTCTGCAGCCGGTCCCGAGCCGTGATAGAGCAGGGTGAAGGGTTACGGCACAGCATGGTCTCCTTTTCCCCGTCTCTACTCTTATAATGACAGCGCGCAAACATCAGCTCCCTCCTCTGTGCACCGCTTCTCACAGAGACACATTTCACACTTCCTCTGGACAGCAGAGCACTCTTTTACTTGCATACAGAGTTTTTTTTTAATGTGTTTACTGTTTTAGTAAATAGCCTCTTTATTGTTGTAACCTGATTGCATAAACTTCGGACAGGACACAAGTGCATCAGTAATGCTAAGTTTCATACACTGTTAAAAGAAAATTGGTAACTCTTTACAATAGCCCTGTATAATATGCTTAACTAACATTAACAATGACGATACGTTATTAATTTTTGTTATAACTGTGTCATCCATGCTTTTGCTCAGGTCCCTTACCAATAGGAACAGATACCCTTTGATTTTAATAGCAATATTGACAGGTTCGGTTTTGTGGACGTCCCTATATAAGGAAAGTTCCTTTTATGCACACAGATAAATTTTGGTGGGTCTCGACTATTAGTATGTGGTTATTGGAGGGTGTGGTTTTTATTAACAGCATGTCATCCTCATCACAGACAGGTGCTTTGAGATCTAGAATCAGATATTCACATGATACTACCTGCTCCCTGTCACACAGTAATTGACTCAGGTGCGGAGGTTGAGCCCCATCACATTAATTACCAGATTCACACATCTGTTTGTCAAATCACTTCAGATGCTCCCACCACACTTAATGACACTGAAAAAAAAAATGGTGTTGAAATGTGTTAAGCCAACAAAATAAATTTAAGGGTAAGATCAGGTAGAAATAGCTCTTTAATGTAACAATTGCAGGTTACCAGTTTTTACAGTGTATGAAATAAGTTTTAGCAACTGTATAGTAAAAAAAAAAAAGCAATGCTACTAACTTAAGTTAATTTTTCAGTATTGTTTCTCTAAATAATTTTCAAACTAGAAAAGCTTTTCCAGTAACAAGCATTACTGGTTTTAATGTCACATTATATTTTCAGTATGCATCTTCCAGCATACTACTAACATTTTTACACAAAATTGGGTTAGAGGCAAAATAATTGCTTTTACTTATTATTCATAACTGTATGCCTTTTGCTGAATTATACATGCAACAATGAACATAGCATACTGTATTTTATTGTTCATACTAAAATGTATGTACTGTACACTATGCATTAAGACTAGTATTTGGTTCTCAGCATTTCTTAAGTAGCATTATGTTTAGTTTATTTTTGCAACCTGATTTTATTTCATTTTTGAAGTATTCATGTAAATTAAGCCGTTCAAAAAGTGATTTAGTGGCTGACGATGTTTTGATTCCCTTAAACAGCATTTTATAAAGCAAAATCATAGTTTTCAAAATAAATCGGCATGTTTTCTGAGTTTTAGTGGTCTTTAATTTATTGTTTATTTGAACATTTATCAGCTGAGGTTGAAAACAGGCACCCTAATTAAGAAAATCCTCATTGCTTTGTATGATATAAATAATTTTCTTATTATTTCATCATATATTTAAAAAGGTTATTAGGGTCACCTTCGGCCGTTAACATTTTTTCATATAGGCGCCCTGTTTAGCAGCCTTGTAAAGAGACTTAACACTCCCTCCCTTTTTCAGACTGTAATAGGACTGTGTCGTTGTACCTCACTACTTGCGTTTCTAGGTCAGTCCTACTCTTTGTGTTCCCGCCCGTCCGACGTCTACACAATGTGGGTGTTTAATCTCCTGTGACGGTTTCATTTCCAGTATCCCAGCAGGAAGCCCGTCCACAATGGGAAGTTACCCGTTACAGTGACACATCGCTGTGTTCATGGAATGACACTTTGATTGTGTTGCCCAACGGAGATCTGTTTGTACACTCTAAAAAAACTGCTGGAGTTCAAACTGGACAAAACCCAGCAGTGGGTTGTTTTTAACCTCACCCCCGCGGCGATTCAAAAACCATCCTCAATTTTGCTGTGCGTGCGTTTCCCTATTTAACCTCACCCTGGTTGTCATTTACCCACATTTTTTTAGCAGTGTATGGTCATTAATCGGCAGTACAGGCTCAGTCCGGACAGCTCCTGCGATCCTGTCCCTGAGTGCTATTAATGTACTGGAGGCCATTGGTGTGTTATTTGTTTTGAAGCAGAGTGTGGGGGAGGAGAAACATGGCTGTACCGCCTCTCAAGCCCTTTAAGGGGCTCTCTGGGTAGTTACACACAGGGACACCGTGTCACATTGGGCCACATACTAGGCCACTATGCAGCATAAGAAAGCACCGACACATAAGAATCTGAGAGCGAGCTGAATATTACTCTGATCACACACACAAGTCAACACAAGCTTTTTATATAGTCATATTTTTAAAGATCGGGATTGGGGAATCTACAATATATATATTTTAGGTTGTTTATTAGGGTGTATCTGCAGCTCATGAAATGAAAACCTTAAATACATTCAACTCCTTATGTTGTCATATGTTCACCACACTGGGGGCCCCCCCTTTTACTTGAAAAGTTTTGGATGGGAGGACACTTGTGTTTCCTGTGAAGTGAACAGGCCTGGACAGGTTTCTCTGTCAGATTGGGTATATATGGCTACAGGCATTGCCAAGTGAACACACCACTCGTATCTTTCTTTTGGCTCTCTTCATAATTAACTCAAATGGAATTTCTGTTTATATTATCAAATCGAGGTTTTATCATGAATACTGGTGCTATTGTCATATATTTAAAATGTAATTGATTGCTGTGTTCAAAGCTGTATTTTCAGCACCATTACTCCATTCTTCAGTGTCACAAAATCCTTCAGAAATCATAATAATATGCGGGTGGCGCTCAAAAAAACATTCTTGAGTTTATCAATGTGAAAAACTACTTTTAGAATTGTGAAGCTTCATACTTGCAATTGCAATCCTGGCTTGTATCTCGCATAGGGGTTAGCGCCACAACAGACTTCTTGTATTCTTTAACACCGGTCCGTCACTTCTGTTTCGTTAAATATGAAGCAGTTTTACTCAAGATGCCTTCAAAGTAGATACCAAAGATTATGATGACCAATGTCCATCACATATACGCGGACTGATATCTAAAAGTTTTTTATCTTTATCCTTTCACTAACATTTAGATATAACAATTGAATAAAACGTCAACCATAAAAACAGCTAGCTAGATTAACTGATTATCTTAAAACTCCATAGATATCGCTATTATTTATTACGGCTGTTAGCACGTTCTCCGACAAGCGGAAGCGATGAGACCTGTTTTCCGTGTTTGGTCAGGCGATGTTCGACATATACCCTATTCTGACTTTTTTTAATCCATATATATCTGTATGATTTGCTACCCAAATCTGATTTAAAATTTAAAATATTGCCGTGTGAATTCTTATATCCATCACAAAAACAGAATTTCAGAGGTGGTCTGTTTTAGGACCATAACTCAGGACAGACACTGATGTCCCTTCTCTCTTCTTAGGTCCCTTCTCTTTTTAAGAGCCTGAAGGAGCCCAGACCTGGTCAGGTTAAATAACTTTGACCCTCCTGGCTCACAGCAGCACTGATTTCCTTATCTCCCAGGACATCCGGTTACAGGGCATTGTTGGCTTCCTCTTTTTTTTTTTTCCTATTTCCCCCTCTTTTTTTCCTGGTCTCCTCCTTTTGTCTGTTTTATGTTGCTGGCTGTCTCAGTCGGGGGATGGGATGGGTTAATAATTGAAGTGCTGTGGTTAGTATAGTGGCCGAGTCGTCCCCTCTTCTGCAGGTCTCTACTGAATTAGAGTTTCACATTCATCATCATAAAGTGGATGTGTGCACTCTGCGACTCTCTCATGAGCTTTCATCTCTATTCCCCTCTCTTCCTCATTCCACATCCCTGTTTTCTGGGCGCTGCCCCTCTCTTCAGTCGGGTGGGTGTGTGCTGCTCCTCTCTGATGACCCACACCTCACCGTCATTACACTCAAGCTCAAGACTCACATTCTTACACTCACAGTATTCTGTGATCATTTACACTGCCTGGAGACAGGAAACTGAGCAAGACAATAACACATTTACACCTGCAGAAGGAACCATCCGTGCTGTAACCAATGACACTGGCAGCACAAACCCCTGCACTGTCTAGTTTTACATTATGCAAGCTTGTTTTCTTTCTTCCTTATCAGAATTGCAAGATATCATGGCAGAATTGCAATTGCAAGATATGAACTCACAATTCTAAAAGTAGGTCAAGAATGTGAGAAATAAACTTGCGATGCGAGAAAAAAGTTACAATTGTGAGATAAAATGTCACAATTATCTTTTTTGTATGCCTTGGCAGAAAGATTTGTGAGATGAAGAATTGTGAGACGTATACAGTACTTTAAAGAGGTCCTATTCCTGGCTTTTTTTCCACTTTTTCAATTTTAGTTTGTCTGTAATGTTGCTGTTTGAGCATAAAAAAAGATCTCCAAAGTTACAAAGCTCAAAGTCCACTTCAAAAGGAGATATTTTATTCAACAAAAACGTTCAGAAACTACAACGACTACTCGTTGGGACTAACAGCCATATTTTCCGGGATTTGTGATCACAAATATCGATGAATGGCAGAGACGGTGAGCTGCACTAGAGAAGCACGAGTGTGCTCACTGATGTCGTCGACACGCTAGCTATTTTCCCAAGACGACCAACCTTAGATGGTTATCAATCAGCCGGGTTTAAGCGTGCTCAATTGATTAGATTTTAACCAATCACAACACACACGGCCCGCTAACTAAAAAAAAACCAATCACAGCACACACTGGCCCAGCTAACCAATCAGAGCACACACTGGCCCAGCTAACCAATCAGAGCACACACTGGCCCAGCTAACCAATCCCCGCACACACCGGCCCAGCTAACCAAACACAACACACACACTGGCCCAGCTAACCAATCACAGCACACACTGGCCCGGCTAACCAATCACAACTCACACTGGCCCGGCTAACCAATCACATCACACACTGGCCCGGCTAACCAATCACAACACACACCGGCCCAACTAACCAATCACAACACACACACTGGCCCAGATAACCAATCACAACACACACCGGCCCAACTAACCAATCACAACACACACACTGGCCCAGATAACCAATCACGCCCACAGGCCCGCTAACCAATCCAATACAACAACTTTCCCAGCTAACCATCAAGCACACCACTGGCCCAGCTCAACCAACACAGCACACACTTGCCCAGCTAACATCACAGCACACAGTCGGCCCGCTAACCAATCACAAGCACACACTGGCCCACCCTAACCAATCACATTCACACATCACGGCCCAGCTAACCATCACAAGCACACAACTGAGCCGCTAACTCAATCCACACATGCTTATTTCATAAGTCGGTGCCGATCATTTATACAAACTATTCGAGCCTTTCTGCCAGACTGGAGAGAGGGTTTTTACATACTTAAATAGGGTGAATATGTGTTTTTTCGAACAACCTCTATGCGCGCCTTTTCTAGTACACCCCAAAACAAAATCAAGACTTTGTAAAGAGCATAATAGGACCCCTTTAAATTGTGAGAAAGAAGGATATAAACCTAGAATTCTGACTCTTTTTCCTCACTATTCTGAGTTTAGAATTGCAAACTTAGAATTGCGAGAAAGGGTCGGGAAAGTGTCAACATGCCTCCTTGAATACCGTAACAGTAAAAAGTAAATAAAAAATAAAAAATAATTTTAAGAACCAGGGTTTCTTGTACCGCTGTAATTCAGTGTCATTTTAGTATTATTTATATGACATTTTCATTGATATCCGGAGCTAACTTTTGTCCGTTATATTTAGTTTTCATTTTTAGTTAAACTAATTTTGTTGCGTGATTTTATATTTTGATTTTCATTTTTTTTTTTAGCTTTATTTTTTATTTCAGTTTACTAAATTCAGTGCTTCATCTTATATATAAATACATACATATATTTTATATCAGTAAGTTGCCAAGACAAAATGTTTTAAGTTTAAATTGTCCATCTAATATTTATATGTTTTCTATTTTAGCTTCATTTCAATTAACAAAATTTTTTTTAGTTAACAATAATAACAACACTGTAATCCATCTTATTTTGTAAAGCAGAAGTATGCAATTTTCTGTGAATGTGCAAGAATTACAGTTCATTAGCCGCTATAGGTAAATAACTAGAAGAATATCAAAGTGCAGTAAACGATAAAACTATTTGCGCTACAAAACTGTGTGTTTATAATTCAGACAGTACATTAAAATAATATAAGAAATAGCAGTTTGCAATATCAAGCAGCATAACAAGCTGTTTTTGGACCATTAAAACAACTGGAAGCGGATGACACTGGAAGCCCTGCTCATATGGTAAAAGTAAGGCGGTTACAGTTCTCTGTATTTGGGCACATTTCTGAATCAGTTGGTAGTTTTTAGAGGATGTATTGAGTCAGTTCTCCTTAAGTTCACACAGGTGTCCAGCAAAGGAACCACAGGGTCCACTGCCAGACAGTGATTTTGAAAAGTATATTGCTTATAAGTATATTGTTTTATCATTTTAAACCAAAAAAAGAGTATTTTTGTAAAACGCTTTGCGTGAATGTGTGCTTGTTATATTGTACTTGATTTTAAAAATGCCACTGCATTAGCTTCTTTGTATCTACTGCAATTACATCATGCATTTTGAAGTGTGGTTTAAGGGTCCTAATATGTTTTAGGGCCACTGAATGTAAATTGACATAGTGGCATCACAAGGACTTCCATTTCTCTCCCATATGTTAGTGACATGTTCTATTGAGCAATTGAGTCTTGTGTGAGATGAAGGATAAGTAACAGTGCAGGTGTTGGGTAGAGTCTTTTGTGTGGTAAAATAATGGGAGAATTGTGTGTTTGTTACACACCTGAGTCCTCCTCACTGCACCTGCTATACACACCTGTCCTCACTCTCCCTCTCTTCCCCCATGGGAACCAGTCAGAGGGATTATTTGAGATCTGACACCTACAGACATAGTGGCGATAGAACCTTCTGTTCTCAAACAGCAATGGAGCAGAAAAGACTCCAAAAGTGGAGACGCAGCATCACGCAACTCCCATGAAACTCAGGCAGACGCGGCCGAGTCCTTCGCTCTGTTGGTTTCTCTACTGTTCTTTGTTTGTTTGGCAATTTCAGGACTGAAAGTGACTTGAAAGTAATCAGAGATGTCTTACAGTAATTAGTCGTCTTTGTAGCTGTGGCGGGGGCTTTGAATGGTGATGGAGGCTTTGTGTGTGGGATGGTTGGCTCCTTTTGTAGCCCGCCTCGGTCTGCCCTGGAGAGGGAGGGAAAAACGAGAGCGAGGGGCTGGAGGCAGCTGTCACTTAACATGTGAATGTTTGGGAGCAGCCTGGGGGTCTTTAGAAAGCTTTTTATCCTCCTCGGTTTCATTAGAAGAGTTTGTGAGCCAAAAGAGGAGCTGGGGGAGGGGCTAATGCTGGGAGGGAAAGAGGGAGGTGAAGGGACTGCTCCTCTGTCTAAATGTCTGGCACCAGAGTTCACACAACAGACTGCCGACTTACGGACCTGCCTTAACTCTACCAAATCCACCGGACGGGGAATACCTACTATCCTGGACCTTGAAACACAGCATTCAGGACTTTTTCAGAAGCTGAACATCCCGTGGGTTGCCTCACCAAGGAACTCCTCCTCTATGGGACTGTGCACAACAAAGGCAAGAGAGAGAGAATACCCGCTGACGGGAGGGGGCAGCCGGAGGGAGAGAGGGACATTGTTTGCTTGTGGCTGTGGGCGACAGAAAAGCATGGGTCATCTTGCATAAAGTGTGTGTGTTTAAACCAGGATTTGTGAGTAAGTGAAGTCATGTTTGAGCAAGTGAATGTGAAGGCTTCGCATGTTTATATGTCTGGAAAGGAAGGCCTCTCAAAGGATGCTGAGAGAAGACAGGTTTTTTGTTCTCCTGTTTGAATGATGATGGAGGAACTTGTGGAATTGTTCTGTTAACCGTTTGTCCTCCTCTATGCACAAGAGTAAGTATGCACCACTGAGACCCCAACCGTCACAACCGCCACCTCTTTCTGGGCTCATTCAAACTTTCTCACTGAAACCAGCAGCTGCTTTGGATGCAGGGAGACAGTGATATTATCAGAACCACTTGAATGTCACTGAAGGCGATTGTGGCACAAATTTGGTACGGGTAGAAACAGCTTGCGAGGATTTGGATGTAATTAGTTCACTTGCTGCTGTGTGTGACCGCATTCACTGTTCTGTGAGTATCTTTTTTTTTTTTATTAGTACATTCACATGGTTTATTCATTGGACCACTACTAAAGTTAAATATATACCCTAAATATATAGTTAAATTTAATTGTATATTCATCCATTCAGTTTCTTTATTGGTATAAACGTTTTGAATCAACTTTTAGATTCTATTTCAACATGTTGACTAAAGTATAACATCAGTTCAACTAAAATATAGTATATTAATTATGCCTTATAAAGGAGTTTATTCATGTTATGCATTTATGCATACACTTAACACCAGACACTCTTGTGTTTCTAGTGGGTCTCCTCTTTAATTAGAGAAACCATTATCATGATCACTCCCTACACAGAAAGCATTGATTTATGACTATTAGGAAATCCATAAAAAGACATAAGTACATCCCAAGAGAGCCACCACTCTCACTGCTCCATGTACGAGTTAAATCACCAGCAGAACGTGGCATGACACCAGTGTACACCGTCTGTCTGCCATACTGAGGTCAGATTAGGATTTGTCATGGTGCTCTCTGACAGTACCCACACCCATTGCTATGACAGGCAGAGTGGAGCATCTCTGCCACCTTTATTTGATTGACATATCATTCATTAGAATATGACAGAGGAATCTTTGACTTTGAGTCAATTGTTGTAAGAGATGAGACTATATTAATCATGCTTTATGGATTGTTGATGCACAAAGCTGTCCATCACAGGGGTTAATCTAGCTCGTTGGGGGGGCCAGTCTTTGACATGCCTCATAAATCAAAATCAAGAGGCTACACAGGGTGGTCTTAAATGAGAGAATACATTAGAGTTGGTTTAAGAGGACGGCTGGTTCAAATAAGCCTTGATAAACATGCAAAGGTGGATCAATCTGTATAATTTATCTCAAGCTTTGATTACTTGAATTTGTGATTTGGAGGTTGGTGGATGTTAGTGTGCTACTACAACAAGGTTTCATGACTAGCTTAACCAGCAAGCCTTCAATTGTCAGACGGAATCACCAGAAATACCAACATCACCAGTTCAGTTTTACACCATACAAACATCCATGATAAACCAGCCTGGAATTCATGCTGCCCTAAGATGGTCTTTTGAGCAGGGGAATTAGCTACTTTAGCTGTTCAGATGCAGAATATGGCATCACCTGTATTAAAATGTTCAACACTGAGGTCTAGAATGTTGTCTAACAGCCACGGCAGGTGAGATAATGCTTGTAAAACTTTATATTCAAATGACTGTGGTGTTACTGCTCTTACATCACTGACTGTTTCGGCTTTAATGCTTGTAACCTCAATCCCATCCTCCTTGTGTAATTCATCAAGGATTTAGACTGCGTGTAAGATGGATGGAATGACAATATAATTAAACTTGATTTGAACTCATCATTACAGTATTTCCCGTCACTTGTTAGCAATGTCAATTCACACATTATACAAACTAATCCGCCCTGCTAGAATGTGGGCTGATACTACGTCTTCCGCTCCAGTGATCTAGAATCAC
This sequence comes from Sinocyclocheilus anophthalmus, assembly GCA_018155175.1. Taxonomy (NCBI): domain Eukaryota; kingdom Metazoa; phylum Chordata; class Actinopteri; order Cypriniformes; family Cyprinidae; genus Sinocyclocheilus; species Sinocyclocheilus anophthalmus. The sequence continues at coordinate 720,951 of JADLZN010003994.1, read as the reverse complement.
TGAGTCTGTCTGCTGTCTGGAGCCAGATGCCTCAGCACTCGCCATTAGCATGCAGTGAACCACAATGACCTGGACTGACCCAGATCACCTGTGCAATTAACATACACTCTTATCTGGATTCAACAGAGCTCTGTATTTCCTGCACAAACAAAACCATCAACCCAAAGGCCAACGTGTCATTGCATTCTATAAAATAAAAGCTTTGTGATTTTGCTAGGTATAAAACAGAATAGGTTTTGTAAAATTTAGATTTTTTTTTTCTTCAGATTTTGTCTGCTTTTACCCAAGAATAAAAAAATCTGAAATTTGACCTGTTTAATTGTTTCTCTTAGACAGGAGTGAGAGAATACAGAAATAGAGAGCAAATGGAGACTTTCCTTAGATTTTTCTCTTTCAAAACAGACCACAGTAATCTCATGTCTCCAGTAGTTTCAGAAGAGATCTCAACAAAGACACAAACTGTGCGCAGACATTATGAAATCAACAGTCAGAGATTTCAATATGAACTGTAAATTTTAGAAGATGCATCTGCAACAAAGTAGATAAAGAAAGCAATCTTTCTTCACTAAACAGGAGCACATTCACTTACCACCTGCAATCTTCAAGCAGATTCTAAGAGCACTGAAATAGCACTGTTGCACAGGTTTTTAAATTAATTGCGCTATTGCAATCCACACAAAGTAGCCTGTAAACTTTTATTTTACAAATATGTACATTTACTATTTATCAGGACAGTAATTTGGCCAATGATGAAGGCCTGCATGAATTTCAACCACACACATTCGTCTTTATAAAAATATCTCTGCATAAGTGTTTCTGCACATTAACTCGTTGTGTGTCTACGTGTTCATCGCTGTCCTGCTCCTCAGGCATGTGGTCTGTGTTTCCCAGTAAACCATGAACGCGTCCACTAAAAAAACACAGTTCATTCTTTTGTGGCAAAGAAATGAAGCAGCATTTCCATGCCTGTCATATTTGATCAGGAGTTAAATGGTTTCCCAGGGCCATCCCGCGGATAGTCTTGGCAGAGGACAGTGGCTGTGGCTGCCAGGAGGAGCTGTGGGTATCCTGGAGGAGACTGCCCTCATAAACAGGCTTGTCAGTTGCATTTGTATGGATAGTACTAGCAATTATGTGTTCATGTTGTAGTTCTCCCGCAGTAATCTGGCCCCTCTTGGTCAGGACAGAGCCTCAGTCAAGTGTTACTGTCTCTGCCATATAAATAATGATGGTGGTGTTTGTTGGCGTGACAGTGGTGAAAGACTCCTTTGTAGGACAGCAAGGAATCTAATTGAGATTTAAGCTTAGTGGTCTTTGTCAGAGCTGGATGAATCTCTTTGGAAGATTGCAGAGGAAACTAATACTGTTTCCTTGAAAAGATATGGGTGTTTTTGCTGTTTAAGAAAAGTATCTTCTCATGTTTACCTTTCTTGTGTTGTAGGTAGTTTAGGCAACTCCTGTATGTATGGCACAGGGACCCGATTAACCCGTGGATTCAATAATCATGGGTAACCTCATTAGCAGACCTAGCTGTTTGGGACAAAAGTCCAAAAAGGTTAAGTCAGATGAGAGCGTCTTGAAAGAGTGCTACCAGCAACGAAGAGAATGGTCACTCCCAGAGCCTCCTAAAGAAGAGACAAGGAAAGAGGATGTGGAAGAGGTTCTTCGACAAACTCCAACACCGGACAAGCAGAGAAGTTCTCCAGCCCCTACTGTCACCACTACCAGCACTCTGGACAATGCCTGGCGAAGCTCTCCGTCCCCAGTAAAAACACCAAGAAATGGGTCTTTGCCCAGAAGGTGTAATATTCCAGAGTACAGAAGATCCCCCCTGAGTCAGTATGGATCCGTGGACAAGAGAGCCAGCCTGCAGAGAAGGGATTCTGGAAGTCCCTGGTCCTGGAAACCTCCGAACACTCGAGAGGTTACCGAAGTCACAGAAGTGACAGAGACAATTGTTACAGAGATTGTGGAGGTGACAGAGTATCCTCCTGCAGGCAAAGGAGGTGACCCTATTGTTACTAGAACTGTGAGAGTCCTTACTGGAGCTGCTGAGGAACTTGCAGAGGTCATTCAATTTCATTTTAATTTATTTTCGATTTTTTTTTTTTTCTTTTTGTTAAAAGGGTTGTCCCCCCCTTTTTTTTCTTGAAGTCCACATGTTTTCCTTTATTTTATCATCATTTACCATTTTCATTTAACTGATATTGGAGTCAATGTATCAACAATGCATCACCAATTTATTCAGTGCAATTAAATAAGTTGTTCTGATTCACAGCTGCTGAATGATGGTCAGTCAAGTTCAGACCAGGAATCAAGTCTAGATCAATGGAAGGTACATTTCAATGATCTTTTCTTAAATTGTACTTCATTAAAAAATGTTTTTTTTTAAGAATTAGCATATTGTCTGGTCTTATGTTAAGGATGGCAGAAGTGTTTTGGCTCTGAAAGATGAGTTCAGGGATCCGTTGAAATTCCTGCAAAATCTGGAAACGCTGCTGACATGGGTCTGCGAGATTGAGGAGCTGACAGCCAATCAAAGACCACCATCCTCAGAGTTTAAAGTGCTGAAAGCCCAACTGCAAGAACAGAAGGTATGTTACAAACTCAGTTGGTGCTATATAGACAAACAAGCAATAAACTAATACATTAATATTTAAATAAATTATTAATAAAAAAGGCTACCCTATTTTAAAATTCTTGTCGTGTAATTTCCCATCCAATCCTTAAACTTTTCTTGAACTGAGAAGCATACTGGGTAAGTTCATGCATATAATAAGCTTCGAATGCCTTTGTGTATGATATGGGAATGGGTGAAGAAAAAAAAGCAATTCACCTTTTTGAGATATACATCTTTGTTAGCTTACTGAGTAAGGTAAAACATACCTGAATGCCCACAATGCTCCTCTGACACATGATACAAGCATTTGGCTTAAGTGCGACAAGAGAGAACAAGGTGCATTATAAAGCTTGTAGATTCTCAAAAGGAGCAATACCTCTATGAACCAAATGTGTTTGCGCTTCCTCATAAAAAGCATCTTCAAAGACGCAAGGTGGGGGTGTTCTACAAAATTGTTTTAGGAAGTTAATTCTATAAGTTTCTTCAGTAGCCTGTAGACCTACATAGATTAATATATTTATGTAAGCCACTTAAAAGCAGTTGCAATAGTGGCCGTGTTAACAATAGTATAAGCATGAAATATTTGCCAAAGGGCACATAAGAGGTGTTCATGACCACCTTACACCTTAGGTCTTCAACCCTGCTCCTGAGGACCCACTGTCCAGCAGAGTTTAGCTAAAACCCTATCAAACACATCAGAACCAGCTAATTAAGGTCTTCAGGATCACTTGAAAAATCACAGGCCGTGTTGGAGATAAAAGTTGTAGGAAAGTTGCAAGGGTTGACCCAGGAACAGGGTTGACCTAGGCCTTACACCATAAAATGACAAATGGACCACCATTTGCCAGTGTCTCTCAATTCTTGTCCTGGAGAACCACAGAACTGCATATTTAGGTGCTTTTCTAGATTGGATAATATTTTGGATCTGGCACTTCAGGTCTCTGAGCCTATGCCTTGCCCTTGGTGGGAGCATAATAAATTTCTTCAGCATAATAAGTTTCTTGTCCTGCAGCTCTTACAGCGCCTCCTGGAGGACAGGAGACCCAGTATGGAGACCATGATGCAGGAGGGTCCACACCTGGCAGAGGGGCTTCAGGAAAATGACAGTGAAAAGACCAAAGTGCAGCTGGCACAGCTCAAACTCAAGTGGGAGGCTCTACTTCAGGGCACCAACAGCAGGTTAGTCTGGTCCTCACTGCAGCTCATTCTGCTCCCAGAACGACCCACTTAGATGGGGCTGTCGGACTGACTTTTTTACAAGATGTTTTGGGTAGGCGAATCTGACATTAGTGATGGAACATGAGTTGTTTTGACAGACACAAGATTCTGGAGGCCATTCTGCCAAGAGCTCAGCTATTCCAGGACAGGACAGACAGACTTCAGCAATGGCTTATATCTGTGGATCAGAACTTAGCTGAGCTTCGCTCTGCAGAGAGAGGGATGCTCCATCTGCAAGAAGCTGCAGGACAGGCCAAGGTTAACAAAACATTAGAAAATGTTTTGTTTTCCATTAATAAATTTGCATACTACAAGATTTCAGTGTGTAAGACATTTTTGCATTTCTCTGTCACCTTTTAGGCAGTCATGGAAGAGATAAAAGCAAAGAGTGTCGACCTGGGGAAACTCCAACAATGTGCTCATGAGCTCATGGGAAAGATTTCAGGTGGTGTTTCCTGCCATTTTTTTTCTTTGAATACACTAAACCTTGCACAATACCCACAAGATCATGTTTCAAACATGTTTCGGTCTTTCACATGCTAATCTAAAGAGGAGGAAACCCAGCTGGTGCAGGAGCGGGTGGATAGTCTGCGTATCCGGTACTCAGTGATGAGTCTGGGTAGTGCTGATGTCCTGCAGAGGCTGGAACAGGCTTTGGAGGCATCTAGTCGATGTACCTCCAGTCAGGAAGACCTCCACCTGTGGCTTGGTCGAATCGAGAGAGAGCTGCTGGCTCCTGCTGCCCAGACTGAGACTGGGGATGCAGTCTTGTGTTCTTCTGAGAGGCAGAAGGTAAGAGACAGGTGGATAATTGTCATAATGCAGTCACATACACAGAATATCATTCTGGACCACTGTGTTGTAGTGGTTTAAAGATAAGAGCTGGCAACCAGAAAGCTGCTGCTTCCTAAGCAAGGCATGTAAAATCTAAAGTCACTTTGGATAAAAGCAGCTGCTAAATGCTTACTTGCCCATCACCCTGTTTGCATTTAATCAGCTGGAACAGGCTGTTGAGAAAGAGTTGGGCTTGGTTTAGAGACACCTCACTGGCACTGGAGGAGCTCGGAGCCATTAATCTGGACCCAGACGTCATTGCATCCCAGCTCAATGAGCAGAAAGTGAGTTTTTGCACATTCACAAAGAATTTCTCTGCATATATACTAGAAATGCTGTAAAAATCTTAAAAATGATTCATATAATGTCTGTTGTTCTACAGATACTTGCTGTAGAGATTCTGCAGCACAAGTTTAACATTGAGAAAATTGTGAAGATTTTGGAACTCCTGCAGATGTACACTGAGGATGGGGATACACTGAGACTCCAGGTAAGCTAATGTACATTCTTAATACCATTTTAAATATTTTGACATAAGAACCTAGACAGGAAACAACATAATACTAATGTCTTATTTTCTTCCAAAGTCTTCCATAGACACCTTACAGGAGGAGTGTCAGGTCACTGCTGCCACTAATTCGCATGTCGTGCTTCAACTGGAGCATGCTCAGTCGCTCTTGTCTCAGTTCTCAGAGGGCTATGCTGAGGTGTTACCATGGTTACAGGAAACCAAAGTCCTGATTGGTCAGTTTACCCTGAACACCATCAGCTACGAGGCTTTCCGAGAACAACAGGACCTCTTACAGGTACTAAACAACCTGCTTCTTCAGAGCAAGGTATTAACAGCATATGTACATGCTTGTGCTTGCATTTGCTATAGTACAACTTCAAGTTCAAACACATTGGACGCCACACTGGTTTGGCCATTTAACTAAATAAATCATTGTTGTGCAGTATACAGTATTTTCAAGAATATAATAGCCATCTGACTGTGTTCAGTATCTTAATGGACACAGTTCATAGGAAAATTCTTTAACTTTGTAATGCAATCATTAGACTTCTTTAGTAGCTTCAGATAAAGTAATACAAACACCAATGTTTGATCATGGTGCTCAATTACTTCCAAACAGGGCATCAGGGAGTCCATAGCAGAGCATAAGCCGCTGATAGCACGGCTGATCATGCTGGCCCAGCGTCTGTCAGACCTGAATGCAGCTCAGGGACAGGAGTTCTGCCAGAAAGCCAGGGACACTGAAGAGCAGCACCTGGCCATCAGAGACAGGGTTCGAGAAGCTGCTGGAGTACTGGAGGAGTCTCTGCCCCGCTATACACAGGTGACACACATGTAGATTCGATGCTGATTCCTAGTGCATGTGATTAAATATTTTATTTATTCTATAGAAATGTAGAAAACAACTGTAGAAGTAGTTTGAATACTGTGAAAGCCAGATGTGTTTTGAAGGCCTCATAGCCTACATGACTGTGAGAGAATTCACACAGGAAAGAATGGGATTTTAGCTGAAGTTGCTTGCGGTTTGTATCCGCACTGATACTAAGTTGCTTTTTTGGGCCACTTGGCCTTCAACATGTTCTTTGGATAAAAATTATTAGGTAAATACTCCAAATAATCACTTTGTGATATGTTTTGAAATAGGCTAGTTGGCACTCTACCATCCTTACACAGAGAACCAACAATGAGTTGGCAGTGGCAGAAGAGTTAGGGAGTATTGGGAGGAGAACACCTGCAATAAGATCACTGAAAACTGTATAAAACTGTGAGCTGAGAGTGATATGGTCAGATGTTCTGCAGGCATCTCAGCTTTATTGTCTTCTTGCAATAAAGTATCATTTTGATGTCTGGAACTCTGCCTTCTGAGTATTATTTTGCAAGACAGACAAGACTTTTCTCCTCAAGCTAAATTAACTTCTTATGGTAGTTTGGTTTAACATGGTTTCTAGCTATAAATCTGAGTTTCTTTAACTTGAATAAGTCAAACCTTCACAGAGAGGACCTACTTCTGATGCCCCAAAACTCCATTGTATGAGAAGGGGAGAACCAGAGGCTGAGATTACTGTACTGGACACTTAGAGAAGGATTAAAAAATTACCTTTTATTAAAAGCTTTTTAATAACTTTTATCAGTTTATACATTCCCAGGGATTCAAACCCATGAACTTGGTGTTGCTAACGCCATGCTCAACTGAGCTACAGGAACGCCACCTTACACTGATACAACCTGTTTTCAAAGAAGCCATATGTTTTGCTAAAGTGGTATAGAAAGACGTTATTGCCACATTTTAGCTGCATAAATGCTAGCTCACTCCTGACACTCTGTATGTTCATGTCAGCTGAATGAGAGGATGACTCTGATTGGAGAGCGACTGGAGCGTCTGTGTAGTCACATGCAGACCTCAATGGCTCTTCAAGGCCTCACCCCACGAATTCAGGAGCAGCTACAGGACAACAAGCACACATTGTCTGAGCTCTCTAAAATGGATCTGGACCTCAGCAGTGTGAGGACACAGGCTCAGGAGCTCCTGACCAACACAGACGCTCTTGGGGACAGTTCCATTGGCACAGGTACCTCAAGCACTTAATGTATCACATGCATCTCCTGGCACATACAGCATTACATGATAAAACATCACATAAGCACTTCAAAAGTGTGGTCTGTCTGTGATGATCTTGGTAATTTCAGCTATTCAAGAGCGGGTTTGCAGTCTAACAAGCCGCTGGGAGGAGGCTCAAAGGCAAGCTCAGGAGAGGGAGAAGTGGCTTCTCAATCTACTGGATCTGGCAGTCAGGTTCTGGAATGAAGTGAGTGACATGACAACTGGACTGAATGATGCCCAGCAGGCTGTTCTGGACCTCAACTCCAGTCGATCAGATTCAGAAACCATCCGACAGAGCCTGGAGACCATGCAGGTAGGATACAAACGTGATACTGTTGTCATTGTTTCCCTGCTCTGTGCTGGTCCAGGCTGGCTGGTTTATTGCTGGTCTAGCTGGGGAACAAGAAATGCTGAAAATGTTGGTGAAGCTGGTTGACCAGAGTAATCTTGCTAGTTTTGCTTTAGCAGCCTTTAGCAGTACATCCCATCATGGGAACTAGCGTCCAAAACAGAACATATGATATGCTCATTGCCTGGTTTTAGTCTTTCAGTAAGGTTATTTAAGTAAATTCCTGAAAGATTTGAATCAACTCTTTGCCTCATACCATCCAAACTCTATTATCCTGCCTTCTCAGACACTCTGGGAGGACATTGATTCTCTGCAAGGTGACCTGGACACACTGGGAATTCGGGGAATGGAACTCATGTCAGCTTGTGGTGACACAGACAAACCAGAGGTCACGAAAAGTTTGGATGAGGTTTGTATTTGAAATTTAAATGAGACTAAACCCCACAGAAACTGCTGTAGGCCTACATAATGCACTTAATTGTTCATATTTCACTATCCAGTGGTCTTTCTCCACAGCTTTACGGCACGTGGAACAATCTCAGTAAGATCTGGACAGAGTGCAATAGTAAGTTAGAAGAATGTTTACGAATGGCTCTTCATTATCAGGACAGCATGCAGGTGAGTTAGCCACAAGAAACAGATCTCATTTCCTTTCAAAACATTCCTAATGTAGGATGACATTCTCTTTTTCCTGGACATCGTGGCTGGGATTTCTATATTACTTAAAATGTCCAGGTTTTGGCTTTTTTTTCCATATTGATGTGCTCTCTTCAGTCCTCATAAATTATATGCACAAGTATTTACATTGCTTTGACTGTTCTTTGTAGATCCGACCTTCTCACACACCACAATTGGTCTATTATGTACAATGCCATGCGTACTATAGGTCTAACACATTTTCAGTCATTATCTTAAGTAAGTACCTTACCTTAAGGGGCAGTCGTGGCCTAATGGTTAGAGAGCTGGACTTGTAACCCAAAAGTCTCGGGTTTGAGTCTTGGTATTTGTAAACACAAATTCCGAGTATGGGACACCGTACATGGCTACACGTCACGTCACTGTCAAGTATGAAAGCAACAGAAAAAAAAGCAGAACCTGACATTTTAGGCTGCCTAATGAATTCTGTACTTGCTGTAGAAAACATTGAAACACAGTCCCAAATAGTGGTCTCTTGTCTCATCCATTGGTGGTAGGTCTCTGTCTACAGTTGTAGTATTTCAGTATTCATGCCTCCGTGTGGATGTAGTGATGAGTCTCTAACAGACTGGCCAGTTTCCTGCCAATTGGCAGGGCTTTTGGATGCCCTTCTGAGAGAGGCCAAAGCTAGCCATAGAGAATTTGGATTAAATTCAGTGAAATCTCTTGTTGGTTGCACTGACTTTATGAGACAATGGAAGAAACTGACTAAATGTGCATTTATAAATATTCATATGTACTCTATGATGGGTCAAGAGAATATTACAAATGTTTTTAAAAGCAGGCTTAAAAATAAGACCTTCTCTTGAAGGGACTCTTCGAGTGGCTGAAGTCTGCAGAGCTGAAATCCACCGAGGAGTTCTCAGTGGGATCTGACCTGGGATCAGTTAAAGAGCAGCTGTGTGACCTGAAGGTTCGACCACACAAACAGCTTACCTTGGAAACTGAAAACTGAATTCCCACAATCGGATTTCATCAGAGTTTTTGTGGTCATGCCATCTTCACCTCTCTTTCAGGAATTTAAGCGAGAGCTCTATCAGAAGAAGATTGCGATTGAGAGTCTAAACCATCGCTTTGTGTGTCGTCTCTCCCCGGGCACCGAGCGACTGGGTTCCATCTCTCCACTGTGCGACTTCCGTCAGCGATGGGACAACTTGGAGTCAGAGACTGTCAGCAGACAGGTAAAATCTCAGCTAAATGGAAAAAAATATATATTGTTTCATCATAATAGTACTTCAACGACAGCACTGTGTTTTTGAGCAGCACCAGCTGGAGTGTGCACTGCTGGGCTTGGGTCAGTTTCAGAACACTCTTGATGAGTTGCACACCTGGCTCTCCCACACGGCTGACCTACTGCAAGCCTTTCAGCCAATCAGCATCGACCTGCAAACCTGTGCGATAGAGCTAGCCAAGCACAAGGTACAAACTCAAACTCTAAGTTTGTCTGTGGCATGTTTTTATATAGACATTCTTGCGCCAATGTTGTGTCCTCACTTTTGCAGTGATTTATGCTCATTTCCAATGAAACACTAGTGTACTGCTTACTGAATGCTGCATAGTAACAAGGAATGTTCTCGGTTCGTTCTGGCAAGGTTCTCTCAATGTTATGAGCAACAGTTCTACAACAGTTCCAAGTACAAAAACTCATGGAATGTTTCATTTCTGAAACGTTTTAGTTGGATGTTCATCTAGCGTTTTTTTTGTTTTGTTCCTACTTGTTTCAAAATATCCAGAGAACATTTAAAAAAATAACATTCCCATAAGTTTTTTAAAACATAAATAAAATTTTAAAAACACATACCTAAACTGAACAACCACGTTACTAACTATTAATAAGCTGCAAATTAGGAGTTTATTGAGGCAAAACTGGATGTTTTCATAATTTAATGAAACATTAACAGAACGTTGATCCTGGAACAACATCACTAATATTACCCTAACCCTATCCCTACCATATCGTATCCCTAAAATCTGAGGGAAATGATAGCTGAATAGCAAAGGTGCAGAAGCATGTAACTCTGCTTGTAAGCCTAAAACTGACATTTCCTGTAAACTTATCCCTCAATTCCGATTGGTTGATTAGAATATTGTTCCAGGATCAAAAAGGATGTTGATCCAGAAACACGTTGTACTTGGTGAAATCATGTTCACCCATATGGTCATAGAATAAAAAATTGAAGTTTCAGCTAGCCAGCAGTCGTCAATATAAAAGATTAAGCTATAAAAGCCAGCCACTGCTTAGTGCATCCTACACAGTCTTTACACAATCTGTGCTGTATACTGGCTACTGCTTTTAAACAAAAGTGCTTTGTTGTGTGCATTTAGGTTCTGTGGAATGATGTGATGTCGCATGTGCACACGGTAGACTCTCTGAACCAGGCCGGCAGAAACCTGATGGAGTCTGGGGCAGGAGACAGTTCACATGTCCTGCAGACTCGTCTGGAACAGCTGAACGAACGCTGGGAATTTGTGCGCTGTGAGACAGAGCGCAGACAGCTAGAGCTGGAAAATAACCTCAGTCAGGTGACCAGCAAATAAACCAGATTACAAAATTCAATAAAATAGAATGGTTTTAGTCATTTTCAGTCCCATTGTGCTTATGTTTACATTCCCCTTTCCTCAAAAAATTATGTAATCCTAAACCGTGCTGAAAATATTTTACCTAATTTGGTGTTCTTAGTCAAAAATAACCAGCATTTAAAAAATTGCTTGTAAATCTCTCTTTATGCCATGCTATCACCAAATCTTGGATTCAATGTTTTTGTCAACTTGTTTTCTTTCAGTTAGCACAGGTTCTGTATTTCTTTCTGGAACTGATTGATCGTAGAACTCATTGATCTGATCTGATTGAGCTTTTGCATCTCAGTTTTTGAGTGTAAACTACCGTTCAATAGTTTTAGGTCTGTAAAATGTTTGTGTTTTTAAAGAAGTTAATTCTGCTCACCAAGGCTGAATTTATTTGATCCAAAATACAGCAAAAACAGTAATATTGTGAATTATTTTTACAATTTAAAATAACTGTTTTCTATGTGAATGTGTTAAACTGTAATGTATTTCTGTGATGAGCAGCTGTATTTTCAGCATCATTACTAAGTCTTCAGTGTCACATGATCTTCAAAAATCACTCTTAATATGCTGATTTGCCGCTCAAGAAACATTTCTGATTATTATTAATGTTGAAAACAGTTGTGTACAATTTTTTCAGGATTCCTTGATGAAAAGAAAGTTCAAAAGAACAGCATTTATCAGTTTTTTTGGGAAAGAAATTAAAGAAATGAACACTTTTGTTCAGCAAGGATGCATTAAATCGATCAAAGGTGACAAAGACATTTATGATGTTACGAAAGCTTTCTATTACAGCTAAATGCTGATGTACTGTGTGTGTATATATATATATATTATATGCAAGATATAAGTTTAAGATCAGGCAGAAGTTTAGATATTAAGGATGATTGCGGTGTATTTTAAACTCAGCCCTTATAACTGGATTGCAGGTTCAGGACGTAACCATGGAGATCCAGGATCTCCTGCAGTGGCTGGAGCACACGGACCTGAGGCTGTCGTCCAGTAAGACCGTGTGGGGAATGCCAGACTCTGCCAACGAGAGACTGAACGCTCATTTGGTGATGAGGACTTTAATTCTGCATGCTGAACATTTGGAGTCTTAACCCTGCAAGCTGTGTTTATAAAACACTGTATTTTTATAAATAGATTTCTGTATCTTGCGTTGCAGGAGTTGTGTAATGAGATGGATTCTAAAATGCACACCTACACAAATGTTCGCAACGCCATCCACAGGATGCTGGAAGGATGTGAAGTGGCCCGGGGCTCCAGCACGGAGCACAGCTTATGCATGCTGGAGCAGAAATGGAGCGCTGTCTATGCTAAAATGCAAGAAAGAAAGGTGATGACGTTGTATTCGGCATAATTATAGCCACCTACAGTATATCTACAGGCTTACAACATAGTATTGCATAAAGTTTTGAGAGTTTAATTTACTTGAATTTAAAAGCATTTTTACATATACATTATTATTTACTGTATACATAATTAAAAAGAAGAGTAACACTTCAGAATAACATCCTAGTTGTTAACGTCAGTTAATATATTAACTAATATAAACTACCAATTAGCAATACTTTTGTTATAGTATTTATTCATCTTTGTTAGTTACATTAATGTTAGTTAATAAAAACACTACTGTTTATTGTTAGTTCTTGCCAGCTCAGGTCCATTAAATAAAATTGACACATACTTTTGATTTATTTAATATATGAGTAATTGAGTGAAATTAAAATGACCTGAAATTAATAAATGCTTTAGAATTGTTTTTCATTGTTAGTTCATCATAGCTAATGAAGTTAACTACTGTTAACAAATGGAACTTTATTATGAAGTGTAACCAAAGAAAGTAAAAATGATATTTTCTCCAGAAGTGTGGCTGTGATGATCTGTTGACATTAACACTTTCAAAGTAAATGTATTAAAATATTAATTTCTTCTGGCTAATCTTAAAATAAACAAAATGCTTTTCTACATCAATGTTTTAAAAATAATTTAATTCAGATCATTTTTATTTAGAGTAAATTACAACTATCAAATTATTATTATCTAAATTCTGTCCTTATATTTTTTATAATTATTAATTTAGATTTTTAGTGTCGCTTGGAAACAGTATGCAATACACACACTGTGTGTGTGTGTGTGTGTGTGTTTGTTTGTTTTGTTTTCCCCAATTTTTTTAAATCTGTTGTTTATTTATTTATTTTAGACATCAGGTTGTGATAAAATGGAAATGTTGGCCAAGAAATTAAAATTGAAAATTAAATATGAATTAAATGATATGAAATGAATATGTAATTTAAAAAAAAAGTTATTTTTTTTTTTTTTGTATTTCAGTTCAATTAGATTTTAATTCAAGTAACAAAAATGCTTTTCCGGTCTTAGTTTAGTCAACTATAATATCCCTGATTTTTTAGGCAAAGTTAACAGAGGGGCTTGGTCTTGCCAAGGAGTTTAACAGTAATGTCCAGGACCTGCTGACCAAAATGGCCAAGTGTGAGGAGACCATAAACACTCTGCCTGCGCCCAGCTTCATCCTGGACACCGTCTGCGCTCAGCTTCAGGAGCACAGGGTATGTGCGTCTGCGTCTGTGTCTGCGTCTGCGTCTGTGTGTGTGCTGCTGTGAGTGCTGGTGTGATTCAGTCCTGTCGTCTGCAGGTGCTGGTAGGTGAGGTGCAGTCTTACGGAGAGAGGAAGACGAGCATGGAAACCGCTGCCACACGTCTGTCCGAGCTCAGCAGGAAGGAAGACTGCGATGTGGTGCAGAACCTGATCATGACCGTTCAGGACCGATTCAAGAAACTCCTCCAACACACCACAGACAGGGGGAAGACACTCGAGGACGCCAAAAGACATGCTAAACAGGTATCGACTTCTCATATGAACTACACCGACAGAAAGACCTGTTCCCAGGAAATCATTTGGCAAATTCGAAACGTCTGTGCTTTTCACTTCCACAGTTCAGTGAATCGTGGCACTTGCTGGTGGACTGGATGACGGAGGTTGAACAGACGCTGGACACACACAAAGAGATCTCTGTGTCACAGGAAGAGATCAAACAGCAGCTCACTGAACAAAAGGTACTTCACATCTCAGGACTCAGTAAAGATGACCTGCTGCTCTGAGGCCAGTGTGAGAGAGTTTCGGCTCAGGAGACGGGTTGGCCTTTAGACCAGTGCTACATTGACACTGCGAATAGTTTCCGGCAAACTTTGGTTTTCTTTGATATATCTTACATTGTATTTGAAAAAAAAAAAAGTCTTAGTATACTGAAAAAAGTTGATTGACATTGAATTAGGGATGCATCAATGTATCGGCCAATAATCGGTATTGACTGATGACAAAAGCAATTTTTAGTATATCGGCTATTGGTAATTGCTTAAAAACAACTGATGATCAGGTCTGATTATATCCTGTCGATCAAAAGGGTGCGGAAAAACCTGTCAGACAGCAACTTGAATGGAGACAATGTTTCTTGTGTCGGATTTATGGCTGTCCAGGTTAAAGCAATAAAAACGAATTGACGCAGCGACATAAATGTGGGTTCCCGACTGAGAAATTTAGTATCAGTGCATCTCTACACTGAATTGAATTTGTTGACACATGACATTTTGAAGTAGAAAGACTGAAATAGTATTTTGTTGTAACATACTCCAATAATTGTATCTCTGAAAAGTAATTTTCTACAGTGTAGTTTTGGAAGTATCAAAAAAATCACTTAGCAATGTTTTGCATCACAAAGTGCAAAATGTTATACAATGTTTTGTAATATTTTGCCATCACAAAAGTGTGTTTATGGATTTAAGGAGTGTCTTTTTGTAAAGAAAAATTGGTGTTAAACATTTTTTAAATTAATGTTAAATTTTTGTTAAACAAAAAATAAGAAATAAAATGTTGGGAAAAAGAAATGTCAGAATTGTAAGATATAAATTCAGAATTGCGAGATGTAAACTTACAATTCAGAGAAAATTTGTGAGATCATAAACTTCAAATGAAAATAAAATAACTAATACACTATATATATATATTTAAATTGTTTTTTTATTTTTTTTTCTGTGGCAGGAAAACAAAATGTGAATTGCTGCAAAATGTAAACTCAGAATTCAGAGAAAAAACGTCTAGATAGATAGATAGATAGATAGATAGATAGATAGATAGATAGATAGATAGATAGAAGTCATGCATTCTTCACAATGGTTGATTTATAAAGTGGATTTGTATGTTTTCAGGGCTTCCAGAAGCTGCTCCGCTCGAAGCGACCCATGTACGAGGCCTGTCTGAAGAGAGGCCGCTCGCTGCAGGAGAAAGCCCAGAGTCCTGAAGACACACAGCACCTGGAGAACATGGTGTCTGAGCTCAGAGACTCATGGGACACCATCAGCGGCAAATCCATCGAGAGGTGAGCCGACGGGAGCTCTGTAGTGTGCTGTGAGTCTGTTTCTGAGCTCTAAACTCCGCTTTTCTGTCCCCAGGCAGCACAAGCTGGAAGAGGCTCTGCTGTTTTCAGGCAGATTCACTGACGCTCTGCAGGCTCTTAATGACTGGCTGTACAGAGCCGAGCCACAGCTGGCTGAAGACGTGCCTGTCTGTGGTGAAAAAGACCTGGTCAGCAATCTGATAGACAAGCACAAGGTACAGCACATCTCAGGATATACTGACTCTGTGCGTTTGAGCTGCTGTAGGTGAGCTCTGCTCCTCCTCTGATGCGCAGGTGTTCCAGCGGGAGCTCGGGAAGCGTGCCAGCTGTATCCGCACGCTGAAGCGCTCGGTCAGGGATCTGACGCGGAGCAGCACGGCCGATGCACACAGGCTGCAGGAGCAGATGGAGGAGCTGGAGGGCCGCTGGGAGGCCGTGTGTAAACTCTCTGTGTCCAGACAGACTCGACTAGAGGCCGCGCTGCAACAGGTACCAGCACACGCCACTGATAATCACAAACACTTATATTACACTCATGCATTCGCCTCACACTTTATCCAAAGACATGCAAGGTACTGTAGTGTTGTTACCGTTAACTAAAATGTTTTTTTTTAAATGTGCATTAATTGAAATAAAACAAATGTTAATGAAATTAATAGAATATAATAACTTATTTTATTACAGACAGTTGCAAAGGCAAAATGTATATTTTTTTAGTTACTAAATTACTAATTACTTAAACTAAAACTGATATCAAAATAAAAAACATTAAAAAGAAAAAAACTAATAAAATTTATTAAATACGGTAAAAATATAATAAAACGTTAACTGCAATCAAAATGAAAAAGCAAAATATGAAAACAAATTTAAAATATGAATAAATACGAAGTATAGTAATAATAAAGTAACACTGTACTGATGGTGATGAATGATGAGATAACATATTTGAAAATCCCAACTTATTGCTCACTACAGAAATAGCAAATAAAACTGAACTTATTTCTTTCAGTGATTCGCAAAGACAAAATTCTTATTTTCTTTTAGTTAACTTGAAGTAGGCCTACTGAAATGACTAAAACTGAAATAAATGATGTAAAATACAACTTATATATATATATATTATGATAGATATTTATATATATATATATATATAGATATATACAAATATTAAATAAACCGATTACTAATACAGATCCTACATCATAGAAATATTACTAAACTTTAACTACAGTTAAAATGAAAACTAAAAATATGAAATAAAAGTATGTAAACTAAATAACACGGTCTTTTTTGCTTGGATGGTGAATGAATGTTTTTGTACATTCAACCTTCTTACTTGTCAACCCCACAGAAATAACAGAATATAAATAATATAAATAACTTAAACTTAAGGTAGTTGCAAAGGCAAAATTTATTTTAGTTTAAGTTGAAGTACTAAAAGCACTAAAACTGATATGTAAAACATTAAAAAAAAAATCTAATAAAAATGATTAAAACACAGAACAAATTTACTAAAACTTTAACTACAATTAAAATAAAAGTATAAAATATAAAAAAAATTTAAAAGAAAGTTTGGTAATACTAAAATATCACTGCACATGTTTTTTTCCCCCTGTTACTAATTCACATTGTACATATTATTTGATAATACCAACATATTGCACACTACAGAAATAAAATAGAATTAAAAAAATATTTTATTTTCAGCTAGTTGTGACAAAATTTGTATACTTCTCTTATAGTTTAAGCTGAAGTACTAAAATTAACTGTAATTAAAATTAAGGAAAGACATTTAAAAAAAATCTACAAAACAACTAAAACACAAAAAAATAAAATAAAATGAAAACGTAAAAAAAAAGAATTCAAGAATTCTAATTATTAATAAATACGAAGTATAGTAATTCCAAAATAACACCGAACTACGTGTCTTTTTTCCTTGATGGTGATGAATGTTTGTGAGGTACATTCAGACATATTTGATAATCCCAACAAATTGGTTCTCAGGCGGAAGAGTTCGACGGAATGGTTCACTCGTTCCTGGATCATCTTTCGGATGTTGAGAGGGTCCTGAAGTACGGAGTGCTGCCTGAGGAAGAGGAGGCTCTTCTGGCATTTCATACCTGTCATCAGGTACGGCGGACACGGACTCATTTAATAGTCCAGTCCAGAGAGTTGTACAGTATCATATGATTTTCATATTAATGTCTTTGTGATCTGCAGGAGTCGATGAGCTCCTTGAGCGCTCAGCAGACGGCGCTAGAAAACATTCACAAACTGGGCGAGAAGATTCTGTCCTCCTGCCATCCAGACTCTGTCATCACCATCAAATCATGGATCAGCATCACAAAGACTCGCTATGAAGAGGTGAGTCCAGTTAGACTATGATTATTAGATATTAATTAGTTGAAATCTAATGTAATCTAATCTGAAACAGTCGGGGTCTGGAAGTTACATTCACTTTCCTATAGAGAAGTGATGAAATATGGTTCTGTGAAACTAAAGTTAAAAATATTGTAATGTAAATCAATCAGATCTTTATAACAGTACAGCAGATACTTACATAAAATGATATAAATATCAGTCGTCACTCTATCTATATCACCAATAATGTGTCTTAGTAAGATGCAATGCAATCCAGTGATGATTGAGAGATGAAGAAATAAACGCTCCTCAAAAGATCCTGAGGATCAGATTTGAGACTCGCATTTGAACATTTTTAATAAAATGTATGTATAGATAATCCAAGTATACCTAAGTGTTCATCTTGAAATATTACTAACAGTATCAAAGTTATTCTTACGCTTACTTTATAAAAATCAGTAAAGATTTGACAGCAAAATTAAAAAAATTAAAATCTAAACTATCAATCAGACAACAGAAGTCATCTAGTAATATTGTGTCAGCATAGTTTTGATCGTGTTGATCATTTAGAGGCCTCATAAATGTATAAAATATATTACTGTAGGCTTTATAGGGTTTTGCAGTCAGTGATGAAAAATTTGAATGACTATGGAGAAAATGAATGTGATTTAAAAAACAAAAAAGTTGCGGTCACTGTTGAGTTGTGTTCTGTTCTGTATATCCCTGACTGTGTGTAGAGGTACGAGTGTGTTATATGTGTGATTTGATGGCTCAGGTCCAGACGTGGGCGAAGCAGCAGGCCGAGAGGATCCAGACCACACTGTCTGCTCTCGAGGCAGAGAGAGAGGAGATCCAGCGATTACTGGACTGGATCTCCTCCGCTGAAGAGTCTCTCAATCTGAAGGAGCAGGAGCCGCTGCCTGAAGACCTAGAGCTCTCTGCAGATCTCATCACTCAGCACACGGTACTAACAGCCAATAACAATCTATTCACATTAAACTTCAAACATAGATGACAATCCTCTCATCATTTACTAAATTATGTCATTTCAAACCTGTATAACTTTCTTCCTTCTGCTGAAAAAGAACTTTCTTGTATGTTCCACTGAAGAAATAAAGTGATACAGTTTTGGAACGACATACAGTAAATGTTGACAGAATTATCATTTTGGGGTGAACGATCTGTTTAAGAAAAGCAGAAATATAAATATGATCAAAGTCAGTCTTTATCTTGAAAGTCCTCTTCCTAAATTTCACCTTCTTCGAGCTTCATGATTATTGCTTTGATTGCTTTGAGCTTTGATTTTTCTTTTTTTTATCAAAATGATGTAGTATGTCACTTTTTTTTTTTTTTTTGTAATTATGCTGTTTTGTATCCTGTTTTGTCCAGTGTCTCCAAAAAAAAAAAAACCTAGTGAAGTAATATCAATCCACCATATTTCAAAATATCCACAAAAAAAAATAATTATAAGTCACTAAAATACTTATGGTGAGAAGCACTGTAACAATCATATGCATATGTACATTAGAGTTATTATATTTAACAAAATTCCACCAAAAAAAAAAAAAAAAACTTGTATTTAGAAAAGTAAAAGAAAATCTCTTTAAAAAAATGTAACTTCTTTTATTTTAGCTAGTTTTATTTAGTTTACCTTGATGTGCTAAAATAATTAAAGCTAAAACTGAAATAAATATGAATAAAATCTATATGAATATGAATAAAAAGAGGCAGATTTTAAAAAACTTAATAAAAATGGCATTTCATAAAAAAAATTTAAACTCTTGATAAAAAACTATAATTGTGTGATAATGATAATAAATTAACACTGATGTGCATAGAGCAACAATTAAAAAGTTGAAAACAAAACCATGATGAAGGTTTAAGGTCAGGAAATGCTACTGTTTCTTCTGCAGGATTTCATGGATGAGATGAAAGGGAAGGTACCAGAAATTGAAAACGCCACAAAATCCTGTAAACACAAGCTGGCTCCCAAGCAGCAGGTTTCCCCCGGTCGCAAAGCACCAGCAAGTGAGTAAAGAATCAGTGTGATCCGCTGCTGTGATTATTGTGTGCATGTAATGTCTTTGGATTGTATTCATGCATAGAGAGGAGAGGCACAGCGAAGCCCCCGCCGTCTGCTCCTCTTCCACTGGAGAAACTGGACCCGCAGACACCCGTGATGAGTCAGCTGGTGAGTCAATGGAGGACGCTCTGGCTCCTGGCCCACGGCAGACAGAGCAGACTAGAGGAACATCTGCAGAGGCTAAAAGAGGTGATCATGACCGCGCTCTAGCTTTGATAATAGAATACGTTTGTGTTTGAATCCATGTGGTTGTCTAAGAACCGTCTCTTTGGCACATGCAGCTGGAGGAGTTTGCTAATTTTGACTTCAACATCTGGCGGAAAAGATACATGCAGTGGATAAGTCACCTCAAATCCCGGATACTGGATGTTTTTCGTAGCATTGATCGCGATCAGGATGGACGAATCACTCACAAGGAGTTAATCAGCAGCGTTCTGGCCTCTAGTGAGCATTAAAACTCTTGGTTGCTGAGTTGTTTGGGTGGATACTCATATACAAAATAATATATGTACATGTAAGGAAATATATTGTCATATGAAGTAAAAACATTTATGAAAATACAATTTCATATATGTATATATATATATATACATACATATAAAAGGCTCATAGAAATATGTGTTTATGTACTGTACATGTAATACTTTTTCAGATTTTTTTATATCCATCCTAAAACCAGTTAAGTAAATATGAAAAAATACGCACTTATTTACAAAAAATGTTTTTGCAAAAACATATATAAACAAACACATTTTTTGTGCATATATATATTGCTGGCATATATGGTTGCTACATGTAATACCATATAAACATCATCATACAGAGATCATTAATATATGTGGGTCAAAGACGAAAAAGGGTTTAAGCATAAAAACAATAAGTATAATACTGCTTTAAATTGTTGTTAAAATCTGTTAAAAAAAATTGTTTTTGTTTTTCAAAGCAAAAAATAAATATCATACATTTTTCCCTGATTTACAGAAGAGAGCCACTAAAATGTCATTCAGTGTAACAATCTTGTCAGGCATATTTACAACAAAAATCTATTTATGTACATATTAAAAGAAATTAATTTCACCCCAAATACTAATTAGTTGTAATTTTACATTTTTAAAATGTGCCACTATCCTAGGTTTTGTCCACTTGTCAGTAAGAATGTTTAACTCATTTAAAACACAATAAAATTTAATATGCTCCCTTATTCTTTTATATATTTTAATATGTACACGTCAGAATAAGCATGTTGTTTGAATTTTTTCATAAATATTGTGTTACACTGAATGATGATGTAACATTATTTCAACCAAATTTTGACATTTTATTTTCCAAAAATGTATTTGAAACCTTAAAAGTAGACACTTTACTTACATTTAATATGCTTTCTATGGACATATAATCACTTTTGTAAATTTCTTTTGATGCGGACATCTTAACGTCTTTGACCCATGTACATAAACAAATTTTACTATGGAGATTTTATATATGTTATAAGCATTTCTTCATCCACCCAGAGAACGTATGTGAAAATTATATAGCGCCTTGTCGGAACATATATGGTAATATCACTCTTAATACATGGGTAACAATAGTATGGATATATATGTAACTGTTTGCAATATTTGACTTTGCAAATGTACAGAATTTCCCACTAACTCCCTGGAAATGACTGCGGTTGCTAACATATTTGATGTTAACGCCGATGGATTCATTGACTACTACGAATTTGTGAGTGCCCTCCATCCAAGCCGAGACCCTTACAGAAAGCCAATAGATGCAGACCAAATCAATGAGGAGGTGTGTGTAGTTCTGTTTCTATATTCTGTCTACACTGAGTATTTCTGTACGACGACTAACAAAAAACTAAATTCTGCAGGTGAGCCGTCAGGTCTCTCAATGCAACTGTCCAAAGAGATTTCTAGTAGAGCAAATTAGTGCAAATCGCTACAGGGTGAGTGAAAATCTAGGTACCAATCATGCTGTTTATATCTGGTATTTACACCTGGTCTTGGGTGATCTGATCCCAAGTAATCAGGTGACATAGATCCCCATTTGAATACATGTGAACACTGCCATCCAAACCTTGGTGCACACCAAACAAGCAGAAAAGATGGGTCTCAGTCCGCTTTCAAACTAACTCTGGTGTGGTTTAACTGATATATGAACATAACGTGGACCAAAGACATCTAAATGGACCAATCAATCCTAAAAAGCACAGAATGCTCAAGCATACCTTATCACAGGAGATGTCACTCAGTGTGAACGCTAAACAGACCTGGACTAAATGGACTAAAACCAGATATGCATGCTCGAATCAGATGTTAATACCAGGTGTAAATGGAGCAGCACAGCTATATATTCATGACTGCATGCCTGATGATATCATATGATGTTTTTCATTAAAATCTGCGATTTTCACCAGTTTGGAGACTCTCAGCAGTTGCGGATGGTTCGTATTCTCAGAAGCTCTCTGATGGTTCGAGTTGGTGGTGGATGGACAGCATTAGATGAGTTTCTAGTGAAGAATGACCCATGTAGAGGTGAATATCTCACAATAATTCAAAATCAGCTTATTGTAGATGAAATCAGAGGACAAACAATATACTGACAGCTTGTAATATTATCTAATGGGTCACACTTCAGACCAATTCTCACTATTAACTAACTATTAACTACGATTTTTCCACTTAAGTAAACTCCTATTTCCTGCTTATTAATAATACTCATTTAGCAAGGATGCATTTATTTCATTTGTAGTGTCAGTAAAGTCTTTTATGCATTATTCCTTCTTCACACACAGTAAAGGGACGCACAAACCTGAAGATAAAGGAGAAGTATCTCTCTCCGGACGCGTTCGAGGCGTCGGGCCGCAGAGTCAGCGCTAAAGGCCTGACCGTCAGCAGATCTAACTCCAGCCTGAGTTTATACAGCAGCGCTTCGGCTCCCAGCAGCCCGCTGACACGCAAGGTGCACCAGCTAACCGCTATCTAACCAACCGCATTCATACATACAGTACAAAACTGAGATGCTCCAAATGTTTCTTGTGCCTGCGTGTCACTACTCAGATTGATTTTTATAAAGTAACTCTGTTTTTGTGCTGATATAGGCATTGCTACGCAGAAGTTTCTCTGGTGAGAGGTGCATTCGACCCAGGAGCTCTATTGCAGCATTAGGGAGCGAGCATTTCTCTGCCGACATCGACTCACCTTCACCTACAGGTTAAACTCACCGCTCTGCTGCAGTCTGCATTTACCATATTTTATGTCATAAAAATATCTAAATATAAAATTGTTTTAGGATATGGTTAAAACAAATGAAAGAAATCTGGCAGTTTATTTTAATTTATTTGATTAAAAATACATTAAAAACTGTAATATTTTGAAATATTATTACAATTTCAAATAACGATTTTCTATGTGAATATTTTGTAAAATGTAATAATTTTTTTTTAATTTTCAGCATCATTACTCCAGTCTTCAGTGTCACATGATTTTCAGAAATCAGTATAATATGTGACCCTGGACCACAAAACCAGTCATTAAGGGTCAATTTTTTTAATTAGGATGTATGCATCAGCTGAAAGCTGAAATAAATAAGCTTTTCATTGATGTATGGTTTGTTATGATCGGACAATATTTGGCCGAGACACAACTATTTGAAAATCTGGAATCTGAAGGTGCAAAACCAAAAATCAGAATTTTGAGAAAATCGCCTTTAAAGTTGTCCAAATGAAGTTCTTAGCATGCATCACTAATGATAATTCATTTTTGATATATTCACGGTATTAAATTGACTAAATATCATCATGGAACATGATCTTTACTCATATCCCTAATGATTTTTGGCATAAAAGAAAAAAGGATAATTTTGACCCATACAATGTATTTTTGGCTGTTGCTACAAATATACCCCAGCGACCCCAAAAGGGGTGGTCGACTGTTTTTTCTCTAGGCTTGATTGTGTTTATGAGGTGCAGTCTAACATGTGTTAATGCTTCGTTTTTATTCCACACCGCTCTGTCCCTTCTCCTCTGAACGCACTGATCATTTCCTGCTTTTATGAAGCCCTGCCCTCAGAAATAGGCGGTGGGCTCTGATTGGTTAGCTTGCCCAGTGTGTTGTGATTGGCTAAACCGCCTCTAGTGCGCGTCTAAACGTCCCGCCCCTCAAGCTCAGAATGTGCTCTGGTTGTATTGTAAACAACTGCGTCGTTAATATTGCTTATCAGTTTTGAGCCCGATTGAGAAGCAGAGGATATTAGTGAAGAGGATCGTGCAGAACCTGTGCAAGCACGGCTTTTAATGGTAGGCCTATGTTTTTTGTTTGTTGTTGTCTCATACTTTTAGATACGCTGTTATTTGTAAATGCTACTGCTTCTGTAGGCTTTTAATATATGGTTTTATCTGATTAAAGCTTTAATACAGTACGGCAACTGCACGTGTGTCCATGTTTAACGCTTCTCATAGCTATAGTATGTGAAAATAAGTGTATTCACTGAGCTGATGATCTTAATGAGAGAGAGAGAGATGATAGAGAGAGAGAGAGCAGAGTGCGTGCAGACAGGGGACGTGAGGAACAGGATTAAGAACCGCTGTTTTAGAACATTGATTTTGAAACTTGTGTATCCATTAGAATCGTTAGAAGACAGAATCGCGTTTCATATATGAATAGATTTTTACGTGCACCTCTAGTTTTCTCTTCCTCTTCTCTAAAGCAGCGCAGCATGGCCCCGCCCCCTTTGCTGCCTTTTCCCGAGGGCGGGGTTTATCTGGGTTTGTGATGTCACGAACCCGGGAAGTAACTCGTTGTAGTCCCTACCAGCCGTTTTTGTAGGCATTAAACAGCCAGAATTCTGACGATATCTCCATTTGCACTGAACTTTCAGCTTCGTAACTTTGCAGATATTGTTTATGTTCAAACAGCAACATTACACACTAACTAACGTTAAAAAAGTGAAATCGCAATCAACCACCCCTTTAAGACTGCTTTTGTGCTCCAGGGTCACATATGCTGATTTGCTGCTCAAGAAACATTTCTGATTATTATCAATGTTGAAAACAGTTGTGCTGACGAATATTTTTGTGGAAACCGTGATGCATTTTATTTTTCAGGATTCACAGATGAATAGAAAGTTCAAAAGAACAGCATTTATTTGAAATAGAAAACTTTTTGTAACATTATAAATGTCTTTACTGGCACTTTTGATCATTTAATGCGACCTTAGTGAACAAAAGTATTAATAAAAAAAAAACAACAACAACAAACTCGTTCTAATCCTAAACGTCTGAACATTACATTACATTATAACATTACAGTACATTCTCTAAAAAGCTTTAATATCTCAAGGATATTATTACCGTTTTGTTTTTTTCCCCCAGTGTGAATTCTATTTTCACGGTCTAAATATTATTTTGAATTCACATTTTGTGACTTTTTAAACCTTTGGGACCTTGCGATTTGTTTTTGTCTTCTTTTTGTTAGCCGACTCCAAATAGGTTATCAGTACATTGAGTGATTTTGTCATTTTGTCATTTCTTTAGAAGAGGCAGAAAGACCACCAACATGACTACATCTTGTCCCGTACCATGAGCTCAATCCACAGGATGGACAGAAAAACCACCCCAGCAGGCCTCAGATCAGTGGCCACATTCAGACACAGCCTCTCATGGCTGGTCACTAGTGCTAGAGGTGTGTTACGCCATCCGTTTCATAGCATAGCATTGTTTTGTTACCGTCACAGACTCCCTGCTTTGTGTGTAACGAGAGACCGCTGGAATGGTTCGCATGGGTTCGAGCAGCACGACGCCTGTAGTATTAAAGAGCAATAGCTTATGTAGTGCTTTACACAGCATATATGCACAGATGTCTTTGTTTTCTGTAGTTGCCTGATGTAGGGACAAATGTTCAGTCTGACCCTGCATCCTCAAGAATAAAGCCACTGCCTTTGTATCAGTTTCACCCCACAGTTAGTGATGCAAAATACACACCAAAATACTGCTGTCTTATGGTTTAGGCTTTATGATAAGCTGAGCTTTTGGGGTCTATTTGATTGTTTTGTGTAAGTGTGGCTATTTTATCCTCAGGTTTGAAGAGTTAGAATATTTCAGGGTCTAGAACATGAATTTAAAGACCACATGAAATATACTATTTGCCACCATTAGCAAATAGCAAATAGTAAAAAATGGTTCACGGTGGTGAATAAGCCCACGAAATATATGATTATGCCCAAATTTCCTGAAATGTACAAATAGCAAAACCAGAAATACATTGTTCCAGATATGTTTTAATGCATTTTTCACATGACATGTCTACAAGAGGCGCTGTATAATTTTTCTTTTCAAACAGAACGGTCTAGAGTCCGATGCTAAATAGCGTGTTCAAATGTCTCTGAAAAAGTTAATTGTGACAGTGGCAATGTTTTATTACATTGGTTGTTGTAAATATCATGGCATTTCGTCAATTAAATCTAACCTATATTGTTTCCAAAAGCAAATGTGAGATAAAAACACATTTGCTGACGCAAGCATGCCATTTTAGCTTGCCCTAATTGCTTGCAGGCGCAAGTTTACTGCGTCAGAAACGCCACACATATGGAGCTGATTATGTGATGCAAATGTCAAAATGTATTAGTTTACAAATGTTAAAAGTATTCTGTATTCATAACAGAGTACTGGGCAAGAAAACATGCAAAGATAAGCATTTATTCATCAATAATCTGCCGCGTAATCATAACTTGTGTGAAAAGGAACAAAAGTTGTTGGCGTTTACTGCCTCTAGTCTTCATTTCATCTGGAAACTGCAGTGAAACGTATGTATAGGTACCTTTTTGCGGTTTTGCGGAAATGTAGGCAGAGTCACGTTTAACTGAACTGTCAATATTCTTATTATAATAATAAAAAAAACATCTGCCATTATTCTTTGATAAACACTTTACCTACTCTGAAAGTTGGAGCTTAAGGGAATCCACTTACTTCCTACTGGTAATTACGACTTCATGTGGTGTAAATACAATCATTCCAACATGACTTGGACGTCGACATAGAAAAGAAACTGTCATTTCACGAGGTCTTTAAATACTTGATTGTTCTCGAGCTTTGAGTCTGTTTAGGGATGTTCTTTAGCATTTTAGCATTGTGTTTACTGTATGTCTATCTAAATGTACACCTCAGTGTCTGTCAAATGTATATTAGTGTAATTTCCAGTATATAGACAGCTGTAGAGTATGTTTTATGTTTTGTTTTGTTTTTTGATTTTTTCATAAAAACTGTCTAATTTGATTTTGAACAATCATGGCACCGGTTGTAATAACTTCCTTTGAGGATATGAAAGTGTAGGTCTCAATGAGATTAGCTAGCTGAATTAATACTCATCACAAATGCTCCTTTATCGACGCCAGCTGTGCTTATTTGAGCCAAACTAAACCACACTGATATGACCTGCTTTTTTACAGTGTCCTGCTCAGGGCAAAGTCTGCTGTATTCATTTTTTGCCTTAAACCTATTTGTGAATGTCGTGGGTTGAATTCTTATACCATTGTACCAAGTGTTATGGATATAGCATTTGATTCAAATTACATATCAAATATGTGTGTCTTTTAATTTTGTGCATATGCAGTTCGGTTCTCTTAATTTTGAGTTGAAATGGGTTTTGAGGTTTGGGGATTGCAGCATTTGAGTTTTTTTCTTTAGCTTTGCTTTACTCTGTTCCGTCTGAGAATCATCAAATGAATGCATTAATAATAAAACATTTGGCCAAAAATAATAGATGGAAAAGTACTATGGCCAAAAATATGCTACATATATTTGCATATTGAGGTGGTCAGTGTTTAGACATTGAGCAGTGCTACTGAAAATGAAGTCAAATGGATTGTAATGATTGTCTTATTGTCGGCAAAAAATAATAATGTCTGGCAGTGATTGATTATCTATGCAAAATCCATTTGACTCTCAAAATCCACTTCTGTGATTATTCATCACCTTATAAATGCTGGTTTATATAATCCATTTCTGGACAGAGATCCTCTTCTGCTATGCACCTGCTATTATTGTACTGTAAATCTCTGACGCTGTAAATAATGATATGTTCAGTAGCATTATTGCTTGTTTGCTGTACGTTTCTGATCTTGTAAAATAAGGTTACATAGAATTTGTGTTCAGTGCTGAATTACTTTTAGGGCCTAGTCGTGGAATGACACTAATTATAACATTATATATCTGTTCAAATAAAATGTTTTATAGAAAGATGTTTATAAAAGGGTCTATAAACTGCTTTGTGCATTTTTGCAAAATACAGCACTAAGAAAAGTCCCGGGCTGATGTACTGTGGTAATATGAAGGAATTTTCCATATTGATTTTTCACATTGTGTTTTGGCATTAAAGGAAATGTGCAAAAATTACCATCTTACGATGAGGGACACCAAATACTATCCGTGACTAATCATTTGGCAGAAAGAGGAGCAAACAGGAATTTTACTTAGTACAGAATACGCTGATTTTTGTTCATTTTAAACACAGCAAAGAAAATAAAGTGGAAGATTAAAAGGAATATTCTACATGAAGTCATGACTCAGTCCAGATGAGTTTCCCTTTTCTGCACTGAAGTCATCGACAGATGCCTAATGTAATCCTGTCCAGTTCATTACAATATTTAAAGAAAACATTTTAAAAGCACTGGAAATTTTTTTAACTGTAGATGCTACAGTAAAACACTGCTTAATGCTAGGTTTCCTTTAATATACTGTATATGGTGAAAACTGTAATTGATCTAACTTAGATTTAATGCAATTTTACAGTAAAATACTGTTATATTTACAGCTATATTGGCAGTGAAAAATAACAAGTCCTCTTACAATTTACAGTGGAAAAACTGTAAACTGACATTCCCAGAATTCCCTGTGTGACGGCCCTACATTTGATGGTTTTTCATTTAAATAACTGTTTCTTAATTATTTGTTATCAGACATGCACATTAAGGTTTGGTGTTACGTCTTATGTTGTTAAATGAATGTTCATTGCATTATTTTAGTGTTTAAATGGTGTTTTGTTTGTTTGCACCTTGTATTAGTTTTTACCACAGCTTTTGGAAAAGCTATTTGTGATGAGCTTTGATTAATCGTGTGTTTTTCTCTTTACCACCTGATCGTCAGTATATTGTAAAGGTAAAAACAGATTTTAATAACAGCGTAGCCTTGATAATTCAGCAGAAAAATACTTTATTTGAATTGTAAAATGTACAGTTTTTGTAAATATGTTTACACAGCAGCCAGTTGTTGTTTTTTTTGTCTGTAAAAAATGACAGGATATTTTTACAGTATGGCATTGTAAAACTTACACTACAAATGTGCTAATTCTGCTGTGTCTCGCACCGGACTGTTTTAGGTTTATTCGGGGTTGTTTTTTTCTCAAATGATCTTCTCTAGCCTCAACATTCTTTGTGTGCTTACGTACTCTACACACTGTGGGCTACGACTGATTTATACTCCACGCTGTTCAAGGGTATTAGAAATGCTGACAACTCTCGCTGCGAGGCCTTGGAGGAGCCGGTCTTAACAAGTGACCATGGAGCTGGACTCTTGGCAGAGATGAAGTTAAGAACAAGTTCACAGCCAGAACACATCAGTGTCCGAGAAATTAACTTAGCTTGCAGTGCATAAAACCTTGAAAAGAGAAACATCTAAAAATGTTCTTCATGGCTTCAAAAACACCATTAAAATATCATACAACTTAGTTCCATGTCTTCCTATGTCATACCATAGCTTTTAGTACCTGATTATAATTTTGACTGTGGTGTTATTCAATATTATATTTAAAGTTAATATATTTTAAATGTACTAAATTACACCTTCATCTTTACAAATGTGTAATTACAAATATATTTAAATACATGGCATACCAGTTTCAATAGAAATGTCATATTTTAGTTTATTATAAATGCTTGTCATTCAGCAGTAACACTTTAACCATATTTCAAAGTCAATCGAAGTAAAAATATTAAATTACATATAAAGATGTACTTAATTAAGTCCTTCTTAAATGGGTTAAAAGCACTCTAAAGTTCAGCTAATTGCATTTAATATACATTTAAACTATAATACATGTACTTGTAAATAACATGCAATTAAAGGGACAGTTCACCCAAAAATGAAAATTAGCCCATGATTTACTCACCCTCAAGCCATCCTAGGTGTACATGACTTCCTACGTTCAGACGAATTCAATCGGAGTTATATTAAAAAAATGTTTAAGTGTGGATGCACCATCATGCAAAATTACTCAGAGGCATGTTTATCACCTTCGATTAATTTATACAACATAAAGTGTCTGAAAATGTGGGTGTTACATTTATATGAACTTTTATATGTGGTCTACAGTGGACATTCACATGCATTAATCTGGTACACTCTTCACGAGAATAAGGACAAGAAATTAAAAGAAAAATAGAAAAAATTAAGCCATGGGAGAAAATATTTCTAAAACAATTTCCATATGTACCAGAGTAGAATAAAGTGCAAAAAGGACAGTTACTCTGACGAGGAATAGTTCAGAAATATAGTCAATTTTTGCAATGGGTGCAATACAATGAAATGTTGTCCTCCAAATGAATGATCACACTTATTAGTAATCCTCAGGAGTAATGGAGCCCAGAGCAGTTCCAGTGTAACAATGGCTCTCATACCAAGTCAGAATGGACAAACAAACTTTATTTTTTCCCTTGTAATCCCCTTTCTAAAATACCAGTTGTTTCTCAGTTTCTAAATAATATACGATTGTGCTTCGCATGTGTGTAGGTTCCCATTGTGTGACAGTAAAGGCTTTCAGGATCTCATTAAGCATGCACATTTTATAGTGATTTTTGTCTTTTGTCATAACAGAGTGACAGTCAGCTTCATAGGAGCGCAGTGTTTAAAGGACATGAAATCCATTCAGAAAGAAAGATCTTTAAAAGCCTCGCTTGCACATGACTTGAGTAACAGGTGGTGGAAGACAGAGCCAGTTTAGACCCACTGTAATCAATGTACTTTTTATTGTAACTACAATAAATAATTAAATATTTGTTTAAAAGACATTTAAAGAGCACTTGTGTGAACAGTTAGTTGTTTATTTTTGTAATGAAAGCAACAAAAGGTTTTGGATGAGATCTATGACAGTATATGAACTAAATATGCAGGTTTAGTGAGAAGATTTTTTTTTTAATTCTTCTGTGAAAATTGAATGCATTTCATTTTCATTCATTTACCTCCCACAGACCCAATTATTGATATTGATTAAATACAAACTTAATGTAATGACTTCAGATGTTAATTGTATGTTAATTGCGATTAAGTAAAATTGTTTTATATTTTAAATTTAGATTAAATGCAATTAGCTGATCTTTACACTGCTTTCTGACCCACTTAAGTAGGACTTAAGTACATGTTTATATGTATTTTCATAATTATTTCTATTGTCTTTGAAATATGGTTCAAATGTACTGACAAATATACTGACAAATGTATTAATTTTGTAATTATATACATTTGTGAAGTTATTTAGTACATTTAAAATATATTAATTTTAAATAGTATATCAAATAACAAACAGTTAAAATTATAATCAAGTAATTTACATGTGCTTTAGTCAACACATCAAAATAAGTGTACTTTAAAACATGACAAAAGATTATTAAAACATAATTATTTCAAATGCACTTTAAATGAAACGTTTAATTTAATATTATTACAAAGTGCAGTTTTTAAAAGTGTCCTTAAGTGTGTTAAGAAACAGTCATGAAATTGTCTCTCTTTAAGTTCACTTAGCCTTTTATTTCATCAATATTATTTGTTCCGCAAATACAGTTTTTTAAATATATTTTTAAGATTTGAAGTACACTACAAGTGCACATTCAGTACAGTTAAGCATACTTCTTTTTCACAAAGGTGACTTGCTATGAGACTCTAATTATAGGGTTGATTCAGGATCATTTTCCCAGTCATCACAATGTTAAAAAAATGTGCCAACTCCCCCATTAAATGTGTTCCTCCCAAAACTGTTATGATAAATATTAGACTGTGAGCTGCACTTGTATGGTGCTCAACCCATACTGTATTTAGTCAATCAAAAAGATAAATCAATAGTATTTGTAACAATTGCTGCCAGAGTTTACAGTGAGGGTTGAAGGATCATTTGAATGTCAGCTGCTTCAGCCTCAGTCATGTAATAAGCTACACTTCCTGTTTCAGCTCAACGTCACGGTTGTTAGGAGAGAGAGAGAGAGAGAGAGAGAGAGAGAGAGGGAGGGAGAGAGAGAGAGGGAGGGAGGAAGGGGGAGGGCTTACTGCGTCATGCTTACACTCGCCTTCCTTGTTCACCCTTCGATAGGCAGCCAGGCACATGGTTTTGTATGTTAGCCCACTGGGATAAAGGACCCCTGCTTCACACAGCTCGCGCCTGCATGCTCTTATTAACATCAGGTGAATTTCACAGCGAACAGGAATATAAAGAGCAAGAAAAACAGAGCTCAAATGCTGAAGGCTGATTAAACTGCTGTCAGAATGTACTGAAACCTCAGGAGAATCAGGTGGGACGTGTATATGTGTGTTTTTGTGTTTATCCAGTTTAGTGCACTAAAAGTGGTGATCTGTAAACCAAAGAGCCAAAAGGAGATTCAAGGGCACTGAAGAGTCCTTAGCCACTGGTATGAGCACAAACTGGTTATTGTGAATGGGGTGAATAGATCATATAATCAGGTAGAAGGAAACGGTTATGTCATAGAACAAGGAAGGTGAATACAGTGGTAATTACTGGAACGGTTGGTGTAGTATTAAGTCTGGTGAATTTATGTGTAATCTGTGGTGCTTTTCGGCTTTAGTACTGTAAGTTTGAATGGGAAAGGTCATGTGACTTCTCTGATTCAAAGTGTGATTTCAAACATCACCAGAACAGAAACATTATAGAGAACTGCACAAATTCAATAGCGGTAAAAATGGGACTTGCTAAAGGGAAGTAAATACCATTGAAAATATATATATATTATCAATGCAATTAGTTATGCGTGCAAAGGCAAATGTCACTATCCATAGTGATGTCCAATCTTGTTCCCAGAGGGCCACTTTCCGGCAGAATTTAGCTCCAGGCCTGATTAAACACATCTGAACCGTCTAACCAAGGTCTTCAGGATCACTAGAAACTTCTAGAGGCAGGTGTGTTGGAGCTAAACTCTGCAGGAATGGTCATCTTTGGATTGGTTTCCCAAAGCATTGTTAGCCAACTACGGTCTTGACTTCTGTCATTACTAACATAGTTGAACAATTCGGCCTTGCCATAGTTCCAACGAACATTCGCAAACCACATAGCAAACTTGTGTGGTTGGAGCTACAGCCCTTGACCTGTGGTTAGAAGCATAGTTTCTTTAAGTGTGACATGTGGACCTAAATAGATCATGCTCTTGGGCACGATAAACAAGATAAGCTGCTGTTCATTTGATGTCCTTCATTTAGTTTAAATACATTTCAATCCATACATTTTAGCATATAAGCTGTTTATAAAGAGTGCACATGTGCATAAATGCATAAGGGAACCCCAGAGTATGATGTAAGAGGGATCCTGCGATGAATCAAACATCAGATAAAGCAAAACTATAGGAAACATAAATAGTGAAGATGACATGTTCGTTAGAGCAGCATCTCTGAGAACTTGCATTGTGGAGGAAGCTGTTGACCGAATGAACCACGTGCATACTGGAGTAAATTTTATGCCAATTATGTTAACGTGATTTTAAAAACTGAATGGCTTTCTGCTGTTTGTGTAAATTAACTAAAATGATCTGACATTAATTGCGATTCTGAATCGATTAATTAGCAGAAGTTATTACTTCACCACCTACACCTATGACGCCATTAATGACAGCCCAATATTGTTGAACCAACATGGTTGAAATGACAAATTTGTGACTATGTTACGACAGTTTCAAGAAAGAGTTGCAACTAACTAGTTAATTTCTCCACATGATGCATAGTACTATGGTGTTTCTACTTTCTGTTTAGGGAGTCTCTCTTGGTTGTTATGACCAGTGGGCTCCCAGCCGTGAATAAACTTTTATTCCTCCAAAGAGCAACTTGGGAGTCGTGTCTGGTATATGCTGCACAGCTGAGGAATAGAAGTACTAAAGGTTCTATGCTCAAAAGACCACCGCAAAGACAGTGAATGTTATTGGAAGACTATAGAGCCATCCTCGGGCTGAATACTCGGAGTTAGCATTAAAGATCCTGTGTCGGACCAGCGTACAGCTGAGAAGGACGGTGAGAGTGTATAGATGCTAAAGACCTGTGTGCTCATGTGTGATTGAGGTAGTGATAGTAGCTTCTTGAAGGGATGCCATCACCATACTTCAGGGAAGTATTGTATTGTATTGTAAGTATTCGGGGAATTCAGGGAATTAGCTCGAGATACTGTAGTCATTATATTAACAACTGGTAATTGTTTGAATTGTCTGTGGAGAAGTCAGATTAGTATTGGGAATTTCCACGACAAGATGAAAAGAAAAAAAAAGATTTACACTGATGGAGGTACCAGAAGATCACAGAGATTTTGACTTGGTCCAGTAAGCAACCTACAACCACCCAAAAAATCCAATTGCATAGCAACACACTAACAACCACTCAAAACACCCTAGCAACCACTTAGAAACACCTTGGGAAACCATTGTGGCATTGAGCACTACTCACATTTCACATCACGAAATCTGAAATTTGAGGTTGCTCAGCTTCTGTCCTTGAATATTCTCTTTTCTGTTATGCACAGTACAGTGTTAAAGTAGTATTGATACTGCTTCATTATATCAAATGTATTTAAGTTTAAGTGATAAGCTAAACAGCGCTTTTAAGTCAAAGAAATGGAGGGGCTATTGTAAAACTAATTGGTTTCCCTGTACTTCCGTCTTTCAGATTACCTTTAAAAACCAGTTGCCTTTTTGTCGTGTGGACCTCAGTGCCTTCATCATGTCGCTGTTCACACACGTGTTGGCCTGCCTCTTTGGCATCGGATCATGGGTGGCCATTAACGGGATGTGGGTGGAGCTACCTCTGATCGTCCCCTCCATTCCTGAGGGTTGGTACCTGCCCTCCTACCTCACAATCATTATCCAGATGGCCAACATCGGGCCTCTCTTCATCACGCTCATGCACCGCTTCAAACCGGGCGTTCTGGACGAGCGGCCCGTTATCTACACAATTGTGACGGTCGGTGTGGTGGCCACCTTCCTCCTGGCGTTCCTTTGGAACCGCACGCTTACTTTTGGAGGAGGCGAACACAGTGCTGCCCTACTGTCCCTCAGCTTCCTGCTGTCTGTGGTGGACTGCACCTCATCCGTCACATTTCTACCCTTCATGATGCGTCTACAGCCTCAGTACCTCACCACCTACTTCATTGGAGAGGGTCTAAGCGGTCTGGTCCCAGCATTGGTGGCTCTTATCCAAGGTGTAGGGGTGGTCCACTGCAAAAATGCCAGTGCTAATGCGAACTTTAGCATGGGGAACTCCTCCTGGGGCTTCGATGGAGAACTGCAGGCACACTACCAGCAGGCAAACTTTAGCATGGGGAACTCATCATGGGGCTTCGATGGAGAACTGCAGGCACACTACCAGCCGGCAAACTTCTCCGCTCAGGGTTTCTTCCTGTTCCTCAGTGCGATGATGATGGTGTGCCTGGGCGCTTTCTTGTTACTCAACTTCCACCCAGCTGTGGCGCGGGAACACAAGAGCAAAGGTTATATTAATGATTCTCAGCGGGTGGAGAAGATTGACATAAGCCAATCCCCAAACAGTGAAACTCCAGAGCAAAGGCCCATGTTGGATTTCCCAGAAGGCCCGGTGATAAAACGACGCAGTTCATTTGGAAAAGGAACCTGCAGCAGAATAGAGCTAGTCTTCATTTTTGTAGTTCTGGCCTGGGTCAATGCATTGACCAATGCAGTCCTGCCCTCGGTCCAGGCTTACTCCTGTTTGCCGTATGGAAATCAGGCCTATCATCTTGCAGCCACTTTGTCTTCAGTAGCCAATCCAATGGCTTGTTTCATTGCCATGTTCGTACCAATCAGGTGAGAACAATTATTAGAGAAATTCATGCAACTATTCCATTTCTGAATTGCATTTGATTGGCTGAATCTCTTTATTAATAATGTCCAAGGTCTCTGGTGCTGATGGGGGTTCTGACAGTGACCGGCACGGGGTTTGGAGCATATATAATGGCCATGGCAGCACTAAGCCCTTGTCCTTTGCTGATCAATCATGACCTAGGAGCAGCACTCATCGTAAGACTCACACACATGCTTTCCCCTTATCATAGTTGTCAAGCATAATAATTTAGACCTGTAAATGTGACTGTAAAGTACATTTACTTACACTGTTACCTTGTTTTAAGGAATCCAAAAGAGCATAGCATTGTAAATGCTTAAGAATAAAGGTTCTTTATTAGCATCAGCAGATCAACAAAGAACCTTTAACATCCATGGAACCTTTCCATTGCATAAAAGGTCCTTTATGGCCTTTATGGCTTAACTGGCTCTTTTAAGAATGTTTTACTGAAAGGTTCTTCTAAAAATGGTTCTTCTATGGCATCACTGCAAAAGCCCCTGTTTGGAACCTTTATTTTTAACAGTGTAGATTACGACTCTTTCTACATTCGTGAAAAAAAAATCAGTATATATACTACATACAATGCATGGTACTACATACTTCAGCACAAATGCAATGCGAGGGCAAAAAAACTCACATAATCTCTGTTTTCTCTTTCTCCCTTCATCTTTAGGTCATAACCTGGGTCATATTTGTCCTCACTTTGTCCTATGTGAAGGTGATTATTGGAGTGATCCTGCGAGATGAAGGCCACAGTGCCCTTGTGTGGTGTGGAGCTGTGGTGCAGCTGGGCTCTATGTTAGGTGCCCTGTCTATGTTCCCTTTGGTTAGTGTCTATAGACTTTTCCAGTCAGGAGATCCCTGTAATACCAAGTGCCCTAAATAAAAGCAATCATTATTCTGACAGATTCAGAGTAAAACACTAAGGTGTTAGTGAACCAGGCTGAATAATGCACAGATGTATGACCACACATTTTTTTCATGACGCCTTTATTTTTAACATTTACATAGAACCCAAATTCCAGCTACTGTATTGTTTCAACAAATATTTTTCCTTTTGGTTCTCATATAGTTCATAGTACTGTTACATGATGACAAAACAAGTTTCATAATCTTCTGTAATATCTGCCACTGACTTATAGTTACAGTGTAACTTGTCAGTTGTGATATTTATGTTATGTCAATGTTATACTTGATATGTAGTGTTTTTATTATCGTATTGAACTGTTGCTGAAGTCTGAGATCATGTTTTTTTTTTTAAGAATTGGAAAATATTTATGATTTTGAGTCATGATGCTTAATAAAAGCCTTGCCAATCCTATATTTGTTCATTTTGTTCTCTCAGAACGAAGCTGTGTTGTGGTAATTTCTTTGAAACATCTATTTGGCTAATATAAGCCTGTCACATGAACTCACTGAACACATAACACCATCATACAGCTGGTCAGAATGGGAAATTTTGATAGGCATGCGTGAAATTATTTATTGTTATCAAGGCAAAGTGCTGCATAACTACGCATTTCAGCAAATGTGACAGGAATTTTCATTGCCATAAATCATCAGGCTCTTGTTATAGCTCGTTATATTCTACATATTCTCCAAAATTAGCTTTAGAAAGGCCAAAAACCCAAGTGAGCGCAAAAAAACTTCCTAAGATGTAAAGATGAGAACGAACGCCTGAATTGTTCGTCCTCCTCTGGCTCGTATGCATTAAGCAATTTTGGACAAAAACACACACAAAAACAAATCACCAAATATAATCCAGCCACAGAATGTTATAGGTGATGACCTAATATCTGACAATCTTTATTATTTTAGGACAGTTTGCTGTGTTGCATTCTCTAAACTATTGATGACTAACCACTCTTGTAATACAGCTAGTCATCTGTTTAAACCATGCTTTTGTATTGTTTCTCAATAAGCAGGCCTACTAGCTGATCTAAGTAGGGGAGGCCAGGGTGTGTTTACTATTTTCTACCTTTTTGGATAATAGTACTTGTTTTGTTTTGTTTTTTTGTTTTGTCAAATTTATACAAATGTTCCCATCATTCCTACTGTGCCTCAGTTGGTTTTAACAGCATAGTTACTGAGATACAGACGTTAATATTCACAAATACATGGTTTTGTTCACGAACTAAACAGAAAAAAGCCCTTCCCAAGATGGCCGCCGTTCCGGGTCGTGAATTTGACTGGCTGACTGACACAACTTCCGCTCTCGACTCCTCCTTTGTCTGAGTCCTTTCGGTCCTCTGCCTAGTTATTTATTTATTTCCTTTTCGTTTGTGGGGTATATTTTTATATATCCTTATCTCTCGGTTTTTGAATGACATTCGATTCCGACACATATATGCCTAAAAGCAAAGCCCCCAAAATGGATGATCTGGACTACAGTAAGTAAAGCTGGTTTAGCCCTGTGTTTTAGTGACTGCTTATTCACTCGAGCTTCATGTAGAAGAATGCTAGGGTTCTTGTAAAGGTTTCAACTCTACTGTCTGCCGTTTCTAATGGTTTCTACAGCTACAGCTTGCCTCAGGTGTTTACATCTGTAATGTGTCTGCTAGGTTTGATCAGAGACTGAATACATTCATCTGTGATTCCTAGTTTCTTAGAGACATTATGTAATATGTTACCGCTGTTCATCACACATGCTTTGGGTGGATGTTTCAGTGTCTTAAACAGATGCAGCCTTGTCTCATTTTAGTATAGGATCCAACTTAATTGTGCTTGTCCTCATCAGTCTGCATTCTTCATGCCTTACTGGAAGATCTCGAAGATTAGACCACATTACAAACCTGGGATTTTATCAGCTAAGAAACATTTTGGTCGTTTCTGTTTGTTTGTGGCTAATCAGATGTTAGTAGATACGTGTCATTGATCTGTGAGGTCTATTTTTTTACTGTTACTTTAATAAATCACTATTGCAACACTGTTCGATATATCCAAAATCCACTCATAATTTAGTATCTTGGCGTCATGTTGAAAACGTTTGGTGTGAATGGGATGATTTTTGCAAGAGTAGTGTGCATTAATTCACAGCCTGATTTTTGACTCAAATGATTCTGCTGGTGAACATCATCATCCGGGTTTGTTCATAAAGCTCCAAGACAAAAAATACATAAATAAAGCATCTGTGTACAAATTTAGAATTTGCAGATTTAATGACATATGACGGATTAATTTTTTTTTTTTTTGGTAACTGTTTTAGAATACATTTTAACAAGTGGGGTACGAGATTGATGGTATTTTGGGGTTTACAAAATAATTCAGATGTCCAAATTTAAAATCGAGACAAACCCCACATTTTGAGACATTTACAGATTCATGTTATTATTTTTTTATATTATTTTAAACCTAAAGAAAAAATATATATTTTAAGAATTTGTGCAAAATGAGGATTTGCAGACGAAACAAAAATAGGTTTAAATGACAGATGAAATGATAAAAAATTGGCTTGAATTGCCAGATTTGTAAAAAATCATTAGCTTTTGTTTTAAAATTTTGCAACTGCTGTTTAGAATAAATCATGGCTTATTTTGTACCCTTTTTAATTAAAATACTTGAAACAGGGTGAAGTTTGGGGAAAAGGGATTGATGTGGGTTGCTATTTTTCATTCAAATGTCCAAATTTAACACAATTGTCATGCTGATATTTTAAAGTGCAATGGAAACAAATTGCATTAAGTAGAAAAATGCAAAGTAGAAGCATTTCACCAGTGATCTCGCACTTTTCACCACATTGTTCTGTATATCACCGACTCTGTTCAAAAAGCAGAAGCTAATAGTATCACGTTTTTTATTTGAAGCGATTAGCTTGAGGATTTGATCTGAGGATTGTGAAATGTGTTTTGCGAGGAGCGTCAGAGTATGTGTCTCTGCCTACAGGTGCTGCTTTCTGAGCTGCTGTGGTAAGAGTCCTCCGTTAGTTCACAGATAGCCTGAATGCTAAATAAACAGTCCCCGCGCATGTGTGCTGGCCCCAATCCTGTTTGCATTTCCATCTCACATCATAAAGTGAATGATGTTAGACACAGGCCAGCAATTGCTGACTGTCCACTAGAGCAGGAAAACGAGAGACTGTTAACGTGGGAAACTGTGTGGATTGGTGTGAACGAGGCCTGGATGTATAGAGAATAGAAAAAGAACTGAAATGCCTATCCAGGACCCCGTGTCCTCATTTCGCCCCCCTTTCTGTCTCTCCACAGTCCCAGCGGACCTGAGCCCAGAGGAGCGCTCCGAGCTGGAGGAGATCCGGCGCAGGAAAGGAGCGCTGTTTCTGGAGATCCAGCGATTGAAAGATGAGCTGAGAGAAGCCATTATTGAGGTGGAGGGGCTGGAGAGCAGCACAGAGGGCAGGTTAGTTTCACATGAGCCTGTTTTATTGATGGGAACCGTCCAGGGTTTGATTTATTTCGTTTTACAATTTGCCTTCTGTGATAGATAACACTCAAATAAAAGCACACACACACACACACTTACACTCTCTCACACACATACACACACATTCTCTCACACACACACTTACACTCTCTCACACTCACACACACACACACACACACTTACACTCTCACACTCACACACACACACGCTCTCTCTCAATCTCACACACACTTTCTCTCTCACACACCACACACACACACACACCCCACACACACACACACACATCACAGACACACTCGTACACACTCACACACTCACATTGCACACACACACACACACACCACACTTACACTCCCACTCCTCACACTCACCCAGCACCACCACACACACACTCAACACTCTCTCTCACTCACACACACAGCTTACACTGTCTCCCTCACACACACACACACACACAACCTCACACACACTCGCACTCTGCTACACTCCCACTCCCAACAATCACAGACACCTCTCACACCCTCACCTGCACACCCACACACACACTCACAGACACACTCGTACACACACACTCACACACACACACAGACACACTCACAAACACACACACACACACACACTCACACACACACTTACACTCTCTCCCACTCACACACACATCCACACACACACCACACACCCACACTTACACACTCTCGTCCTCCTCCACACACACATACACACACCCACACACCCACCTTACACTCTCTCACACTCACACCAACCCACACACACTCACACACTCGTTCTCTCTCTCACACACCCACTCACACTCTCTCTCTCACACACACTCAATCTCTCTCACTCACACTCAATCTCTCTCACTCACACACTCACTCTCCCTCTCCACACACACTCACACTCACACTCGCGCACACACACAAACACACACACAAACACACACACACTCTCTCTCTCACTCACACTCACACACTCACACACCACTCACTCACATCACACACTCACTCACACACACTCACACACACACACACACTCACACTCACACACACTCACTCACTCACACACTCACACACTCACTCTCACACACTCACACACACACTCACACACACACACACACACAACGTCACATCACTTCACACACTCACGTCGACACACTCACAACACCCTCCTCCCCAGTAAACACTCCTCACTCACTCACTCACACACACACACATATACTCACTCACTCATTCTCACTCACTCACTCACACTCGCACTCACACACACTCACAGACACACTCGCACACACACACACACACTCACCACACTCCTCCTCTCACACAAACACACACACATGTTATCTCTCAGTAGCTGTGTACACAGTACGGTCATTGACATGAACTTGAACTCTCCATGCTGTAGGACACTCAAAGCGAGTCCTTGTATTTCACACCTGAAACGTGAAAACAAGATTGATCTCCTCTCTGTTTTTTGTAGTAAAACATTACAGAAGAGTCGACATGTGGCCATGGGCAGGAAAAAATTCAACATGGACCCGAAAAAGGTAAGCCACCCTGCTTTGAAAAAAAAAGTATGCCATTGTTTACCAGCAATAATATCACATGGTTACATTTTAATATTATATACACACAATTACACTATCGTTTAGAAGTTGGTTATATTTAATGTTTTTGAAAGTCTCTTCTGCTCACCGAGGCTGCATTTATTTTCCCAAAAATACAGTAAAAACAATAATGCTGTGAAATATTATTACAGTTTAAAACAGCTGTCTTCTATGTGAATGTGTTAAACTGTAATGTATTTCTGTGATGCGCAGCTGTATTTTCAGCATCATTACTCCAGTCTTCAGTGTCACATGATCTTCAGAAATCAGTATAATATGCTGATCTGCTGCTCGAGAAACATTTCTGATTATTATCAATGTTGAACACAGTCGTGCTGCACAATATTTGTGTGGAAACCGTGATACATTTTATTTCCGTGATCCTCTGGTGAGAAAAACACATTTATTTGAAATCGAACTCTATGCAACAAATGTTGTCATTGTTAAATAAAAGTATTAATTTATTCATTTTATTAACATTTAATCAAAAACATATAGGTTTCTCGGACACATAAAAATATGTTGCGAAAATAAAATATTTGTATCATATTAAATGTGACCCTGGAGCACAAATGGCAGGAGCATAAGATGTTTTGTTTTGTTTTTCACATTAAATCTTGTTGTTGTTCAATTGTTTCTCTGTATTTCCCTCTGTTTCACAGGGCATTGTGTTCCTAGTGGAGAATGAGCTCCTCAGACACACTTCAGAGGACATTGCCCAGTTTCTGTACAAAGGAGAAGGACTCAATAAAACGGCAATAGGAGACTATCTGGGTGAAAGGTGCTGTGAATTCATATCTGTTACAGTTACATGCTACAATTATCAAGGATTTTTTATGTTTT
Source organism: Sinocyclocheilus anophthalmus (assembly GCA_018155175.1). Classification (NCBI taxonomy): domain Eukaryota; kingdom Metazoa; phylum Chordata; class Actinopteri; order Cypriniformes; family Cyprinidae; genus Sinocyclocheilus; species Sinocyclocheilus anophthalmus. The sequence goes on along the minus strand of JADLZN010003994.1, from coordinate 678,270 downwards.
TACCCTGCAAACTGTCTAACAGCTGAAGAACAGCACGCCTAGCACTAAAATCATTGCAAAATGCTAACTATATTATTGCCCAGCTCTCATCTGCCGGATGAAACCATAAGCCATGAAGATATGTGACCCTGGAGCACAAAAGCAGTGTTAAGTCGCTGGGGGATATTTGTAGCAATAGCTAACAATACATTGTATGGGTCACAATTATTGATTTTTCTTTTATGCCAAAAATCATTAGGATATTAATTAAAGATCATGTTCCATGAAGATATTTTGTAAATTTCCTACCGCAAATATATCAAAATGTAATATGCATTGCTAAGAACTTAATTTGGACAACTTTAAAGGAGATTTTCTCAATATTTACATTTTTTTGCACCCTCAGATTCCAGATTTTCTAATAGTTGTATCTCAACCAAATATTGTCCGATCCTAACAAAACCATACATCAATGGAAAGCTTATTTATTCAGCTTTCAGCTGATGCATAAATCTAATTTTAAAAAATTGACCCTTATGACTGGTTTTGTGCTCCAGGGTCACATATTAGAAACATTAACATCATGATTTTCTATAAAGCTGCTTTGAAACAATGTAAAAAGTGCTCTACTTGACTCAATCGCACCAGACGTGTAGTTGATTGTATCTAGTCGTCCCTGCTGCTTATGTTTAGTCAGAACCAAACATATTAAAACAGAGATGTCCTTAAAGTATTCCTCTCGCTCTCTTTCAGAGATGACTTCAATATCAAAGTGTTGCAGGTTTGGGGGGGGGGGGGGGGGGGAGTTAATCTTCAACGATTCAATTACGATCTGAACTTGGTACAGGCACTCCGGTAAGTCAGCAAATGTTCTAGAGAGCTCTTGCTTGTTTGGTTTGCTTTGTTTTTATGCACAGAAAGTCTGGATGTTTTTGTAATTGTTCTTAAAGTTTTAGTGCAGTGCTTGTGTTCCTGATGCGTTAGTGTTTCTGCAGGCAGTTCCTGTGGAGCTTCCGCTTGCCCGGCGAGGCGCAGAAGATCGACAGGATGATGGAGGCCTTTGCACAGAGATACTGTCACTGCAATCCTGGAGTCTTCCAGAGCACAGGTCACACAAACACACAGCAGCGGCATGCTTCCCATTTGTGTTATTTCATAGTTATTTTGATGCCTTTACTATTATTCGAATATGCACAGCATGTAGTCATATTTGTGTATGTGTGTCTGGTTTGACTGCTTGTGTAATTCATGCACACTCTCACACCAAGAACAGTTCGAGCACAAACCTGTTGCTACTTCTTTGAGTGTTTGATTGCTAGAGCGTTTGTGAACTCGGTGATCTCCTCGCAGACACCTGTTACGTGCTGTCGTTTTCCATCATCATGTTGAACACCAGTCTGCACAACCCTAATGTGCGGGACAAGCCCACGGTGGAGCGCTTCATCAGCATGAACAGAGGCATCAACGACGGAGGAGATTTACCCGAGGAGCTGCTCAGAGTGAGTGTGCGCTACTGAACTGTGTACATGTTTTCAATGTTAAAATAATGAACATTTATGATTCATGCGATGCAAAAAACACAGAGGGAATCATGGAATCCAGTCATAAAAATAACATTTAAAGTGCATCGCGGAATGAGTTTGGCGTATTTTGCATGAATAAATCAAAAGTAGGTAATTAAATCATGATATGGACTAGTGTCTGTGAATATTAAAGTGCAGAAAGACTGCTTTATGAAGTCTGCGTGTCTCTGTGCCATGCTCTGTTTGAATGTACTTCTCAAAGTAATAATAATAATTCAATTATTAAAACTTTTTAAGACACGTCACACAATGTTTCTTCCATGTTTTAATTTTAACAGTAAATTGTTGTGCAGGAATTTCTGTGCAAAAAAGTAAAAGGAATTACATTTTTAAAATGTTAATACTATACATTTTTTTTATGCCTTAATTTCAACATAATACACAATTTCTGAAAAAAAATGTAAACATTCCATAGCGCCCTATTATTGTAAACATTTGTAATAAATTATTGCATTGTGAAAGTTTTATGAAATTCAATTGATTTGTTACAATTCTATCAAATCTTTAAAACAGAAACAAAAAAAGTCTTAAACTTCAACTGTTGTTGTATAAGTTTCATGATTTCAATGTTTTTTTAGCACTAAAAATTACTAATATGTGACCCAAAATAATTTGAGATTTATGCATCATGAATAAATAATCTTTCCATTGATGTATGGTTTGTTAGGATAGGAGGACAATATTTGGCCGAGATACAACTATTTGAAAATCTGAAATATATTAAAAAAAAATCTAAATATTGACAAAATCATCTTTAAAGTTGTCCAAATGAAGTTCTTAGCAATGCATATTACTATCAACATAGTTTTGATAATTAACAAGTAGACTTTAGAAAATATCTTCACGGAACATGATCTTTACTTAATATCCTAATGATTTTTGGTATAAAAGAGAAATGTATGACCCATATTTTTACCCATACAATGTATTGTTGGCTATTGCTACAAATATCCCCCAGCGACTTAACACTGCTTTTGTGCTGCAGGGTCACATTTTTAAATTAACAATTAAAATGGAATCCAGAAAATAGAAAAATCTGAAAAAAAATGAAAAGGCAAATGTGGAATTTAGAAAAAATAAATTGTAATTTAGGGAAAAAATAGTCAATTCAGGTCTCTGTGTTGCTCCAAATCGCTGCGAGTTGAATGTTTCAAGGTTTCTTTTTAAATAATAGCACTACACATTTAAAGCGTCAATAAACACTCAATTTTCTCCAGAATCTGTATGACAGCATCAAGAACGAGCCCTTTAAGATCCCAGAGGATGATGGGAATGACCTGACGCACACTTTCTTCAACCCTGACCGAGAAGGCTGGCTCCTCAAACTGGGTGAGTTTCTGTTTAACCGAAGTTGTTGGCAGGGTCTCTGTCATTGCCGTTGCATGATTTGCTGTTATTTCATTGCTGTGCTTTGCTGTACAACAAAAAAACTCACTTCTGAAGCGTTTGGCACTTTCAGAGATTTACTGTCTTTCTGCATGGTGAGCTCTGTGATCTCTCAAGCACTAAAAGCTTTAAATCTTCTTCCCTCTCCTTGTATCTCTGTCTTTCTGTTTCCTGCGATCCGTCACGCGTTCCCTTTTCCCCGTCTCTTCTGGCTCCTGCTCTGCTTGGCCTGTGATTTCTCTGCTGGTGCACCCTGCAGGAGGTACGTACACATGAACCATCGTCTATGTCTTTTTTACCAGACACATGGTTTTATAAATGCTTAGACATTTTAATGACATGTTGTATAATAAAAAGATTCTCTTATTGGCCTGATTAACCAAGCTCTCCATAATACGAACAATACGAGCGCCACAGGTTAATAAAACATGTTATGCAGACACTTCATAATTAATGATGATTTGTTAATTGCATTTAATATATTACACTTTCCATCCATCTGCAATTGGTTTATGCACCATTCTGACAAATAAAAACATATGCATAAAAACGGTGAATCATTTTACAAAGCAATTGATTCGAAAAGCATTGTTTTTCCCATCACTACTGATCAGATGCACCGTTTTCTCCTGCAGAGTGATCTGCCTCTCACATATGCTCACAGAGTCCTGGAGATGAGCACTTTTAACTCTTACCAGTAAACAACAGCAACTAACCAGGCAATCACAACTCACTAGCATCATGATGAAGAGTTTTGGACTGGCAAACCTGACCAACATCACCCATCAGGCCTAGAAATCTAGTTAATTTAGTTCAGTTGGGTTTGTCAAGGCAGTATACTCTACTAGATGTCTCTTGCTGTGTCTGTGTAGTTTATTAGCACAGAGGAAATGATTCATTTCTTGTGTGTTTTACACCTCTAATCCGTATAATCTTTCTCAGGAGGTCGTGTGAAGACATGGAAGAGACGGTGGTTCATTCTGACTGATAACTGCCTCTATTACTTTGAGTACACAACAGTAAGTCGAGCCATTTAGCCATATTTCATCTTATTGTGCAGCTCTCTGACATGTATTTTTATCAAATATATTGTATAATGACTTTATATAACAAATGTTTTTTTTTTGATAGTTATTTTTTAAGCAAGATAATTAGTCATGACACTTGCCATATCAAAATTAGGACCCTTGCGTGAAACAGAATAAATAAATGGACGTCAATTTATTGTATTGTAATATAAGAGATTTGAAACGAGCACAACTATTTAGGAAATCGCTGGCTCAGGACAACAGTCAGTTATGCAGTTTAGCATTACTGTGCAAAATTATTTGACCAAAGAATGCTGTAAATGACCAATCAGAATCATGTAATCTAGAGAGCCGTGTAATAATTGTTTGTACTGCATATTATGGCTTATATAGACTACTGTTCTTAAGATAGGGCTCTTTTTTTAAACAAATCTACTTTATATTAATTCATCCAGGGTGCTTAATTGTTCAAAAGTGACAGTAAAGACTTTTATTATGTTACAAAAGATTTCTATTTCAAATAAATGCTGTTCTTTTGAACTTTCTATTCATCTGTGAATCTTGAAAAATAAAATGTATCACAGTTTCCACAAAAATATTGTGCAGCACGACTGTTTTCAACATTGATAATAATCAGAAATGTTTCTTTAGCACAAATCAGCATATTTTACTGATTTCTGAAGATCATGTGACACTGAAGACTTGAGGAATGATGCTGAAAATACAGCTGCACATCACAGAAATACATTACAGTTTCATATATATTCACATAGAAAACAGCTATTTTAAACAGTAATAATATTTCACAATTTTTACTGTATTTTTGAACAAATGAATGCGTTGGTGGCCTGAAGAATTGGGTGAACGTTTGCTAGGTAGTGTGTACTGATGGACCCATAATACTTAGTACTGGACTGTGTGTGTGTGTGTGTGTGTGTGTGGTGTCTCTCTGTGTGTGTTGTGTGTGGGGTGTTTTTGTGTTGTGTGGTTTGTGTGTGTGTGTGTGTGTGGTGTGGTGTTGTGTGTGTGTGTAGGATAAGGAGCCCAGAGGCATTATACCGTTGGAGAACCTGAGCATTCGAGAGGTCGAAGATCCCAGAAAGCCAGTAAGTCTGTTGACATTCTCATTACACAGCTAATCACATTTCAACATTTCCATGACACTTTTCATAGATCAACTGCAGGTTTCTTTATTGATCCTTAGGGCTGGGCAGTGTATCAGAGACAGTTTGTGGGCTCTGCTTGTTGATAGGATTGTGTTTTCTGTGCAGAACTGTTTTGAGCTCTACATCCCTAATAACCGCGGGCAGCTGATTAAAGCGTGTAAGACGGAGGCCGACGGTCGAGTGGTGGAGGGAAACCACATGGTATACCGGATCTCAGCTCCCACTCCGGAGGAGAAGGACGAATGGATCCACACCATCAAGTGAGTAAACCATCAGCGCTGGAGGGATTGGTGAAGATCTCACAGGACACGGCATGTGAAAGAGTAAAGGGCGCACAAGGGAATGTATTCACACTGACTGCAGTTCAGAGTTTTATCAGCCTCTGACAAATGTTTGCATAAATGAAGTACATTTGCATTTCCTGATAGGAATAGCGATGTACAACTCCTCGGGGTACAAAAATGATTTTAGCAGATATACACTTTTGAAATGTAAATTTTTAGCTCACAAGCCTTCCAGTATGTCCCTCCCCGACATAATGTTTTACCCTGCTGAGGCTGACATACAAAACAACAGTCTGAAAAATGCACATAGCAAACATACTAAGGGTGCGACGATAAACTGATTTGATTTTCAATTCTGAGCTTAGTTTTTAACAGCAGGTGGCACTCTAATCTAGTTTTTAACCGCACACTTAAATGCTCATGAAGAAGAGCGCTTGTGTGTTTGGCTGAGTAATGTAAGGGGTTAAATGTACTTGCACCTCTGCTTTTATGACTCGAGATTAATGTAAACACAGCCCACTGTGAACACTCTTGTAATTTGCTTGAACCTTTTCGATCTTTTATGATTATTTTAGGTTCAAGTGGTGGGTGGGTGTGTGTGAGTGTGTGTGTTTGCGTGAGAGTGAGTGTGTGTGTGTGTGTGTGTGAGAGTGTGTGTGTGTATGTGTGTGTGAGAGAGTGTGTGTGTGAGTGTGTGTGTGTGTTGTGTGTGTGTGTATGTGTGTGTGAGAGTGTGTGTGGTGTGTAAGGAACTGGAAGCAAGCACCATCTGCTGTTAAAAACTAGGCTCAGAATCAGAATTTGCTTCAACCTTTTGCGATCTTTTATGATTATTTTGGGTTCAAGTGGGGGTGGGGTGTGTGTGCAGGATGTGTGTGGTGTTTGCGTGAGAGTGTGTGTAAGTGTGTGTTTGCATGAGTGTGTGTGAGTGAGTGTGTGTGTTTGCGTGAGAGTGAGAGTGGGTGTGTAAGGAACTGGAAGCAAGCACCATCTGCTGTTAAAAACTAGGCTCAGAATCGATTCAAGAGAGAATTGCGATGCATTTGCGAACATCGCCGAATCAATCCATGAATCGATTTATCATCTCACCCCTAAAAATATGCAGTTTGGTGCAGATGCTGATATTTATATGACAAAAAGTAAGATGAAATTCTGATTAACAGTATAGCAGATACTGACATAAAATGCTATAAATATCAGTCATCACTCTATATCTCCAATAATGTGTGTTAGTAAGATGAGATTGAAATGATCCAAACATATAATACAATGCAATCCAGTGATGATTGAGAGATGAAGAAATAAACGCTCCTCAAAAGATCCTGAGGATCAGATTTGAGACTCTAAAACATGATTGATGGAGAATCAAGTAAAGCTGAGCTGCTTCAGTCCAGCAAGTGTTCATCTGGAGATATTACTGCAGTTATTCTGACCTTTACTTTATAAAATTCTGTAAATATTTGACAGCAAAAAGACACGTGAAGCTCGAGCTGAAGCTGGACGTTTCTACAATTACACTAAAAGAGCTTTTACTTGATCAAAAAAAAAAAGTATAAACCATTAGATGACAGAAGGCGTGGAGTAGATTGTGTGTGTGAGCTAAATGAGGCCTTAGAAATGTGTATCGAATACGATCCAGTAGACTTTGCAGGTTTAAGATGATCTTTTGTTTTGTTTCAGATCCGCTGTGAGCGTGGACCCCTTCTACGAGATGCTTGCAGCCAGGAAGAAACGCATTTCTCTAAAGAAGAAAGAAGAGCAACCCTGAAAGTCCATCCATCCATACGCTCCCTCCATTCTCTGAGAAACCAATGATCCTTCATTAAGGTAGCTCTCGTCAGATCGATCTGTTATGCTGGTTTATGGAGAGATGGATGTCATTGGGGAACCTGAACATCATCATCATCTTCGGTTTGGATTTCGGTGGTCTGGACTGCAGCTCTTATCTCCACACTTCTCCTACATTTGCACACTACACAGTGTTGTATCACACTAGTACACACTACAGATACTCACTTTATCTCGCTGACATTCCACAGGACTTCACCGTCATGAATCTGTGTAAATCTCCATCCTCGTCTCACGCTCCCTCTGCTCTCACAGTTCCAGTTCCTGCTATCGACAGCATTTTACTGTGAAGTTCTTACACGAACAGAGTAGACGACCAAACAGCCTGGTGCATTCTTCATCATCAGGGGCGGATCTATCCGAACCTTTAGCAGAGATGAGCGCTGAAGGCTTTTGTTAGTTCGGTCGCTATTGATTTACTGAGTCTATGTTGCTGCCTGTCTTAAACTTATTTTATAGAAACTGACACTATTTATCTCTTACTCGTTTGAGTGTATCTACATGTTATAAATGAAGGTCATTGCTATTCACACCACATGATGAACTTCACTTCAGTTTACCTATTAGTTACATATCACTTCCAGCATATCTGTGAAACAGGATGTGTGATTTACACTGTTATTGGTATTGATAACTTGATGACAACTGTATTGAACTTCACTGACCCATCGAAGCACCTGTGGAAGTGCTCGTCATTATATGTGAATCCTTAAATAAGCTCCTTCACCTTAAGAAAAGAGAGCCTTAAAAATCCCACAGCCCTGAATGTTCTTACACAAGTGTTTCCAAAACTCAGCCACTGGGGCTGCGAAGCTGTTCTTGGGCGAATCTCACGAAAACATGTCCAGATTATATCGCACACAGAAAACAGATTTTTTTGTGTGTGTAAAGAAAAGCCAGATTTTCAAGTTTTTTTTAATTTATTGTTATCATCATTTGGCATTATTCTCATAACTAAGCACAGCTCCTCTGTGTGAATGAAATCTAATTTCTTATTTCTCTGAATGAAATTTGACTCGTGATCTTGACAGATTTGGTGAGATTTGCTCTCTTGCTATTTCCTACTACAAGCAAACTGTCTCGATTGGGGAAAAAATCATGCAATTAAAGGACTGAATATGACCATTTGCTGAAAATGTACACACCCACCAGCCATTTGAGATGTAGATGAGTTTGTTTCTTCATCAGATTTGGAGAAATGCAGCATTGCATCACTTGCTCCTCTGTTAGTGAATGGGTGCCGTCAGAACGAGAGTCCAAACGGCTGATAAAAACATCACAATAATTCAAAAACGACTTATAGATGGATTTACTTAACTTCAGATTGTTGAAAATACGAGTCTATAATCCATAATAACGCTTCCTGCAGTGAAAACGTGGTCTGGTCTGAATCAGGAGAGAAATCTGCACTGTTTACAAGCCAAAACAGCTCTAAACAAATATGTGGCTGGATTTTGATGTGAGAGACAACAGGAGATGCACTTTTTTTTTTTTTCACTGGAGGAAGCGTTATCATGGATTATTGTGATGTTTTTATCAGCTGTTTGGACTCTCATTCTGACGGCACCCATTCACTGCTGAGGAGCAAGTGATGCAGTGCTGCATTTCTCCAAATCTGATGAAGAAACAAACTCATCTACGTCTCGGATGGCTTGAGGGTGAGTGAATTATCAGCAAATTTTCATTTTTGGGTGAGCTATTTCAATTTCAAGTCCTATCTTTCTGAATGTGTGTTTGCTATGTCCTGCTGCGTAATTATATCCCCATGAAAAAGGCTGTTTGTCCCTCTCAGCCCCCGATCCTAAGATGTGTGCGGTGACCTGTATCGTTGCTTGTGTGAAGCACTGGTCACTCCTCTTACTCAGTGCTGTTCGGTTTGAAGGAGTCCATGGCAGCTTTTTCCAATGTACTTTATATTTTGCCTTTTCTGTTTGTAAATACATGTTATGTTTGTTTACAACCCAAATTGATAGCCTTTTTTATTTATTGTTTTTCACTTCTTTCTTTCTATGTGAGGGCTAAGGATTGGGTGCATGTTGAACTGAACTGAAGCATCTTGTGTAAAGGATGAATCTGACCGCCAGTGTTTCGGGCGACTATTAGCGCTCTGTATTTCTAGACTCAACAAATTGGCATTGCAGTTCAAATGGGCTACGGATTACAAGCAGTAACAAAATCGGAAATGCAATATTCCAGAAGTCTCTTTAAAACGACGGATCATACAGAACACTAATAGCGTCTGGAGTCTTAACATAATAACCGCTCTATTTAAATATACTAATTATGAAACGGTTCATACTGAGAGTTGTTTAGCAGTGCATTTTGCTTGACTTTTGTGACTTTCCCCGTTGAATATAAAGCTTGGCTATAGTAACTGATGTCTTTGACTTTAAGACATATTTAATAGTTTGGCACTTTACTAGAGTTCAGCACAGTTTTGACTAAACCACAGCTTGAGTATGTGAGTATGTAACTAGTACTGCAGTTCTGAACTGGTTTAAGCTTTGCTGCACATGTATAGGATGCCAGTATACAGCGTCCCTTTCAGATCATTTGGAGTGAATCTGCTTCACATCGTATTGTATGAGAAGCCACAGGCCGTCTGTATGTGACTGAGACTCCAAGTGTTAAATAACAACAGTACATTCTTTGATATAAGCTATGCGTTTAAACTCATGTTTCAGGCACGAAGATCGTGGTCTGATGAAGACTTTTGGAGAGTCTAAATCTGGGCATTCTTGATGAGAAGTGCAAAGGTGCCAAAGCCTTTCAGCTAGTCTGTGAATACAGTAGGACAAATGAAAGCATTTGCTCTTGCTCCTCTTTGTTTTCTCTCCCAGCTTCTGTTTGGCCGCAGAATGGTACAGATTGTTGGAAAATTCATGTAGCACGATGAAAACTCAGTTATGGTACACTGGTGCCAATCAACTCTAATAAACAAAATAGATAAAAGGACTTTAACGTTGTGTTTTTTTTAATTGCTGGTGAATCATATTATTCCCATACAGGGGTACTTAGAAATATTTGACTTGTTAAACCTACAAAATAGAAACTGTCTTGTCTCATGAGAAGCCATTTTGTACTAATTTGTACAGTGTGATTTATAGAGAATTATTTTTTTATTTTTTTTGTTCACTGATTTTTGTTAATATTTTGAATTAGATTTCATTTTTTTAGGTGTTATTTCATGTTAAGCTTAGAAATGGATTTTTTCGATTTTTTCATTTTTTTTTTTTAAGTCTACAGATTTATTTAATTTGTTTGTTTTTTTATTTAAGTTTAGTTTTAGTATTCCAAGTTAAACTAGATTAGGATGCAACATGTTTCCGTGGCAACTAGCTGAAATAAAGTAAGTATATTTCATTTCAGTTAACGTATTTCAAATAACAATGTTTTTTTATGGTTTTAGTTTTAGTGAGCATATGAACAACATATATTTGCCACCAATTCACCAAATCATTACTTTTTTTTTTTTTGTCTGCGCTGTGTTGCAAAATTAGGGCCTGTCGATCGTTCAGTATTTGCATACTTTTGTAATAACATGTTATGGTTGCTTTAAAAGTACCTTTTTTATATTAAAATATGTAGATGTCATTTTTTGATGGAGAGTGCGTGTGTGAGTGGAGTGAGGGAGTGGAGAGTGAGGTGTGGGAGAGTGAGTGTGTGAGTGGAGTGAGTGTGTGAGTGAGTGGAGTGAGTTGCGAGGGAGTGAGTGTGTGAGGAGTGGAGTGAGTGAGGGAGGGGAGTGAGTGAGTGTGTGTGTGTGTGTTTGTGAGTGAGTGTGTGAGTGGAGTGAGTTGAGGGAGGGGAGTGAGTGAGTGAGTGTGTGAGTGTAGGGAGTGGATAGTGAGTGGGGTGGAGTGAAGTTGAGGGAGGGGAGTGATGAGTGTGGAGTGTAGTGCGTCGTGAGATTGATGGAGAGTGTGAGTGTGTGTGTGAGTGAGTGAGGGAGTGGAGAGTGAGTGAGTGAGTGTGTGCGTGAGAGAGAGAGAGAGAGTGTGTGAGGGAGTGTGTGAGTGAGTGTGTGAGTGGAGTGAGGGAGTGGAGAGTGAGTGAGTGTGTGAGTGGAGAGTTTGAGGGAGGGAGTGAGTGTGTGAGGAGTGAGTGAGTTGAGGGCTGGGAGTGCGTGAGTGAGTGTGTGAGTGGAGTGAGTGTGTGAGGAGTGGAGTGAGTTGAGGGAGGGGAGGGAGTGAGTGAGTGTGTGGAGTGGAGGAGTGGAAGTAGTGTGTGAGTGTGTGAGTGGAGTGAGTTGAGGGAGGAGTGTGAGTGGAGTGAGGGAGTGGAGAGTGAGTGAGTGTGTGAGTGGAGAGTGTGAGTGGAGTGTGTGTGTGTGAGAGAGAGAGAAATATCTGAGTGAGTGTGTGAGTGGAGGGGAGGGAGAGTGAGTGTGTGAGGAGTGCGTTGAGGGAGGGTAGTGAGTGTGTGTGTGTGTGAGTGAGGGAGTGAGAGTGAGTGAGTGTGTGTGTGTTTGTGTGTGTGTGTGAGTGAGTGAGGGTGTGTGTGTGAGTGGGTGCGGTGCAGGGAGTGGAGTGTGTTAGTGGAGGGGAGTGAGTGGAGTGGAGTTGAGTATGCGAGTGATGAGGGAGTGGAGAGTGATGGAGAGTGATTTGTGTGAGTGGAGTGAGTGAGGGAGGGGAGTGAGTGTGAGTGGAGTGAGTGGAGTGTGTGTGTGTGATGAGTGAGGGATGGAAGTGAGTGGGTGATGGAGTAGATGAGTGTGTGAGGAGTGAGTGAGGGCGGGGAGTGAGTGTGTGTGTTTGCGTGTGTGAGGGAGTGAGTGAGTGAGTGAGTGATTGTGTGTGTGTGAGTGAGTGAGTGTTGTGTGTTTGTGAGTGAGTGTGTGAGTGGAGTGAGTGGAGAGTGAGTGTGTGAGTGGAGTGAGTGAGGGAGGAGTGAGTGTGTGTGGGTGAGTGGAGTGAGTGAGTGAGTGAGTGTGTGTGTGTGTGTGTGTTTGTGTGAGTGAGTGTGTGTGTGTGAGGTGAGTGAGGGAGTGGAGTGAGTGAGTGAGTGAGTGAGTGTGTGTGTGTGTGTGTGGGGGTGAGTGGGAGTGTGTGTGTGTGTGAGAGAGAAAGTGTGAGTGAGTGTGTGTGTGAGTGAGTGAGGGAGTGGAGAGTGAGTGGAGTGAGTGAGTGTGTGTGTGAGTGGAGTGAGTGAGGGAGGGGAGTGAGATGTGTGTGGGAGGGTGTGTGTGTGTGAGTGAGTGAGTGCGGGATGTAGTGTGTGAGTGGAGAGTGAGTGGTGAGTTTGCGGGGGGGAGTGTTGTGTGAGTGCGGGAGTGAGTGTGTGAGTGGAGAGTGAGTGTGTGAGTGGAGTGAGTTGAGGGAGGAGTGTGAGTGGAGTGGAGGGAGTGTGTGTGTGTGAGTGGAGTGAGTGAGGGAGTGGAGTGTGTGAGTGGAGTGAATGTGTGAGTTGAGTGAGGGAGTGGAGTGTGAGAGTGAGTGTTTGAGTGAGTGAGTGTGTGAGTGAGTGAGTGTGTGAGTGGTGTGAGTGAGGGAGGGGAGTGAGGGAGTGGAGTGTGAGTGGAGAGTGAGTGTGTGAGTTGAGTGTGTGAGTGAGTGAGTGATGAGGAGGGGAGTGAGTGAGTGTGTTGTGGTGAGTGAGGGAGTGGAGTGTGCGTGGAGATTGAGTTAGTGCGTGATGTGTGATTGGTGTGAGTGAGGGAGGGGAGTGAGTGTGTGTGTGTGTGTGAGTGAGGGAGTGGAGTGAGTGGAGAGTGAGTGTGGGGAGTTGGGGGGGGGGGAGTGTGTGAGGGAGTGAGTGAGTGAGAGTGTGAGTGGAGTGAGTGGTGTGAGTGAGGGAGGGGAGTGAGTGAGTGTGTGTGTGTGAGTGGAATGAGTGTGAGTGGAGTGAGTGAAGTGACATGTGGCCAAGTATGGTGACCCATACTCTGAATTAATGCTCTGCGTTTAACCCATCCAAAGTGAACACACACACACACCATGAACACACACCTGGAGCATGTGGGTGAGATTTGGATATACAGTAAAGAAACCAGTTCAGCGTGATGGGGATCATGGCAGATGATTTTGCAATAGCAAGCAGCACTCGTGTTTGCTTTAGATAATGTAAACCTCTATTTTTGATTGTTGTAATGTCCTCCATGCAGACTCTGAAGTCATGTTTTTCATCCTACTTCGCTTTAGCTCGTTAGCTCATCTCCTGACTGATAACCAGAACGATTAGTGCGGCCTAATCTTGTTATTCTGTGCCTCAGCAGACCACAGATACTAAGACCAGAGTCTTCCCATAATGCCACCAACTCAAAAAAAAAAAAAAAAACATGCATTTCAGCTCAGAACATCGTCTAGAAATTCACTTCCAAATAAAATGGTTAAGAAATCTATTGCATGTTAATTCAGTATATTTTTATGTATATTAAAGATAATGTATTTTTTACTTCACTTCTGGGACTCTATTGTCATATTTGTATTTTATATATATTTATAGATATATATATATATAATATAGAGTGTCTATATTTTCTGCAGTCCCTAATCAAACGCTTCACATGCTTAATTAGCTTAGTTTCTAATAATAGCGATGAAGACCAGCATAAGACCAGGCTTTTCTTTAACTGAGAGGCTTGTGCTAATCAATACTGCAGGACTGCAGACGAGCCTGAAGACTTCACTTTGGAAATGCAATGAAAAACATTTACAAAATTACTTTTTAGAGCTAGTCAGAAATGATGGAATTGCTATGAATTTTTTTTCTTTTTCAAAATTCAGTCCCTTTATTGCATTTCTGCTTTCAAAACTGTAAGCAAATGAAAAGTTTATAAAAACAGTAAATGCATACTAAATTCCGATGCACAAACATTAGTGGAAAATTATATTATTTTTTAAACGAATTTACAGTAAATGAAACAAAGTAGATTAAGCTAAAACACTACGACACTTAATCTGGAACTAAAGACATGTCAAAAGTCTCAGAATAGCTGCTTATTTAGCTCAGCTTTGAGTTGGCTAGACAGTTTAACATGGACAAGTACAGGCAAACCTAAGAAATACTCATTTCAGCTAGAATGTTTCATTAGAAAAACAAACAATGTACAAACACAACAGCAGCGCATGTGCGACTCTTCTCTTTGGTTTCGCTGTATCTTTAGATTCTTCTTACAGTACAAGAAAATCAATCTGCTCGAATAGAGCCTTGAGTTTTACTCTTAATCTACATTTATAGCACTTCTGTCTTCACATCCTATTCATGATCTATGGTTTCTATCCAAGTTATGACAATATGTCGTGTGCTTGCATCTAACACTGAATGGCACTGAAGAGCCATTTATAGAATAAGAATAAAAAAAAGTTCAGTAAGAAAACGTTCGCTACACAAAACACTGAAACGATACAGAAGGGGTCCGTGCTGAAATCCTGGAGGTCATGGGGTCATTCAAGTTTCTCGTGTAAACAGAAGGCCATATTTTTGAAGTGATAATGAAAGGATTTTGCATTCAAATCAGGTTACGAGTCGTCAGAATGCTTCAAAACAAGCTGATCACTCCGCACTCTGAGGCTTGTAATCGGATTGTCCTTCTCTTTAGTGGCAGGGGTCAAAGGGGTATTTGGTGACCCCGCCGTGCAGCTCCACCACTGACTCCGCCCACGCGATGATGTCACCGGTCATGTGACCTCCGCATGACGCCAGGCTGTAGATGTCATGTGGTGTGAGAACATGAGACCACATCTGCACGTCTGAGATTTCACCAACGAACGCCTGCGTCGCGTCGAAGCGGCCACCCAGTGTGTCCTGGACGGAGATTCGGGAATATTATATTAGCAACACTAAACACATTCAGCGTCATCGGCTGAGAATGTGTGTTAAGCACTTTATACATAAAGTCAGCATCATGAATGCAACTTTACTGGCTTATTCATATATGTAGTATACGGCTTTCCTTGTGAAAAAGAAGTATACTTTAGCATACTTAAAAAAATAGTTTTTATTATGGTAATAATATACTTTAGAAGAATAAATGTAAGTGTGAACTGAATGTGATGTTCTCAGACACTTATTTTGCATGTTTCTTGCAATTAAATGAAAATGTATTATAGTATAAATTAGTGCTGTCAAACGATTAATCGCGATTAATCGCATCCAAAATAAAAGTTTTTGTTTACATAATGTGTGTGTGTGCTGTGTGTATTTATTATGTATATATAAAGACTCACCCAAACAGCATTTATTTGAAATATTTACTGTAATTATAGGATATATATATATATTCATATAAATTAATCATATAATAGATAATATATAACGTACCATTTTTTGAAATATTAACAGGCATGGTATTTATATAGTACATAATAAATATACAGAGGCAAACACATACAGTATATTATGTAAACAAAAAGTCTATTTTGATTGTGGATCAATCGCGATTAATCGTTTGGACAGCACTAGTAAAATTCTATTAAATTCAATTTTTGACACGCTTCTTAAATTAGGGGGACTTAAGTACACCTTTAATGTGATTTCATAATTACTTCTATTGTCTTTATAATATGGTTAAAGTACTGCTGAATGCATTTATGATCAACTAAAATATACTCTAATCGAATTTCTGTTTAAACTGATGTCATGGATTTAAATATATTTGTAATTACACATTTGTAATGATGAAGTTGTAATTTAGTGCATTTAAAATATATTCACTTTAAATGTAATATTGAATAACGCTCTAAAGTTAAAATGATAATCAAGTACTTTACTTGTGCTTTAGTATGTTAGTCAACACATCAAAATAAGAGTATTTCTTTAAAACATGACAAAAGATTTTACATTATTACAAAGCGCACTTTTTAAAAGTCTACTTAAGTGTGTTAAGAAACAGTCATGAAAGTGTCGTCTTTTATTTTATTAATATCTGCAAGTACAGTTTTTTTTTAAATAGTCTTTTAAAAAGTTCACTACAAGTCGTCTTTCAATACAATTAAGCGCACTTCTTTTTCCACAAGGGTTTAAATATCATTCAGTGCTTGTGCCGCAGTGCTAGTGTGTTGTGGATGGTGTTGCTATCCATGTGTTCTTGGTTTGTGCTTAAATATGAGCAGTATGTGCTTGGAGTTTGTTGATTGTATGCTGTGTTTGTGTGTTACCTGTTCCTGTCCCAGTATGAAGACTCCTCCAGGTTTGATGGGATGCCAGGGCGAGAGGTTTTCTCCTGAGCCTCTCTTCACTCCGTCCTGGTAGGCCTCCCACAGTCCGTCCCGCGTCGACCACGTCACACACACATGGTGCCATTTACCATCATTCACAGAGAGCGGTAGAGTAACGGCCTGTCAACACACACACACACACACCACACACACAACACACACACACACAAACAAACACAAACACACACACACACACACCACCACACACACACACACACCACGGAAGCCACACGGACACACGGGCACACACACCACACAAACACAGACACGCGCGCGCACACACACACACAAAGACAGACAGACACACGCACACACACAGACAGACACACGCACAGACACACGCACAGATACACGCACAGACACACACGCAGACACACGCGCACAGACACACACATGCACACACACAGACACACACAAACACAAACACAAACACAAACACAAACACACACACACACACACAGACACATACACACAGACACACGGCGCACAGGAACACTTCACACACACACACAGAACAATGGCACACACACGACACACGCATCACACATCACACACAGACACACCACACACAGAGACACAGACAACACACAGACACATATGCACAAAACACAGACACCACGCACCCACATACACACAGACACACACACACACACACACACAGACACACGCACACACACACACACAGATCAGATCAGGACAAAGAGCAAGATTATGTCCGGTAACAAATGTTACAAAAGATTTATTTTTCAAATTAATGCTGTTCTTTTGAACTTTCAGTTCATCTGTGAATCCTGAAAAATAAAAATTGTCACAGTTTCCACAAAAATATTGCACAGCACGACTGTTTTCAACACTGATAATAATCAGAAATGTTTCTTGAGCAGCAGATCAGCATATTATACTGATTTCTGAAGATCATGTGACACTGAAGACTGGAGGAATGATGCAATCAAGTACATTTTGCAATATATATTACAACAGACATCCCTTCTATCAAATTGAAATAATATTTCACAATTTGACCTTTTTTACTGTACTTTTGATCAGATAAATGCAGCCTTGGTGAGCAGAAGAAACTTCTTTCAAAAACATAAAAAAAATCTTGCCAACCCCAAACTTTTCAACTGTAGCTAGAATGCAAAAAGAACATTTTCAATACATTCCTTTATGAATCATGTGCACATTCCTTGCTCTCTTTCACTCACTCTGTCATCGACCAGCAGCTCCATGGGGTTGTTTCCCCACTCGATGAGCACCAGCTCGTTGGCCTGTCCGGGCACGGAGTAGGAGAAGGGCGTCCCGAGCCCCGGCCCGATGCCAGCCTTCATCCACAGACACAGCGTGAAGGAGAAGATCTCGTGCAGCAGCGAGCGCTTCACACGACCGTACATGTAGTTGGTTCTCATGGGGAAGCCGATCTGGAAAGCTTCCGTGGGTCTGCTGTTCTTTCTAGAGCCTGCCGAGATGATAACCAGCGTCTTACTTTTTTAGATTAGATGAATCTACCAATTCATATTACTGATTTTTGAAGTTATGACCAGTCTTGAAGAAAAAAATTAAAATAAGACTAGTCTAAGTCCTAGTGTAACTAGTCTAATCCAGACTCAAAGAAGGAGGAATGAAGACAATGCAAATTTGTCAGAATATATGATTTTTTTTTTGAGAGAGCTTATCTTAATACTTTATGGGATCTGTAAATTGTATAAATAAATTTAAAGACAATAAATTAATTTAATTTAGTTAATTCATCTTAAATAATTATTTTCTGTTGTTTTTTTTACTGTTGATTTTATATTAATTACACTGTATTTGTAATTACTGCATTATTATCTGGATTATGTAACCAGATTCTAAAAAGTGTTCATAATCAGATTACAAATACTTGCGTGATTACATATTATTCACACAGTAAATTATTCATAATTTATTTATTTGCTCTTTTACTTCACGAACCCGTTCCAGGAAACCGTGGTGTATTGTCATCTATAATTGCAGTCCATATAGTTGATAACAAAGAATGGAATTTATTTTATTTCTCTTTGTGTAATTAGTATCACCTGGTACAAAACTAATATCATTAAAATCTGTGATAAACGAGTTAGGTCAGAAGTAATCTAAAAGATACCAAAAACGACTTCTTACGTAATCTAATAGATGAGATTACTAACTACAATGTAATTTGTCATCAGTAACAGTATCTACCCAGGCACTGTCTAAATTTCTACATTTAAAATTTAAATGATGCACATTCGCATCTTTTTTTTTATACGATTCGCACCCTCCACTGACAAAAAAATGATCGTGAATTTAACAGGTCAAGACTGTAAAAAATGCTACAGTGAGAAAACCTGTTAAATGGTTAACTGTAATTCCCCTGCTGTATACGGTGAAACGTATTGGACCTCATGAATTGGACATAAATTTTTACGATAGAGTTATACCCTTTTTGGAAGTGAAAAAGACTATAATTTACAGTGAATAACCGTAAATTGACATTCCCAGAATTCCCTGCGTTACATTTCATATTTGTTTCTTCTTAGTTTTTTCTTATCAGTTTTGTATATTAGGGTTGTGTGTTACACCTAATGTTGTTAAATGAATGTTTATTGCATTATTTCAGTTTCATGTTACCATTCTGGTGTTTAGTGTTTGTGTGAATGACGCTGTGCACCTTCTATATATGTTATTATTTAAAAGCTGCTTGTGATGGGCTTTGGTTCATCACGTGACTTTCTCATCACCTCCTGCATTTGGTGGTTATCAGTGTATTACAAAGCTACAAAACATATTTTAGTACTTCAATAGGTTGGTATATTAACATTATATCAGTTAATGAAATTACGGTATTTAACTGTAAATTGAAGTTAAACCCGTAAAACCTAAAACATTGCTACCGTATTTCTTACGGTAAAATTCCGGCAACCACAGCTGCCGTTTCTTTACCGTAAATTTTACGGAATTTTTTTTACAGTGCTGATAAAAGGTAAAAACAGTTCATACCAACTTAGAACATGGTATCTAACTTTTTACTGTTCATAGATGGTCTACCAGCCCTAATCATCTTGACCAAGAACTATCAGGTCCATCATCCAGCTGATGAACAATCTAGAGCATCTAAGGACCAAAACTGGCCTGATTGGTCCAGCTGAAGTGGTCTTAAGCAGGATTTTCCAGCAGAGTTCATCTAAATTCACCCTTACCTGTGTCAGTGAGCCTATGCTGCAGTTGACTGAGAACCGCGTCCAGTTTGCTGTGAACTCCACTCTGTGCTTCTCCGTGACCTTCTAGGTTATACGACAACCTCTCGAAGCCATGTTCGGAGACTTTGTTGTCATGGTGACTGCTGTCTTGGTGTCCGTTGTCGTGGCTGTTGTCGTCATGGTGGCTGTCATCATGGTGATCGTCGTCGTGGTGATCACTGTGGTGGCTGTTGTCGTGAGGATCACCGTGGTCGTCATGGCCGTCATGGTCTCTGTCATCATGATGGCTGTGGTCGTCGTGACCGTCGCCATGGTGACCGTCATCATCCTCATGGTCAGTGTGAGCGCCGCTGGTTAGCGATGCAGAATGGTGTTGCATCTGTTGTTCCAGAGCGCTGATCTTCCTCTGCAGGAGGTTCTTCAGCGAGCTGGAGTAGCTGGTGGAGGTGTTTCTCGTCTGCCAACACAACCACAGCAGTCTGAGAAAAGGCCTGCGCACAGCTGTACTGTACGCTGCTGATCTTGGTAACGGCTCCTAACTACTTGCTGTGAAAAAAAGCACCTCATATCTTATAGTATTTGATAAATTGACAACCAGGGCTATTTTCATTACCCTGATGAAACACATTTCTACACCACATGTTTAAAAGCAAGAGAAGCAGTGTCCCGTCAGCTTCATCTCACTTTGATTAACAGTTTCAAAAACGGTCACACCTTGGTTGTTGGCGTCATTTTTGAGTGTATTTGTTGTTGTTGTTTAATAAAATTAACTTCCTTGAGGTAGTAACAATAAAATTATGCACTTTAGGGGGATTTGGGTTATTTTAGGTTTATTATCATCTTTTTTGCCCCTCTTAATCATTGCCCCCTTGGCTGTTGGGGGTAATTTTTTTCACCCAGAACAGTAAAAGTGTAGCTTTTTTAATGAAATAGTATATCGCTAACATAAAGTAGTAACAATACAATGTTGTACTTCTTTTGGGATTTAGATTATTTGATTTTTGTTTAGATCTTATTCAGATCGTATTTACATGTACATTCACTACAGTAAAAATCTACACTTCTGAGTTGTAATATAAAGCCAATATAAGAATATATCATGTATTTGGGCAAGACTGCTGCCATCTGGTGAAAAAAAAAGAAGAAAAATAACATGACTTCATACTTGATTCCATTCAAAACTTATTTTAAAAATTGTTTTTTAAGGGTCTTTCCCATTAATTTCCAATGGTCCGCAAACAGCCAAGTTTATGACCTTGAAGTCCAGAACTAAGTCCATTTTTTTCAGTTTGTTCAGATTGCATATCAAAAGCCCTTGTACTGTAATTATTAATAATCATATAATATTAATTATCCTATGTTTATTATCGTGGTTATTATGTTAACTAAACTAACACCATAAACTTTACGGTAAAGTAAATGTTAACTGAAATAAAATATATAAAACGTATTTTATTTTAGCTAGTTTACATTTCTCATTTTCATTTAGTTTAACTTGTACTCAAATAAAATAAAACTACAAAATACTATACTATTGACTATACTATAAAAACAATATAGACATATTTAAAACAACAAAATCGAATAAAAATGGCAAAAACACATCAAATCGGATGACAGCAAAACTTGAATTAAATTAACTGGAATAATAGCAATATTGTTTTGACAATGATGTTTTGCAACATTAACACTGTTATTTTCCTGTTCGTTACTCTGAAGCAGCTTTGAAACCATCTGTGTTGTATTAAACGCTATAGAAATGCATGTAAATGTCTACCTGCAGGTTGTCCAGCCGTTCTTTCAGGCTCTGCAGCATCCTGCTCATCTGCTCCGGCGTGGACGAGGCTGAAGGAATCTCCCCCGTCACCTGCTTCTCGCTCAGCGCAGCTTTCCCACCATGATGCCCTCCGACCCCCTCGCCATAGTGACCCAGCTCCAGCCCGAGGTGTCCCGTGTCGGGTGCCGTGGGGTAGGCGTGATGGGCGTGATGGGCCAGGTGTGCGGGTGTGCGGCTCAAGCCCTCGCACAGGTTCAGTTTGGCGGTGAGCTCTCGGATGGTCTCCCTCTGGTCCAGGATGGTTTCCTTCTGCTGCACCAAACTCTCCCGCAGGTGCAGGATTGTCGCTTTGGCCTCCTCGGACATTCCCCACCAGCCGTTGCTGTTCCCACCGTGGTGTCCGGCTCCGGGGCCGCCCGCTGTTGGGAAGCACCCGGGATCGGCATCAGAGGGAATGGGGGTGCAGATGAAGCGAGGATGAGGGTTGTAGTCAGAACCCGGCATTCCTGTCCCAGCACACACAGAAAAACAGATGGCACAGAAGAAGAAGGAGAAAAGCCACTCACTCATCCTTAAGCTTGCTGGATGCATTTTTGTTGGATGAATGCTTAAAGGTTATTTGAAGTTTTAAAGCAGGCCGTCTACTGGATTACACTCGTATCGGTCTCGTCTTCTAAATCCTGTAAAACTGTCTCTTGCTGCTTACGGTGTCTTTCTCAGCCTCCTCCTCTCCAAGATCATCAGCCGCTCAGAGACCATGTGCGTTTACATGTAATCCGTCTGCTCTTGGCTCTTCGGAGAGGCTCATCTAAAGCCTGGAGAAAAAAAGAAAGAAAGAAAGAAAACTCTTGTCATTATAAGTTTTCAGAAGACAGGAGGATCTTTTAATTTAAACTATGAACTTTTAAATTCTTAAATTGCTCTTTTGACCAACTTAATGTGACCTTTATTATATCTTTACATGTAATTTCATAATTCCTTTTGTCTTACGGTCAAAGCTACTGATGAATGTACTGACAAGCATTTATGGTAAACTAAAATATACTTTAATGTCATTTCTATTGAAACTTGTATTTTAAATATATTTGTAATTACACATTTGTAATGATGAAGTTGCAATTTAGTGCATTTAAAAATATGAACTTTAAAAGTAATATCAAATAACACACAACAATTTAAATTATAATCAAGTGCTTTAGTATGTTAGTCAACAAATCAAAATAAGTGCACTTCTTTAAAGCACAACAAAAGATTATTAAAACAATGATTTAAAATGTACTTTAAAACATTTAATTTAACATTATTAGAAAGTGCACTTTTTTAAAGTGTACTTAAGTGTGTTAAGAAACCAGTGCAGTCTTTTATGTTAAAAATTTTATATAGATATATATATTATATATCCTTCGAAGATTTGAAGTCACTACAAAGCCACATTTGGTACACTTAAAAAAATGTTTCATTCATCCATTAAAAAAAAAAAAATTTCCTTAGGGCAAGTTATTTATTTTTCATTGGCTCAAGTTTAAAAATATGTGATGTGAATCATTACCCTACATTTTTTTAATTGGATGAATGAACATTTTTTTTCAGTACAATTAAGTGCCCTTCTTTTTCACAAGGTCTTATTACCCTCTTCATATTACATTACAACAACTTCAGTTGCAACTTATACAATTTTAAGCTGTTTTAAAAGCGAGTGCAATTAATACACAGTAATATCATATTTAAATGGGCACATAAATAAATTTCCACCACTGCACAGTTAAGAATAATATCTCATGCCATCCATCCCTAACTTCTATTTTCTGCTTAAAAATAAAGACTCCTGTTTTAACCGAACAGGATACCAACAGGAGATCTGTTGGTACCTTTAGTTTAGGGACCAGTTCTCGTTGTTAACTAGTTGCTTATTAGCATGCATATTACTAGCATATTGGCTGTTTATTAGTAGTTATAAAGCACATATTAACACCTTATTCTGCATGAGCATATTTTAGATCCCTTAATCCTTAAAACCCACACCTAAACTTAACAACTACCTTAACTAGGAAGTGTTTATTTGAGGCCAAGTCCGTTATTTAAAGTCATAGTGAGAATCGGTCCCCAAACTAAGATGTGACTGATCCTGATCTTCAATGAACTTTTTTACTCTCTAGTTGTTCTAAAAAGCATCTACTGATATTTCAAAGAATCTCAGAAACCCACAGACTAATCTGAAGAACCTGTAATTTGGGATTGTCAGTTCCTTGAAGATACTGAATTACAAGTGGAAGTGTGTACGTCAGAGTCTCTCCTAATGAGGATAAATCAAGGAAAGAGTCGTCACCGAGGGTCTGCAGAGGATTAGGGTGTGTTTGAGAGAGACGGGTCTGTACTCTATCTACTCTACCTGCTGAACTTTGCCCATTAATTGGATTAATTAAGTGCTTGGACTGATGGCTGGCAGGAAGGCAGCTGGAGTTTCATACTGTCCACAATTTAAAGAAGAGAGGGAGCGTTGAGTGCAACTGTAGAGTATTGGTATGCAGAATAGAATTTAATAAAGTAGGTTTAAAATGGAATGAAATGCAGAGAAATCCTGCTGAACTTTCTAGTACAAACATGTGCGATAAGCATTTGGGGTAATACCAGACACATTCAAATATATTTATAATCAATGTTTGAAATGATAGAAATAGACATTTGCATTTCATTTGTATGTATTTTGTTATATTTACTAAAGTTTAATTTTATGGATCATGCTGGAAGAATACATAATTTATTAAGTGATGCCAAACAACAACTTATAATCAATAGATTACAATTTTGAAGTCAGTATTTATGTGTAGTTATCTGAAAATGTGGTGGACGTTTGTGATCCTGTTTATCAAAGTTCAAATTTGTCGAGATGGCTGTTAATTGTCGTGTCATTATTGAACTTGAGAGAAAATTGTACAGTATTTTACCAAATGTTAATGTTTGTTACTATGGAAATTCTTGTGTTGGATTTTATTTCAGTAAAATCCTCTTCCTGTCATTCCAATTCAACATCCAATTTTTTGTTTAAGGGTTTTTTTGTTGTTGTTTTTTTAGATGCAAACAATATTGTGATGCTTTCTGGCAAAATTCTAATTTGTTTTGATGGCTGTTAACGGTTGCAACATTATTGAATTTGAGAAATACGTCTAATAACTTATGTGCTGAATGTCTTTGACCTGCCCTTGAGTACTCTTTCTGCCATTTCAATTCCAACTTCAATTCAACGTCGAGTTGAGTTTGGCCAATTCCATTCAAACTCCTTCTTGTGAATTGAAAGAGAGCCAGAATGTTGCTCATCCCTGACTGACATTTATACAATTCTGATTCAGATAAGTCCAGGCCTCACGGTCTCTCCATCAGTAACGGATAACTTAGATTACTAAGTTTGTCTAGTGGTTTGTCTAGTAGCGGTTGTGTCTGAGTATCTGTCAGTGGTTCGCATCGATCGTGGAAGCATTCTGCCGTGAGACAGGCAACCTTTGATGAAACCAGAAAAAGTACACTTGACCTCAATACTAAACAATATGAAAAATAAGAGCACATACACTGTAAAACAAATTCCGTAAAATTTACCGTAAAAAATACGGTAGCAACATTTTAGGTTTTACGGTTTTAACTTAAATTTACAGTTAAATACCGTAATTTCATTAACTGATATAATGTTAATATACCAACGTATTGAAGTACTGAAATCTGTTTTGTAGCTTTGTAATACACTGATAACCACCAAATGCAGGTGGTGATGAGAAAGTCACATGATGAACCAAAGCCCATCACTAGCATCTTTTAGATAATAACATGTATAGAAGCTGCACAGTGTCGTTCACATGAACACTAAACACCATCACGGTGACACACATGAACTGAATAATGCAATAAACATTCATTTAACAACATTAGGTGTAACACACAACCCTAACATACAAAACTGAGAAGAAAAAACTAAGAAGAAACATTCATTTTGAATTCTGGGAATGTCAATTTACGGTTATTCACTGTAAATTATACTGGCTTTTTCACTTCTAAAAATAGTACACTACTGTAAAATTAATGTCCAATACATGTAATGTCCAATACAGTTTTTCACCGTATACAGTAGGGGAATTTACCGTTAACCATTTAACAGGTTTTTACTGTAGCATTTTTACAGTCTTTTACCGTTAAATTCACGGTAATTTTTTACAACTTCAGCCACTCATATACAGCAAGGCTATCTCACTCATGAGTTATGAACTGCATGACCAGAACTGGACTCCAGGGATCGTGTGCTTGCGTGCACATGTGTGTGCGGGAAGGTCATGCGTGTCACAAGCTTAGAAAGCGAGACAGATGGCAGCCGCTGAGAACAGCGTGAAGCCGCTTCCCCAGTCTCTCTCAATCCGCACTTCATCTCGGTTTATCTTCCTGTCTAAATGCACACGATTAGCCTGATTGTCGGGTTTGAATGAAGGCAGAACTTTAAGTCAGACACATACAATGCAGTTTAATGCCCCTTCTGCTGAATCCATAAAAATTGTATTAGCAACCGTATCTAGTCTAGCAAAAAACCATCTGGATCTTCAAATGCCTGTTAGTTTAAAAAATGACTGCTTTAGTCATAACACAAAATGTATTTAATGTGAAATATGTCATCTTGCATTTAAATATCTCTAATGTTTTTTCTCAGATATTTGAGAGCATTTACGGTGCTACAACAGCTGTAAATACATTCAGAATCATGGCTAAAAGAAAACATGTCAGAGAAATGAATGCAATTTACCTCGTGGAAGAGAAGTAACTTAAGAACACTCTTAAAACGACACTTAATTGCATGTTATTGACATTTAAATGAAAATGCATTGCAATTTTAATTTATATTAAATGTAATTAGACGAACTTCAGAGTGTTTTTGACCTACTTAAGTAGGATTACTTTTATTGTTGTAAATTTAAATGTATTACTGAATGATATGCTACATTCAAAATTATAATCAGCATATGCTTTATTGTGTTAGTCAACATATCAAAATAAGTGTACTTTAAAGCACAACACAAGGATTATTAAAACATTCAAAATGTACTTTAAAGTAAAACGTTTAATTTGACACTCTTACAAACACACTTTTTAAAAGTGTACTTAAGTGTGTTAAGAAACTTAGCCATGAAAGTGTTTCTCTTTAAGTACAATTAAGTATTTTTTTCCGGCACTTACTGTTTTTTTTTATTTTTATATTGTATTGAATGTGTGCAAGTGCACAAGAAGAGAGATTAGAGATATAAACTTTATAATTTTTTTCTTAAAAAGACCAGAAAGATCCTGGAAGCTTCTTACACTGTTTGAGTGAGATATTAACAATACCAACTAAATCAGAATTACAGTTGTGATTAATGCAAATGTTTTAATCATTAACTCCTCAATTACAACGGCAACCAAAGCACAATTCATAAAGAAAACATCTGACGAGTTTTAAGACATGAACATCTGTTGATCAAATGAACAAACCATAGACTCTCTGAAATTAAGCAGCTAAGCAAGCCGATTTAAGTTCTCTGTTTAAGACACTGCTCATGAAATGTAATCATATGGAGTATGATACAAAGAGACGCACAGAAAACCGGAGCACGTCCATCAGTGTCATTCACACTGGAGAAAGATATCAGATCATCTCCATCTCCTTACCTGTGCTACAGATCTCAACAAAACACCACAATCCACAAATCAAACACAAGCAGCGAGAGATAAACAATCTATGAAGCATCTGTTAGAAGCAGAGACTTACAGTAACAGTACAGATGCTGTAGCAACATCATTAGTCCTGTGTTCAGACCTGTGGACTCCTGCAGGTTTGTCTCTGTACTGCTAGTCCAGCTCAGTCACCAAACAGCTTGTAAGGGACTTAATCCAGAAGAGTCTCTTTAACACGTGCCTCCCCTCCGCTCCTCTCCTCCTCTTTTCTTCCACCTCTACCTCTTCTCTTCTGCAATTAAAGTTTCTTTTTATCCTACAAGTCTTATCTTACCAGTCTAAAGGCCTCAAGAGCTTGCAGTTAATCACAGTTTCACTGTTGTGTTTAAATGACGAGAGGAAATGTTTGGGATGTGCTACAAAGACCTTTAGATTTGACAAGTGTGGTTGTTATCAAAGTAGACAATAGACAGCGTGATCCGAAAGCACTAGTGAAAATGCTTCTGTTTCGCATTGTGTATAGTTAATCTTGATATATATAGTACACTTATTAGCATGAGGAATTTGACTGTGACAGTTTATTTTCTAATCTATGTGTTAACAACCTGGCATTGTATATATGAATGTTTTTGGCTCTTTGATCATTTAGATGCACTGTTTACAATAACAAAGATTATTGGAGCATATTTTACAAGAAAATACTATTTCACTTTTTCTACTTCAAAAGGTCATGTTTAATTCAATGTCTTACTTGCTGTGTCATGGTAATTATTTGAGATCCCTCAACATATATTAAACTGTATGTTAAAGTGTCTATGGTTATTTGAAATTAAATTAAAATTTTATATTTTCTCTTTAATTTAGTTAAAGTGTCAGATTTTTTAAAATATGTCTATATATATCATATTTATTTAAAAAAATTTTAAGTTATTTGTTTGAGTAATTTTTCTTTTATGGTTTTGTTTTAGTCAAAACTATACACTCTAAAAAATGGCTGGGTAAATCTAACCCAACCGCTGGGTAAAAACAACCCAATAGCTGGGTTTGTCCCTTTTTAACACAGCGCTGGGTTATATTTAACCCAGCAATTTTTAGAGTGGATATGATCTGTGACAAATTGCTTTTGCTTCCTCTTGCATGCCGCTTGGGAATAAAAGATCTCTCATGCATAATGTAAATGTAAAATACCAAATTGAACAGAATAATTGTAATGTCGACAGACTGAGAAACATGAACAAAACTTGATGATACACTCCAAAAAATGCTGGGAAATACAACCAGTGCTGGGTAAATAGGGAAAACCCCAGCCAATTGGGCTGTTTTACCAGCGGTTGGGTTAAAATGTTTAACCCAACCTTTTCCGCCCCTCCTGGTCAGAACCCAACCGCGGGGTCAAAACAGCCCAATTGCTGGGTTTGTCCCTATTTAACCCAGCACTGGGTTGTATTTAACCCAGCATTTTTTAGAGTGTACTTTTGCATGATTTGAGATGATGATCCGATCCAAAGAGTTTCTTCTGATTTGTGCAAAGGTCACAAATTTGATACATTTGATTAGTGACCAAGCATTTCTTAGTCATCGTCGGTTTCACAACTGTTGATTTGCATGCTGCACATGCTGCATCTGCTGCTCATGAAGCTCCTCAGACTGTGGACCTGGAGTCTTTCCTCCTCTCTGGAGGACATGTTGTGCCACATGCTGTCATGGGTCTTAACAAGATAACCGGCCTAATTACAGTCTGAGCAGAATCCAGCGCAGTGGCCACCGAGACAGATGGACGCTGATTGAGGTCAGAGGGAATATGCACATACACAAAGCACAGAAAGACTGGGAGAAAGGTGATCAGGACAGACTTTGGCTCACACTAGCGACTCATTAATTACCCTCCTGGTCAAACAATGTAACGGACGGTTTAGAAGATTCTTACTTGCCCCACATTTTGGAATGGTAGTGTATCACAGTTTCCACAAAAAATATGAAGCAGCACAACTGATTTCAATACTGATAATAAATCAGAAATATTTCTTTAGCAGCAGATCAGCATATTAGAATGATTTCTGAAGATCATGTGACACTGAAGACTGGAGTAATGGCTTACAGGAATAAATTACATTTTAAAAAATATATTACAACAGAAAATGGTTATTCTAAATTGTAATAATATTTATGCTTTTGCTGTATTCTTTATAACACATCTGAATTATTATTATTTTAAAAACACTTACAGAGAAAACAAGCATTTTTGTAACTGGACCTTTAGTTACTGAAATACATCGCCCTGGATCTGACAACTTTCCCACATGACAACTAACCCCGTTCCCTCCTATAATTCTACTGTACATTTAAATCAGTCTTTTTCAGGATGTTGAGACTGAATGAGTCTAATGGGTGTTTTGGAAAAACTTTAATCTTAGGCAGGACGCCAACTAGAGCGACAGCAGCGCAGACATCCAGGAGCTCAGTTTGCTGTCTGCTGAGTTCTGAGAAAGATGATGTCCTCACTTCCATCTGATACTAGAGGAGACAGAGAGAGAGTCATCCGGTTACTAGGCCCGGTTAACACACACAACAGGCTTACATTGGAATACACAAATACTGACAGACGGACCAGTGGAAAAAACACACTGAGACTGTGAAACTCATGAGGGCCACATTCCCGACGAGTGATTTTAAAATCTATATTTTGTCATAAAATGAACAAATTATTGAATAAGTAAATGAATAAATTACATGTAAAAGGTGTACTTGCAAAGCTGTACCACTAAATGGCATAATATTTGTGTTGTATAGACTAGACTGAAGTCAGTATTGTTGAATAGTGCATGCTATTTAGGTTTTGGGATAAAGAGTTGGGTTACCGTGTTAATTTAACTCTTCTTACCACATTTTCCATTGGTTCCATTGGTGTAACTGGTATAAAAGTCCAGTATCAGAAATGCAGGGATTTTCTGATGTGTTCAAATGAAACACATTTTTAATTTTATTGTAATAAAAATGTGGGTTACTTACCGTGTTAATTTAGCTTTGTCTCCATGTAGATGCAGAGAGTCACAACATTGAACAGAGACAACCAGTGTATTTGGAAATAATGCTTATATGCTATTTCAACATAAGTTTGTGTGTATTTAAACGCAGTTTAACACTCTGATTAAGAGTTTACAGCTTGTGTTCAAGTAAACAGCAGCATTTACCTTTTATATGACTGCCACATGACTTTTCTTTCACATTTTTTCATTGGTTCCATTGATTTCATCGGTGCGCTCAAACAGTGGCATGTAGATGAAGAGAGTCAAGCATGGAAGAAACAAACATGAAAGACCAGTATCAGAAATGCAGGGATTTTATGATGTTTTCAAATGAAACACATGTTGATTTTATTGTAATAAAAATTCAGGCTCCTGAACTTACCGTGTTAATTTACTGTTGTCTCCATGTAGATGTAGAGAGTCACAACACGCAACAGAGATGATTAGAGTGATTATTTAGAAATAATGCTTTTATGATATTTCAACAAAAGTTAATCATTTTTGGTGTATTTGTGAATTTTTAGATATATTTCAGAAACCATGTATGTCCTATAGCTGCAATCAGAATCCAAATACTTCTAATAAATGTGCATAGATATACTGCAGCTCAATGTGTCCATGATGACACTGTGCTCAATGTTAATTAAAGGCACAATATGTCATTTTCGCCCCTAGAGAGCGCGTATTCAAAACAAACAAAGAGACAAAGGTGTAGTTTGATGAGGCCGTGACTGAGTGTGGAATCATGGGAGTTGTGGTCTTCATCCCCACAGCCGACGCAATCCGACGGGACTCGGGCAGAAATCATGTTCATGGATGAGCTAATGATTTATTAACGTAGCAGAATGAAGCAGGGTGAGGCTGAAAGCCGTCGAAGCGAAACGAGGCGCTGAACAAGCGCGACACACGGCTGGAAAGCAGCGGAGTTTTTATTATGCCACAGTCGAGCGCTTCCGCTGCTTCCGGTCGTGCGTATGTCGGGTAAAGCAGCCGGGCTTTTATTATGCCACAGTCAAGCGCTTCCGCTGCTTCGGGTCGTGCGTATGTGGGGTAAAGCAGTTGAGCTTTTATTATGCCACAGTCGACCGTTTCCGCTGCTTCTGGTCGTGCGTATGTGTGGTAAAGCAGCGGGGCTTTTATTATGACACAGTCGAGCACTTCCGCTGCTTCCAGTCGTGCGTATGTGGGGTAAAGCAGCGGAGCTTTTATTATGCCACAGTCGAGCGCTTCCGCTGCTTCCGGTCGTGCGTATGTGGGGTAAAGCAGAGGAGCTTTTATTATGTCACAGTCGAGTGCTTCCGCTGCTTCCAGTCGTGCGTATGTGGGGTAAAGCAGCGGAGCTTTTATTATGCCACCGTCGAGCGCTTCCGCTGCTTCCGGTCGTGTGTATGTGGGGGTAAAGCAGCGGAGCTTTTATTAAGCCACAGTCGACCGCTTCCGCTCCTTACGGTCGTGCGTATGGGGGTAAAGCAGCGGAGCTTTTATTATGTCACAGGCGAGCGCTTCCGCTGCTTCCGGTCGTGCGTATATGTGGGGTAAAGCAGCCGGAGTTTTTTATTATGCACAGTCGAGCGCTTCAGCTGCCTTCGGTCGGTGACGTATGTGGGTAAAGCAGCGGGCTTTTATTATCGCCACAGCGAGCGCTTCCGCTCGCGCTTCGGTCGTGAGTACTGTGGGGAAAGCACGGCGGCTGTTATATGCACAGTCGAGCACTTCCGTGCTTCCGGGTCGTGCTTATGTGGGTAAAGCGCGGAGCTTTATTATGCACAGTCGAGCGCTTACGATGCTTACGGTGGGCGTTGTGGGGTAAGCAGCGGGGCTGTTATTAGCCACAGAGAGCGCTTCGCTGCTTCCGGTCGTTAGTATGTGGGGTTAAAGCAGCGGCAGCTTGTATTAGCCACAGTCGAAGAACTTCCGCTGCTGCCGGTAGTGTGTATGTGGGGGGTTGTTTAAAGCAGCGGCAGCTTTTATTAATGCCACAGTCTGAGCGCTTCCGCTGCTTCCGCACTAGTTCCCCTAAGGTCGTGAGTATGTGGGGTTTGTTAAAGCAGCGGGGCTTTTTAGATCCACAGTCGAGCGTTCCGCGCTCCGGTCGTGAGTATGTGGGTAAAGAAGCGGGGGCTTTTACTATGCCCGCGAGCGTTTCGATGCTCGGCTGGCGGATGTGAGGTAAAGCCGCGGGGCTTTTAAGTAGGCCACAGCGAGTGCCTTTACGCTGCTTCGGTCGTGTGTATGTGGGGTTAAAGCAGCGGGGCTTTTATATATGCCACAGGCGAGCGCTTCAGCGATTCCAGTGCGTGCGTAATGTGGGCGTTTTAAGCATCGCTGTTTTATCATACTAGATATTTTTGAAAGTTCTGTTATAATGCTACTCGGTGCGGTCTTCACTGGTCTATTAAAACACATAACATATTAAAGCGTCTTTGGTGTTTCCATGTTTTCTACAAAACAAAACCGGATATCGAGGGGTTATGACGTCATTAGCAGGCGACACAATGACACTATGGACACGCTCCGTGTCACTAGGTAAAATTGCTTATTTCTCTGGATTTAAACATTCTTCGAAACATTTGGGAAAATGCAAGTACACAAGTCAGCAAAATAAATTAAACTGTTCTAGTGGTTTTTGGATATTTTAATAAAAAAAAAATCATACACATTGTGCCTTTAAATGCCTTTCAACAGTCCAATTAAGCGTCTAAATCTTGTGTTTAAGTAAATAATAGCAATTCCTTTTACCTTTATTGCTGTCACATACAGAAGTCCTAAGAGGCCATGGATTATGATTATTTTTCTCGTGATCTGGACATAATGAAAGTAGTTTTTTTTATAATGATGTTTGAATTCTGTTACTCTTAACAAACATACTTTGACGCGCATACTGATAGCAGATAAACCATTGTTCTTATACTGTAGGTTATGATATTCAGCAAATTTTGCTTGCTTAGTAATAACGTTACACTACATAAATATAGGCTAATCAATCACAGCTGATGTTTTTTTTTCCAGAGACAGTACACTAAACATTGTGTTTGTGTAATTCACTTTTAAAGGTCAAAGCAACACCGCAAACACAGCCTTCAGAAGGATGCAGAACTGTTCTAGAATCTTTTAGAGCTGCTTGGATTCGACTCACCTTATTTTCCTTTTATTTGAAATAAAAGTAGCCAACATATGATTTGTGATTTTTATTAGTCATGTAGGATATGCAGTGACTGATACCATGTGCGATACAACTTTGGGATGCGTTTGAAAAGAGAAGGAGTGTTTGTTTGTGTGTGTGTGGGTGTGTGTGTATGAGTGTGTGTGTGTTGGTGTGGTGTGTGTGTGTGTGTGTGTGTGCTTGTGTGTGTGAGTGTGTGTGTGTGTGTGTGTTTTTTTTTGTGTGTGTGTGTGTGTGTAGGTGTGAGTGTGTGTGTGTGGAGTGAGTGAGGAGAGAGAGGGTGTGTGGGTGTGTGTGTGTGTGTATGAGTGTGTGTGTTGTGGGTGTTGTGTGTGGTGTGTGGTGTGTGAGTGTGTGTGTGTGTGTTCGTGAGTGAGTGTGTGTGTGTGTGTGGGTGGGGTGTGTGTGTGTGTGTGTGTGTGTGTGAGTGTGTGTGTGTGTGTTTGTGTGAGAGAGAGAGGAGAGTGTGTGTGTGTGTGTGTGTTTTTGTGTGTGTGTGTGGTGTGGTGTGTGTGGTGTGTGGTGTGTGTGTGGCGAAGTGTGGCTGGTGGAAGTGAGTGCTGTGTGTGTGTGTGTGTGTGGGTGTGTGTGGTGTGTGTGTGTGTGAGAGAGAGAGAGTGTGTGTGTGTGTGTGAGGACAGAGAGCAGTGTGGTGAGATGTTGCCAATTTATTTTAAGTTAAAAAAACGCAGCTAAATATAATTAATGTAAATAAAATAAAAACATAATAAAATATATTAAAAACAAGAAAGAAAGAAAAGAAAAAAAAACATTTCTCCCGCAATGAATGTTTATTTTCTATTGTCGAGGTTTTGATGGCATCTGACTACTTTAACAATTTTTTTTTCTTCTTTTTTCTTTGCGCACCAGCATAAACACATTGACGTTTCTGTTAGGTCAGCTTACTACTTTTCAAGCTAATCACACAAAAAAATATTAAGGCTGAGGTTTTGGATCCAAACTCAAGAAGGCAGCAGAGTTCACTCTGAACTTCAAGACTCAATTTTCCTTATTTTAAAATACTTTTAAATTACTCAGTTACTTTAAAATACTTTCAATACTCATTTTAAATACTACGTATGATGATAACAGCTTAATACAAAGTACAAGCAAGAATAAATAAATAAAAATATAACCGCACACAGCGATCATCATTGTCAAAGCACTAAGATACAAATTATATTGTCTACTCATTTTTAATTAGTAAGCAGTATATTCAGTTAATATTGTTATTTTCAGACAAATATGTATTCAATTCAATAACATTAATATATATTTCTTATCCTGTGGTTAGTCACCCTCTAGTGGACAAGTATTACAGCCTTTTTTCTGTCACTCACATTGACATAAATGACTTATCATTTAGAAACTGCAGAAACCCCCAGCATCATAAATTCATTGACATTTTGTGTTTTTAAATAATTTTTCATGTATACCAAGTTTTGTGAGGTTCGTATATTGTGTTTTCAAGAAATAGACCATTTAGTCATAATGAGCCAAACCCCAAAATACATCAGCCCATATCAGCTAAACAATTCAATTCAACTCGAGTCAAAATGGTGCAAATCAAATGTCCTGCAAACCAGAGGATGAGTTTGAAAAATAGGTTTCTTAAAGTGGTATAAGCCGTTTTGTACAAAGATTCTCACTAAATGTAGTACAGCCTCATGTATCTTGTGCATAGAGAACATAGTAAATTCCACAAAAATGAGTTGTTCACAACAGCTGCTGAATAATTTGTAACATGTTTTTGACGTATGTCCCCTATGAAGTCCATGCCCTATAGTCTATGTGGATTGTAGGTAAAGCACAATTTACACAATAAATAGGTCCAATAGTAAGAATGGGCAATGTCAGGTCATTTAATTGGCTTATAACTTTGATAAACCAAAATTCTTTAGAAAACTTTCAATCATGAGGGTTTTGGGATGATGCATGCCAAGTGTCATGTGAATCGAACCAAGAGGGGGGAAAAAAGCTTTTTCCGAAAATCCAAAACGCTGAAAAATTGGTAAACAATATTGAATGTACAATTCTTGTAGGGCTTGAAACAAGGATTTAGAGATACATTTTGATTCTAGTCCTTAAGAGAAAAATCATTATTGACAAACCAGTACAAGTACAATAGAAGTTCTTGCTGCTAAAGGAGGCACAACCAGATTTTAAGTTTAAAGGGCAATTAGTTTTCACATGACTGATGGGTCGGGTTGCCTTTGTTTTATGTTGTATTTCGTTTAGATCTACACAACAACAGAACAAATCAGGGCAAACACTTTTTCACAGCATTATATACTGCATTGCACTATATATCCCCGTTGAAGAACTTTACAACAAACATGTATTTTCATTAGTGTATTTGTGCATCTATAGCTGGATATGTTTTATAATCAATAGAAAACACTTGATGTTAATATTTACTTTAAATAAATGCTTTACAAGAAATAAATGCAGTGCTTCATTTTGCGGTAAAGCTGAACAGTTTGGTTAAGATAAGCATGTGTTTAGATGGCTGTACATTGTTTTGAAAGCAATTACATTACTTTGGAGAAAAGTGTCGGATCGATTGAGAAAAACTGTAAATGCAAAATGAAGCTTCTTTACAATATTTTTTGTGTGTATTTTTCCCTTTTAAAAATAAAGGTTCCAATTCACAGTGATGACACAGAAGAACTTTTTATATATTTTTGGGGTTATAATTAATTTTAAAAAACAACAAAAATACTGTCCAGGCAATAGGAACGTGAGAAAAGGGTCTAGCAACATTTGTTTGCACATGCCACTTCTGAGATTGTATTCATGGAATTAAAAGTGAAGTGTGTGTGTGTTGTGTGTGTGTGTGTGTGTGTGTGTGTGTGTGTGTGTGTGTGTGTGTGTGTGTTGTGTGTTGTGTAACTGGTTTATATATCCTGGTGGTGACTTAAACCTGACTACACACAGACTCTTGGGTACTCCTAAATTGTGGTCCCCACGGGTACCAAAGCTTATAAATCATACAGTTTTTTTGAAAATCTAAAAATGCAAAAGTTTTCTGTATGGGGTAGGTTAGGTGTGGAGTTGTGTATGCAATAAAATATACGGTCTGTACAGTATAAAAACCATTACACCTATGGGATGTCCCCATAAACCATAAAAACAGACCTGTGTGTGTGTGTGTGTGTGTGTGTGTGTGTGTGTGTGTGTGTGTGAGAGATTGAGTGTGTGTGTTAGGGCTGCGCTGTCCCGTTACCTCATTGACATTCAGTCCCAGTGAGAGACACAGACAGAGAGTAAGGAGACATTGTCCGGGACAGAGACAGAGACCGAACCGCTCGAGCTCTACATCGCGACGGCAAATGGACATTTGTAGCGGAATGAAGAGTTCAGTTTGATGAGTTTGAGGAGCAGCGAGCAGTGAGTGTGTTCTGACCTGGATTCAGTGAGGGCTTTGGGAGACACAGGGCGAGGGGTGAGGGGTGGACGAGCGATTCACTGGGTCAAACAAACCGACTACCCCCACCACTGAAGAAGGGAAGGTCAGAAGGAAAAGAAGAAAAACCACAGACAAAGCGCTGAGGAAACATGAACACTGAAAAGGTAGGAGAAAACCTCCACATAACACTAACTACTGGAGTTCATTTACTTCATAATACAATCAAACTAACAACCTGCTACAGCGAGTGCAACAAGTGCCATTTGAAAGAAATATGACAATGCGGTTACTATGATGGACGTGATTGGCATCGCGGCTGATAAAGTTGCATTGCTTACTAAACTTTATTTTGCTGATTGTGAATTATTGCATTGAGAAGCAGCAGAAATGAAGAGAACATCTATTGAAATGTCCTGTTCATATCATCTTATCACGTGTTTTCCAGCCTTTCACTGTTACATCAGCAGAATCATAACGCCACCTTTACCTCATATTTCATCTCTGTATCATTGCAATAACATCACCAGCTCTAACAGAGAACAGGTGTCAGCTGGGAAAAAATTAGAGGCACAAATTTGTATACAGTCAATTTATAGAAATATATTTATTTATTTGATTATGAACGTGGCAACAAAATATGCAGTGACACAATTATATCTATAACCTTTCATGCCATAGGTAGGAATACATTCTGTGTCTGTGTGGAGTTAGTCCTAAAGATTAATATTCCTAAATCTTATCATGTGGTTTTGCTTTGAGGTCATCTACTTTTAATTGCCCTGTTGAAAAAAACAGCATATGCTGGTTAGGTATGTTGGACGCTGGGATGCTGGTCCTTTGCCAGCACATGACCAGCTTAAACCAGCATCCCAGCGTCAAAACATACCTAACCAGCATATGCTGGTTTTTCAACAGGGTGGACTCTCAAAAGCGGCAGACATGTAACTTTTAGCAGATGCACTCACTTAAAATGTACAGTCTTCTCTTCCATGAAATAGACATATATTCAGATGACTCATGTTGCACTCAGAGCTGCTGACACATTTTTGTCCAATCGGTTGCACTCTAGAATAGGAATGTCCCGCCCCCCAATACCACTTGTTTCTATTAGACGTATCAAATCATGGTTAATGGCTGTGATGTGAACTAAAGGCTGACTATTTGCAAAAAGGGATGCGCCCTTGTCCCTGGGGCAGAACCCTTAAAGGGACAACTTTGTGCATTATTTACCCCTGACAGGTGCATGGTAGTACATATTACTACTCTAAGGTACTGCTAATATGCGGATTTTAGGGCTAAATGTGACCCTGGGGCACCAAACCAGTCTTAAGTCGCTGGGGTATATTTGTAGCAATAGCCAACAATACATTGTATGGGTCAAAATGATAGATTTTTCTTTTATGCCAAAAATCATTAAGCAAGGCAAGGCAAGGCAAGTTTATTTGTATAGCCCATTTCATACACAATGGTAATTCACAGTGCTTTACATAAAAAGAAAGTAAAGTAATCATAATCACAATAAAAACAAGGAATTTAAAAACTTTTGAAAATTATAAAAAAAAAAAAATTTGATTTAAGAGTTTTAAAATGAATTTAAGAAAACGATTATACATAAAATACAGTGCAATCAGTTCGGACATGGCACAGTGCTCATTCAATAAATGCACGGCTAAACAGATGAGTTTTGAGTCTAGACTTGAATGTGACTAATGTTTTAGCACATCTAATCTCTTCTGGAAGCTGATTCCAACTACGGGTGGCATAATAACTAAAAGCACATTCCCCTTGGTTTGTGTGAACCCTTGGTATTTCAAACTGACTCGATCCTAATGATCTGAGTGTTCTGTTAGGTTTATAATCAGTGAGCATATCTCAGTGTATTTAGGTCCTAGGCCATTGAGTGTTTTATAAACGAGTAAAAGTACTTTAAAACAATCCTAAATATAGATAAGGTAGGATATTAGTAAAGATCATGTTCCATGAAGATATTTTGTAAATGTCCTACTGTAAATATATCAAAACTTTTAATTTTTGATTAGTAATATGCATTTTTAAGTACTTCATTTGGACAATTTTAAAGGCGGTTTTCTCAATATTTAGATTTTTTTGCACCCTCAGATTCCAGATGTTCAAATTGTTGTATCTCGGCCAAATATTGTCCTAACAAACCATACATCAACGCTTATTTATTCAGCTTTCAGATAATAAATCTCAATTTCAAAAAATTGACACTTATGACTTTGGTCCAGGGTCACAAATAAGCTTTCAGTGTTGTCATTTTAAAGGTGTCATATGATGCGATTTCATTTTTTTCTTTTCTCTTTTGAGTGTTATAAGCTCTTGGTGCATAAGAAGATCTGTAAAGTTGTAAGGAAGGACTGAAGTCTCAAATCCAAAGAGATCTTCTTTATCAAAGTTAAGACTCTGCCACGCCCCCCTAAAACGGTTCGTTCTAACACGCCCCACATGTCTACATCACTGTGTGGGAATTTTTGCATAACACCGCCCAAATGTTCACGGAAATAAAGGTGGCGTAACTTTTATTCTCGCTGTATATTGTTGTTGCCGCCGCTGCCATGTCGTGAAGACGCTGTGTTTTTTGTTGTGAAAGTGAAACTACTTTGTTGGTCTTCCAAAAGAGGACAATATCAACTTTGTCATGCCTAGAGCTGAACCGTGCTGGTCACTGAGGAAATACATAAACTTCACCATGGACGAAGCGGAGTCAGCCCGGTGTCGTCACCATGTGGTGCCGCTCATCCTCGTTGGATCCGCCTAATCCGCTTGGCACGGTACCAGCCGTTCTCTCGACCCCGCCGCCATCAGCAAACACGCTAAGCACTGGCTTCCCTCACGCTAGGCGCTGTGTGTTTTGTTGTTAAAGCGAAACTACTTTGTTTGGCTTTGGACACGACTAGAAATCAGTGGTTAGTTGTATTTACAACACTGTTCCAGAACACTTTAAACCAAACATTCAGATGTGTGCAGCGCACATTTTATGGAGGATGAGGACTGTTTACTGATCCTGGGAGAGTAACTTTAGACTAAAATGCCGGCAGTTCTGACTCAATGTAAGAGTACCGTTTTCATTTGCCACTGATGTTTCAAACGTGAGTTTTGGGCAGTGTATAGTAGCGCTTGTTGTTGTCATTTCTCCGATCACAAATGCGACATGGTTTTATGTTTACGCGGCGAGATGCAACGCAACGCGTAAAAAGACAGTATAAGTCATTATAATCAGTAATTATGTCCCCACTGGATGCAACAAATGCCTCGTTTATAATGGGTTTTAATGTTTTTGTCTCGTCGCTCCGGCCGGACAGGGCATCACAGTATGGTGAGGGGCTTAACTTTTCCGTCACAC
Source organism: Sinocyclocheilus anophthalmus (assembly GCA_018155175.1). Classification (NCBI taxonomy): domain Eukaryota; kingdom Metazoa; phylum Chordata; class Actinopteri; order Cypriniformes; family Cyprinidae; genus Sinocyclocheilus; species Sinocyclocheilus anophthalmus. Next base: position 638,214 of record JADLZN010003994.1, on the reverse strand, counting down.
GCTTGAGGTATTTGGTTAATCACAACGCACTGGATAGCTGGCCCATCAGAGCACACCTCGCTTTTCAGACCGATGAGCTTTGTAAAAATCGATGTGTTTCAGAAAGGCGGGGCATAGAGGAGAAACAATAATGTACAGTATGTGGAAAATAATGTGTTTTTTTAACCTTAAACCGCATAAACACATTTCATTACACCAAATACACAAACATAATGTTCTTTTTAGCCGCATCATATGACCCCTTTAAGGGCACTTCTATTCTAGCTAACAGAGAACGTTCTCAGAACCTTATCTCATGTTTTGGCAAGGTTCTCCCCAAGATCTGAACAAATGTTCTCGCAGTAACTTTAATGGAACATTTGTTTAAAGTCATCTGGTCTTTAATGTTCTCAAAACTTTAGCACAAAAACATTAGTCCTTATGTAGCTCTGCCCCTTTTCGTAGAGTCTTTAATGACACTCTAAGCATAATTAAATGTCATGAATTGAGGGTGAATCACAATAGTTGGTGAACTATTAGTCAGTCATCTGCTCTCAGTGTGAATCAAGGGAAAAGAAGACGTGAAATGAAGGGTTGTGTGATGAGAATGTTATTTTTCGGGGGGTCTCACTCATTCTCTTCATTTAGGTCAAATTCTTCCTCCTAATCTTCCTCTAATAACACACATGAGAGCGCTGACCTGCTGTAAACACTGGCCTTCAGAGCTGAAGCTTTATGTGATGGGTAATCCTGACTGGAATCTCTGATTCACGATCTTTCCAGAAGGGAAGCTGTGTGAGCGCAGTGTTTGTTCAGCGGCTTGACTCTTGCGCTTGCGCTTGGGAAGAACTGCTCTCCTCCAGGGCACTGTGACATGTCAGAATCAATTTCATGAACTTAAGACATTCAATAACAGTGTATTAGGATGGCTTTGGCCAGACTCAGACTATGAAATCTCTCGAGGGTCACTAACAAGGCTGGTCCTTATTTTGAAATTCATAAAGTGTATGTGAAACGTTTTGTCAAATAACTAAATTGGTATTATTCGAGTAGAAATTTTATGATTGAATCAACCTGAATACATATTGATTGCAAGACATTTTTGTGGCATGTTCAATTATATCAGATATTAGATATGCTAGCAGAATGAATTAGATTAATAAATAATGTTTTAATGTGTGCCATGAATGCTTGAAGTGAAGTGATATAATAAAAGTCATATATATATAGTACATCCTTTACCACTCATGTCAAATGTATTAATTATATACTACTGCATACATTTCATTGCAAAACGTTACTACATCTTTGCCCAGCTCTTTATATAAAGTTGGATATATAATTATGTCCAATTTTATCTACACACGTAAAGCAACATATATAGCAAATCTCAACTGCTTTATTGCTTGTATCATCACAAAATGTAAACTATATTATTGTCCAGCTCTAATCTGATGAATCCAACTACAACGAAAGCAGAAATTAAGATATTTTAAACATTAAAGGGTTAGTTCACCCAAAAATGAAAATTAGCTTGTGTTTTACTCACCCCCGAGGCATCCTAGGTGTATATGACTTTCTTCTTTCAGACGAATCCAGTCGGAGTTATATTAAAAATTGTCTTTGGTCTTTCAAGCTGTTTAATGCCACTCAGCGGGTGTTGCATGCATCAGTCCAAAAGAAGTTAAATAAAAAGCGCCCATCCAAAAAAAAGTTCTCACAACGGCTCCGGGTGTGAACAAAGGCCTTCTGTAGCGAATCGATGCATTTTTGTAAGAAGAATATCCATATTCAAAACTTAATGATCACTTTAATGTAGCTTGCGCTCACTGTTGTAAACAGAAGCAGATCAAAGACAATTTTTAATATAACTCCGACTGGTCTGAAAGAAGAATGTCATATACACCTAAGATGCCTCGGGGGTGAGTAAAAAGCAGCCTAATTTTCATTTTTGGGTGAACTAACCCTTTAACATCATGATTTTCAGTAAATCAGTTTTAAAACTCTGTGTGTTGTGAAAAGCACTGTACAAATAAATTCAAGTTGACTTGATAAAAGCAATGCTGCATGCCTAATTGTTGTTTAAAATGATATAGGATTTCACATGACCAACAAAACAAGTCAAATTCCTGCAGAAAAAAAAATGAATTCCTTCCTAATTCCAGGAAAGATCACTTTCTGTTGATCGGTTTTCCATGGTTTGGGCCGAAGGAAAATACTGACACTATAGCATGCAGTGACATTTTAGACCATTCTTTTGTGGCATTGTGACACCGGTTTCCTGTTTTTGAATGACAATATCCTTATGAACATCCATACAAAAATGGTTTGTCAAGACACACAGAAGTGGCATGTGCAGGATCTTGATGAGTCCAGACTTTTGAGATAAACTGTGCCGACGGCTGCGAGTCTGACCTCAATCACACAGTGCCTGACCTCTCTAATGCTTGAATAGAAGCAAATCCCTTCAGCAATGTTATAACATCTAGAGGAAAGCATTCCTCAGACCAGTGGGGATGTTGTCACAACTTCAGTTAGTTTCAGTGTTTTAGAATAAGAGCAGGTAAACTGATGTGATCGAAACATCTAAACATTCTAGTTACAATTTCATAAAGGGTTAGTTCACCCAAAAATTACAATTCCGTGATCATTTTCTCACCATCAAGTTGTTATGAACCTGTAGGAGTTTCTTTCTTCTGTTGAGCACAAAAGAAGATATTTGGAAGAATGTTGGAAACCAAATGTTTGACAGTTAGAGTAAGAAAAAAAAAATACCATGGAAGTCAATGGCTGCCGTGAAGAGTGTTGTTGGTTACTAACACTCTTCTTTAAGGCAGAAGATCTCTAGCTAATGCAGTCACTGAATGAGCTGGATTCATTCTCTATGTCTCACGTTCTTGCTCTCTTTCTCTCCGTGTATCCGCGTGTGCTGGGACTTCGTGACGTCTAGAAGTGAGGTGAACTGATCTGGAGAGAGAAGCACAATGTCACGGTCAGATGAGGTCAACAAAATGACAGAAAATGTCTACAAGGTATGTGTTCAATGAAAGGGGACAATAAATAGACAATCCAGGATGATAAAAGGAGACATCTTAGAAATTTAATCTTTTCTTCATGTTTGTTTTATTCTCACATTTTGTGTAAAAAAAAAAAAACATGCATATACCAACAACAAATAATTGGCAAACAAAAACCACATAAAACATTTTGTCAAGCAAAGAAAAAACATTTTCTTTTTTAATTACTATATGTGACCCTGGAGCACAAAACCAGTCTTAAGTGTTAATTTTTTGAAATTGAGATTTATACATCATCTGAAAGTGGAATAAATAATCTTTCCATTGATGTATGGTTTCCCTCCCCCCACTTAGGACAGGACAATATTTGACGGAGATACAACTATTTGAAAATCTGAAATCTGAGGGTGCAAAAAAAATCTAAATATTGAGGAAAAACGCCCTTTAAAGTTGTCAAAATGAAGTTCTTAGCAATGCATATTACTAATCAAACATTAAGTTTTGATATATTTACAGTAGGAAATTTACAAAATATCTTCATGGAACATGATCTTTACTTAATATCCTAATGATTTTTGGCATAAAAGAAAAATCTATAATTTTGACCCATACAATGTATTTTTTGCTATTGCTACAAATATACCAGTGATACTTAAGACTGCCTTGTGAAAGGGACACATATGTGTGTCTATATGTAGTGAGTGAGAGCGATAATTATATATATTTGTTATAAGTATTAAAAAAATGCTTCTGTACTTCTTTTTTATTCTTTTTAGGGAAAAAATTATAATTTCGGCAAAACATATATATATATACTGAATACACAAATGAATTTTAAAGGTATATTTCAGTCATTATGAATTGTATTTTTAACAGTATTTTGAATAAGAATAAAAAAGAGCATCACTGACACAGAGCGTTTTCCATTATTCCACCTCATGTATTGAATGTGTTGCTGATTCTGTGTTCAGGGCATTCTGGACCAGTTCAACCCCAGTCTGAAGAATTTTGTCACCATGGGCAAACACTATGAAAAGGCTCTGACGGGTCAGACATCATTATTTAATAGTTAATTTTCTCTGTAATGGGCAAAAGTCCCCTGATAATCAGCACTTCGCCTGCCAAACAACAATCATGTATGCACTCTCTCTCTATGTCTCTCTCTCTCTCTCTCTCTGTCTTTCTCTGTCTCTACAGGAGTCACAGTAGCAGCAAAGGGTTATTTTGACACTCTGGTCAAACTAGGAGAGCTGGCCAGTGACAGCCAGGGCTCAAAGGAACTAGGTAAGACACTTCAGAACCAAACACAGTGAATACACCAGAAAATGAGTAAATAAATGTCCTCAAAGTTAACTAATCTCTCAAACTGATTGTGTAGTCAGGTTCACAACCTAGTTACTGCACCAAAGTGAAGTCATTGCAAGTACAGTATACTTACAGCACATTTGCAGTTAAAGTACTGATGTTATCATGTAATTCCACTTAATTATTTAAAATGAACTGGCATAAAACGAGAGTTTATGTTAGAACTAAACTCTTTTTTTTATATGTTTTTGAGAGCGCCAAGTAACAGGGAGAGCAGTTAATGCACTAAAAGTGATGGTTATGAGGGATTTATTTGAAGGTTGTGATGACTGGAGGATGTGTTTAGGACAGAAACAAGGTGCTATTAGACAGAACTGTTGTTCTGATAAAAGCGCCAATGTTGCAACATGCTAATTATGTTCTAATATTATTATGTGATCCAAATCTAATTTTATAATTACAAAGTGTGTTTTTCTGCAAACTACAAGCATAACAAGTGCCTTAAGTTGATCCTTAAAAAAAAAAAAATATAATATTATATACAGTATATACTGTATATATATATACAGTTATATATATATATATAGAGAGAGAGAGAGAGAGAGAGAGAGTGTGTTCCCATGATTTAGACCCAGTGTTATTTTAGTACCATTGAACATTTTTATTTTTAGATTTCCCATTCTCATTTTAATTTTAGTAATATTGTTGTGTGTATAATTTTAGTTTTAGTTAATTATGGCTATTCAAATCTGTTTCTGAAGCGACACGTCCGGCAGAGTAAAGCTAGTGGTGAAAACTGAATGTGAAAATGTTAGTAAATATAACTACATTGTTCAAGTTCATAGTACATCAGCGTTTGCAGGAAATGAAAGCGTGAAACCAAGTGACTACAGCAGAAGAGAATGAAGAGGCAAAGCCTGTACCATAAAATGGAGATGAAGAAAGTAAGAGAAAGCGAGAGAGGGGCAAAAGAGAGAGAGGCCTTTGTTGAAAGATTAACAACACCACATGATCTCATTGTGCTGCTGAAAACAGCGGGGGTGGACGAGAGGGAGGGAGAGATGCCAAGCCGCACACACACTGTTGCTCAGTAGGGGATAAAGAAGGCCAACATCCACGGCTCGGCCCACTGGAACCCACAACAAAACACCACAAATTCACCCTCAATGAAACGCAAGAATGGACAGACAGTGCCACGCATATCACATCCTCTGAAGGAAGAAATCGCTCTTTTCAATTGTGTTCAGACAAATAATTGCACATACACCACAGCCTACAGTTTAGACAAGTACATGCATTTTAGAAAATGAACATGCAGTTGTTACATTATAGATCGAACTTTAAAATGACCCTAGTGTGAGCTTGATGTAGTCAGGTTTATATGAGTGAGATGGCATTATTGGGCCGTGTTTGATAGTACGTCTGTAAATTGTGATGGCTCTCATGCTTTGAGTTTTTCTGATTGTGTGCAATGTCTTTTGACGTCTTCTCATAATTCATATTGATTCAGGTGACACGCTGTTCCAGATGGCAGAGGTTCATCGGCAGATCCAGGTCCAACTAGAGGATGTGGTGAGTAAATAAAGCAATAAGCCCCGTGAAGCCGTGGTTCCCTTTCAGTCAGTCACTCTCGACGTTATGTTGGATGACCGACGAATTGGGATCTCGCTTAGAGCGACCAATCCACTTCGAGTGTAAACTAAACGAGCCAATGCACATTGGCATGCGATTATTGCATCCAGCTGTCGCTGATCACAGCGTGAGTATAAGTTGGCAGCTGGTGCAGCGCATATTCAGCTTTTCGCTTCGGAGCCGAGTGGTCTCATCGTTCTGCTCCTGATCTTGTGCTTCAGTGAAACTATGAGTTCGAGTACAAGCACGCTCTTAGGAAGCTCTCGTGCTGGTGGTACGGCACTTCAGCGGTGATGGTTCCTCCCGTGTTGAGTGGGTTGCACACAGCCAGCTGCACTACCCCCTGTTTGTGTTGCAAATTATCATCTCCCCTGTGCGCTTCAGCACACTAAAATAGCTTTTTCCCCTAAAAGAGCAATTTCGGGTGCTTCTTTTTAAATACTTTTAAATTCGTTTCTGGATGCGGTTGTTACCTGACGCCGTGTGATGGGGGTAGGTAGTTGACACCATCACTTCGGCCAGAGCACCGTCTACGAGACACGCTTACGCCTTGAAGTGGAACCTGTTCATCGAGTGGTGCTCTTCTCACCGAGAAGACCCCCGAAGATGCCCAGTCAGAGTCGTGCTTTTCTTCTTGCAGCAAGGGTTGGAGCGAAGGCTGTCTCCCTCCACCCTTAAAGTCTATGTCGCTGCGATTGCTGCTAACCACGACCCCGTAGATGGGAAGTCGCTAGAGAAGCATGACCTGATCATCAGTTTCCTTAGGGGGGCGAGAAGGCTAAATCCTCCACGGCCCCCCTCTATACCCTCTTGGGACCTGACTCTAGTGCTCAGAGCACTACAGCAAGTCAAGCTAAAGTTTCTGTCAATGAAAACTTTGCTCCTGCTTGCATTGGCCTCCATCAAGAGGGGGCCCTCTAACAGCTTGGCAGAGTAGTCCATTTTGCTTTTAAAATGCAGTAAAACTACCAAAACACTTCATATGTGTCTCAGATCCACTCATTTAATAGCAAAGGTTGTCAACCAACAAACACATTTTGTCACTTATAAAACAATGGGTACACTGTAAAAAAATATATGATCAATAAACTTATTCTTGTCCATTACTTTAACTCATCAAAATAATTTGACCTGTCTGAATTATTTTTAAGTTTTTATTATACAAGATTTAACTACGCAAGATTTTATATTTGAGAGTTGAAATGACTTGTACAGCCAGTTTGATTATACTTAATTTAAGGCATAAACTGAACCTTCAGTTGTTGTGTTTTTTTTCCTATCTCTAGGGCACATTTATCAATACTTATGTCACTTTTTCAAAACTCTTCACACAGCTCTCCTAACCAACTTTCAGCTTAGCTTAGTATAGCAGTAAATTCAACATCCAAGATGCACTAAAACTGCCATAACACTCCATACATGTTTAAAATCATTCTTCCATAACACTAGTAAAGGATTTCACCCAAAAAACACACTGTCGCTCATAAAACACCGACCTAAAAAAACTCTAACAACAGGTAGCATTGCATGATGTTTTCTTCTGTAAAATGTCACTGCTGTAAATGTTACTTGGTCCATGTTTACATTACAGTACAAAATTATTCCTATGTTTTCCCTTTTGTATAGATGGTAATGAAGTTGAAAGGCTAACGCCTGTGCAGATGTTTAGCTACATCTAGCTGTTTTGATAGTATTTCAGTTTTTAAATTTAGAATAAATTTCAACGTTGTATTACTGTAGAATTGTATCAGTTCACTGTCTTATTCAGTTTTAAAATAAGTTTAATAGTTTTGAAATGTATGTAAATGTGCATAGTGGCTATAGTTAAGTTTTGGTTGTGTGTGTGTGTGTGTGTGTGTGTGTGTCTGAGTGAAGAGAATAATTCATTTCATTTGAAAGATGTTTTAATTGAGTGTATTTTGTGCCAAAACATTGATAAATGATCCACAGTTTTGGGTGTGTGTGTGTGTGTGTTTGTGTGTGTGTGTGTGTGTGTGTCTGAGTGAGGAAATAATTCATTTCATTGAAAGATGTTTTAATTGAGTGTATTTTGTGCCAAAGCATTGATAAATGATCCACAGTTTTGCCCACATGGATGCTCTTGTGCTTTAGTGTATGAAGAGTTTTGAAAAAGTGACCTAAGTATTAAGAAATGGGTCCTAGAGATTGTAAAAACTGTAATTTACCCTCAAGACCCGTGTGTTTCCACACCCCCTGTGTTTGATTGAATGCTGTGTTTTCTGTCGTCTGCAGCTGAAGCTGTTTCATTCAGAGCTGCTGTCTCAACTCGAGCAGAAACTGGAGCTAGACATCAAATATCTGACCGTGAGTGCACACTACTGTTTAACTAAACTACCTACTGAATTCACTTAACAGGGGAGCTCAAACAAGTAAACCCAGAGTTTGTCTTGTAAACCCTTTGAGTAAATTAATCAGTAAATTACTCCTCCTGAACTCTCTGAAACTTACCAGAACTTGATATACTGTATGAAAAACTTTGTGCAGGCGACGCTGAAGAAGTACCAGAGTGAGAGGAAGTCAAAGGTGGAGTCCATTGAGCGCTGCCAATCACAACTGAAGAAGCTGCGGAGGAAGAGCCAAGCTAGTCGCCATCCCAACAAATATGGAGACAGAGAGATGCAGGTACATGTTTCTAAGGCCTCTAAATGATCAAACGTTGCTGTTAAACCTGTTTCACACACAATCTACTCCATTCCTTCTGTCGTCTGAATGATAGTTTTTTAGTAAAAGCTCTTTTAGTGTAATTGTAGAATGTCCAGATTCAGCTGGAGCTTCACGTGTCTTTCTGCTGTCAGATCTTTACTGAGTTACAAGTAAACTCAGAAATAAACTGCGAGTATAGCGCAGAGGAACACTTGCTGGACTGAAAGCAGCTCAGATTTAATGTTCTCCATCAATCATGTTTAGAGTCTAAATCTGATCCTCAGGAGCTTTTGAGGAGCGTTTATTTCTTCATCTCTCAATCATCACTGAATTGCATTGCATTATATGTTTGGATCATTTCAATCTCATTTTACTAACACAAATTATTGGAGATATAGGGCGACGACTGATATTTATAGCATTTTATTTAAGTCTCAATTGATTTACATTATAAGCTATCAGCCATTTCATCAGCCAGTATCTGCGCAAAATTGCATATTTTTGCTCAGTTTGAGCCTGATGTGTCAAAAATGATTTGTTCAAAAAGTTCAATAATCCTTAATTTCATTCAGAATATTATTTCATATGTCAGACTTTAGAGGGTTAAAATCAAGTTTAAAAGACATGCACCAAGAAATGCTCTTAGAAATGTGATGCTTGTGTATTCTGTAAACTTTTATGCTGACTGGCGCGGCAGTAAATGAACAGTTAGTCACTTGGATTAAAGCGCCTGCTGAAGAACTGAGTAATTGTGTTGCTTGCCAGTTCTTTGACTGCTGTGTTCATTACTGTAGAATGCCATGTACTGCCAGTCATTTGTAGTTTGTATGACTCATAATGGCTGATTGAGCGGAGTGAAGGCCGTCTGTGCGACCCAGTGTCCTACATATTAAAGCTGATTTGTGAGTGGAAGACTTTTCCTCCATGTGTGAACAAGTGTTTGTTTTGAGCATGTGTGTCCTCCTGCACGTGTTTGTTCAGGAGCGAGTCTATCTCTGTTTATGTAGACGTGAGCTACGCTATCGCGAGCATTAGTCTAAACATGTTTTCTGGTCAGAAAGAGAAAGAACAAGTCGTTTAGTTTGAGATTAAGCAGATATCCGGAACAGCTGATTCGGGGCCAGAAAAAAATAAAAAACAAGAGAAGGGAAAATTATGAAGTAAAACAGGAATACAGTCTGAAAGATGTTAAGAAAGGAAAATACACAGATTTTAAATGAAAAGATCAGTGAAAGGAACATGTGCATCATCATAATTGTGAACTGGTCCTTAAAGGCAGGTTTCCCAAATTAGTTGAAAAGCTAATTATTAATTATATTGAATGTAACATTAAAATAAATAAATGGGGCTACACGATAATTGCAATATATATTAGTGCAATTATCAAATCAAAAGCTGTGATTTCATTAAAGAACTGCGTAGTCTGATGTGCTGTGTGTTTGAGAGTGAAGTGCAGCACTGTGTTCATTTACACGCGAGCAGCTCGTCATTCGCTGTTTTCAGTATCTCTGAGCTTCTCGGTTCAGAGTCAATGCAGCCACCGTTATCTCTACATGTACTGTGAGTTTAATGCGCATTTGGGAACACAATGTGCACTAGGTTTACTTTAGTTACACATTTACAAATTTCCCAACATTTTTGTGGACAGGAGTTTACAGCATTTCAGCCGTATTCCGCCAAAATAAAAGCTTGAGAATTTAAAATGTTAAAAGCACGGGGATTCGAACGTTTGGAAGTAAAAACAAAAAATTTGACAAATATTAGTAGTGTAAATTAAAATAGTTATTATTTTTATAATTATCACTAATAATTTGTTTATGTTACAGTACAATTGTAATTTACAACTGTAATATATTTATTTTAGTTTGTAGAATTAGTGAAAACAATAATGATAATTATTAACAAATAATTAATAATAATTGATTATGGTTTATTTTTATTTAACATATTAGTATTACCTTTATGTTATATCACCATTAACCGACATAAGAGAACCATGAACATGCAAATGTGTTGTTAAATTATTGAAATATTAACTCAAAATCTAAGGGGGACTTCAAGTAAATACTTTATGCCCAAGGGGTTCGGCTGACAAAAAAGTTTGGGAGCCCCTGCTTTAAGAAGTCAGAACTTTAGTTGGTTGTTTTACATTCCAGTCTTGCTGTACATTTTTCAGATTCTATTTAAAGCGGATTTAATGTAAATTCTCTCACTGTAACAGTATGTGGAGCTGATGAGTCGCCGGCAGGGCGAGCTGGACTCTCTGGTTGCCGTTGGTTACCGCTCCGCTCTGACAGAAGAAAGGCGGCGCTATTGCTTTCTGGTGGACCGTCAGTGTTCAGTCACCAAGATCCTCACCAACTACCACTGCAAGGTAACACTACAGATCCGAGCTTCAGCCAGCTAACACATAGCTAACACAACAGCCTCACTGGAAAAATGTGCCTCTACCTACATTCTAGCAGAACTCAAAAAAGTACCTATATGTACAATTCACTGCAGTTTCCAGCTGAAACGAACTCTCCATATGTGTGTTTTTTCTGACGTGGTAAACTTGCTCGGTAGCGCACCCGGTACAGCTTTACATTTGTGATGTGAAGCGCTCAGGTACGAGTCCCATGAAACACAAGTAACTATAAAAGCCTTAAAATACTTGTAGAGCAAGATAAAAAGAATTCTTCAGCAGATGGATCTTTATCTCACATTTGCGTTAACATTATCCACCTTTTTCCTAATGAGTCTACTGTCTTCTAAATTATGGGAGGCTCTTCCGGTTTCAAAAAGACTGAAACAAATCACTTCAAATTGTAGCTGTGCTACAAATAATCATTATCCGTCAGTTTGATAATGTGTAATGTATATGAATGAATAACTTTGGCATTTTAATGTGACGTGATATTTCAAGAATACCTGTGGCAAGAGCTCTTCTCAGTCTTCTCAGCATTTTTTACTCCTGATTATTTTCATTTTTCCTTTGTGTTTCGTTGTAACAATATGAAAAGAGACAACATATACTGTGCATTTGTGGTCTGTTCTCCCGATTTAATTTATGATATATCCCATATAATAATTCACTTGAATTCACTAAGAATTCAAAAAATTCACAAAGGCTTGTGTCTGTCAAAATGACGGAAATGACTCGGCCCCCCAGACCTCTGGCATATGCGTTCACTGGTTTCTGCTTCTTCTTCACTGTGTTTAGAAGATCAGAAGATGTGTAATAGCGCCTCCTACTGTATAACCGTAAAAACACAGAAAGCTGGAAAATTCCGTCAGTGGCAGGGAAAGAGTTAACAAGCATGCATTGTTACAGTGATATTAAACTAAAAGTCAAAACTATTGCTGCAGAAAAAAAAAATCTAGATGTTTTGGTTATTAATGGGTATGACTGAAAGTGATGTGTTAATGTAGCCTTAGTTACTCAATTAATTCGTGCAAAGCTCAGGGAGTAGGAAAAAGGTGGATAGGCTAGGTTTAAGGTCGGGTTTAGTGTAGGTGCAATTTTGTTTTCAAACAATAGATGTGACAGAGCATTAACTTTTTGGTCCTCATATAAAATTTATGTTCATCTGTTTCAGATAAAACTGAACAAGCTTATAGCGCAACTTCTCTGTCAAGAATCAGCGTAATGTCATTTTGCAGAAATGTCGCTACAGTCATGTTTTTCTAGTGAGCCTGTGCCAACAACTGTGTTTGAAATTAGGTTGGTGCAGAAATGTATGGAAGCCCATTTCCGCCACTGAATAAAAAATTTAAATAAAAGGTTATTGCAGCTTTTTATTTCACAATTCTGACTTTTTTCACAGAATTCTGAGATAAACGCACAATTAAGAGTTTTGAAAGTCAGAATGAAGGAGAGAATAAAAGTCAGAATTGCGAGATATAAAGTCACAATTAAGAGTTATAAAGTCAGAATTAAGAGATATAAACTCAGAATTACGAAATATAAACTCAGAATTACAGGATATAAACTCAGAATTGAGGGATATAAACTCAGAATTGAGAGATATAAACTCAAAATTGAGAGATATAAACTCAGAATTAAAGTGTGAGTTATAAATTCAGGAATGGCGAGATATAAAAGTCAGAACAGAAATGAAGGAAGGAGTTCTAAAGGTCAGAATTAAGAGTATAAAGTCAGAATTGCGAGAGATCATAAGTCAGAATTAAGAGTTATAAAGTCGAAGTAAAGTTATAAAGTCAGAATTGCGAGATATAAAGTCAGAATTAAGAGTTATAAAGTCAGAATTAAGAGTTATAAAGTCAGAATTGCGAGATATATAAAGTCAGAATTGCGAGTTATAAAGTCAGAATTGTGAGTTATAAAGTCGGAATTGCGAGATATAAAGTCAGAATTAAGAGTTATAAAGTCAGAATTAAGAGATATAAACTCAGAATTACGAAATATAAACTCAGAATTACGAGATATAAACTCAGAATTACGAGATTATAAAGTCAGAATAGTGAGTTATAAAGTCAGAATTGCGAGTTATAAATTCAGAATTGCGAGTTATAAAGTCAGAAATGCGAGTTATAAAGTCAGAATTGTGAGCTATAAAGTCAGAATTAAGAGTTATAAAGTCAGAATTAAGAGTTATAAAGTCAGAATTAAGAGATATAAACTCAGAATTACGAGATATAAAGTCAGAATTAAGAGATATAAAGTCAGAATTAAGAGTTATAAAGTCAGAATTAAGAGTTATAAAGTCAGAATTAAGAGATATAAAGTCAGAATTGCGAGATATAAAGTCAGAATTAAGAGTTATAAAGTCAGAATTAAGAGTTATAAAGTAAGAATTGCGAGATATAAAGTCAGAATTAAGAGTTATAAAGTCAGAATTGCGAGAGATAAAGTCAGAATTAAGAGTTACAAGTCAGATTAAGAGATATTAAGTTAGAATTGAGAGATATTAAGTCAGAATTGTGAGTTATAAAGTCGGAATTGCGAGATATAAAGTCAGAATTAAGAGTTATAAAGTCAGAATTGCGAGATATAGTCAGAATAGCGAGATATAAAGTCAGAATTCGAGATATAAAGGTCAGAATTGTGAGATATAAAGTCGAAAATTAAGAGTTATAAAGTCAGAATAAGGTTTATAAGTCGAGAAGTAGAGTGTTTTATAAAGTCAGAATTGCGAGATATAAAATCAGAATTGCGAGATATAAAGTCAGAATTAAGAGTTATAAAGTCAGAATTAAGAGATATAAACTCAGAATTACGAAATATAAACTCAGAATTACAGGATATAAACTCAGAATTGAGTTATAAACTCAGGATTATTGCGAGTATAAGTCGAATTAAGGAGTTATTAAAGTCGAAATATTAAGGAGATTTAAGTCACAATTGCGAGTTTTATAAAGTCAGAATTGCGGGATATAAAGTCAGAATTAAAAGAGGTTATACAAGTCAGAATTGTGAGTTATAAAGTCAGAATTAAGAGTTATAAAGTCAGAATTGTGAGTTATAATGTCAGAATTGCGAGATATAAATGTCAGAATTAAGAGTTATTTAACGTCAGAATTGCGAGATATAAAGTCAGAATTAAGAGTTATAAAGTCAGAATTAAGAGTTATAAAGTCAGAATTAAGAGATATAAAGTCAGAATTGCTAGATATAAACTCAGAAATATGAGGAAAAAGTCAGAATTGCGAGATATAAAGTCAGAATTAAGAGTTATAAAGTCAGAATTAAGAGATATAAACTCAGAATTACGAAATATAAACTCAGAATTACGAGAAATAAACTCAGAATTACGAGATATAAAGTCAGAATTAAGAGTTATAAAGTCAGAATTAAGAGATATAAACTCAGAATGCACGGCTATAAAGTCAGAATTGTGAGATGTAAATTCAGAATTGTGAGATGTAAATTCAGAATTGTGAGATATAAAGTCAGAATTAAGAGTTATAAAGTCAGAATTAAGAGATATAAACTCAGAATTACGAAATATAAACTCAGAATTACGAGAAATAAACTCAGAATTACGAGATAAACTCAGAATTATGAGATATAAAGTCAGAATTGCGAGATATAAAGTCAGAATTAAGAGTTATAAAGTCAGAATTAAGAGTTATAAAGTCAGAATTAAGAGTTATAAAGTCAGAATTAAGAGTTATAAAGTCAGAATTAAGAGTTATAAAGTCAGAATTAAGAGTTATAAAGTCAGAATTAAGAGTTATAAAGTCAGAATTAAGAGATATAAAGTCAGAATTGCGAGATAAAAACTAAATTGCGAGTTATAAAGTCAGAATTGAGATATAAAGTCAGAATTGTGAGTTATAATGTCAGAATTGCGAGATATTAAGTCAGAATTGCGAGATATAAAGTCAGAACTTGACGAGATAAAAGTCAGAAATTAAGAGTATAAAGTCAGGAATTTAAGAGTTATAAAGGCAGAATTCGATGATTTAAAGTCGAAGTAAGAGTAGAAAGTAAAGAATTGCGAGATAATATAAGTCAGAATTACGAGTTATAATAAAGTCAGAATTAAGAGTTATAATAAAAGGCAGAATATTAAGGAGTTATAAAAGTCAGCAATTAGAGATTAACGGGTCAGGAATGCCACCCCACACACACCCCGAGTTATAAAGTCAGAATTAAGAGTTATAAAGTCAGAATTGCGCGATATAAGTCAGAAATTAAGAGTTATAAAGGTCGAATTTAAGAGATATAAAGTCAGAATTGTGAGTTATAAAGTCAGAATTGCGAGGTATAAAGTCAGAATTGCGAGATATAAGTCAGAATTGCGAGATATAAACTTTTAATTGCGTGTTATAAAGTCAGAATTGGGAGATATAAAGTCAGAATTGCGAGATATAAAGTCAGAATTAAGAGTTATAAAGTCAGAATTGCGAGCTATAAAGGGTCAGAATTAAGAGTTATAAAGTCAGAATTAAGAGTTATAAAGTCAGAATTAAGAGATATAAACTCAGAATTACGAAATATAAACTCAGAATTACAGGATATAAACTCAGAATTGAGGGATATAAACTCAGAATTGAGAGATATAAAGTCAGAATTGAGAGTTATAAAGTCAGAATTGCGAGATTTAAAGTCAGAATTGCGAGATATAAAATCAGAATTGGCGAGATATAAAGTCAGAATTGAGAGTTATAAAGTCAGAATTGTGAGTTATAAAGTCAGAATTAAGAGTTATAAAGTCAGAATTAAGAGATATAAACTCAGAATTACGAAATATAAACTCAGAATTACAGGATATAAACTCAGAATGCGAGATATAAAGCCAGAATTGCGAGTTATAAAGTCAGAATTAATTGTGAGTTATAAAGTCAGAATTAAGAGTTATAAAGTCAGAATTAAGAGTTATAAAGTCCAGAATTGTGAGATATAAAGTCAGAATTGCGAGCTATAAAGTCACAATTGCAAGATATAAAGTCACAATTACGAGCTATAAAGTCACAATTATGAGCTATAAAGTCAGAATTGCGAGCTATAAAGTCAGAATTGCGAGATATAAAGTCATAATTGTGAGATATAAACTCGCAATTGAGTTATAAAGTCAGAATTGTGAGATCTAAAGTCAGAATTGCGAGATGTAAACTCAAAATTAAGAGTTATAAAGTCAGAATTGGGAGATATAAAGTCAGAATTGCGAGATATAAATAAAGTTCAGAATTAAGAGTTATAAAGTCCGAATTAAGAGTTATTGTAAAAGTCAGGAATTGCGAGATAGAAAGCAGAATTGCGAGCTATAAAGTCAGGAATTAAGAGATATAAAGTCAGAATGCGAACGATTATAAAGTCAGAAGATAAGAAGGTTATTAAAGTCCGAAAAAAAGAGATATAAAGTCAGAATGCGAGATATACAAGTCAGAATTAAGGTTATATAGTCAGAATTGCGGAGATATATAAAGTCAGAATTGCGGATATAAAGTACAGAATTAAGAGTTATAAAGTCAGAAATACGAAGTTATAAGTCAGAATTAAGAGTCTTATAAAGTCAGAATGCGAGACGATATAAAGTCAGAATTAATTGTGAGTTATAAAGTCAGAATTAATTGTGAGTTATAAAGTCAGAATTAATTGTGAGTTATAAAGTCAGAATTAATTGTGAGTTATAAAGTCAGAATTAATTGTGAGTTATAAAGTCAGAATTAAGAGTTATAAAGTCAGAATTAAGAGATATAAAGTCAGAATTAAGAGTTATAAAGTCAGAATTAAGAGATATAAACTCAGAATTACGAAATATAAACTCAGAATTACGAGAAATAAACTCAGAATTGCGAGATATAAAGTCAGAAATAAGAGTTATAAAGTCAGAATTGCGAGATAAAGTCAGAATTGCGAGATATAAACTCGTAATTGTGTGTTATAAAGTCAGAATTGCGAGATATAAGTCAGAATTGCGAGATAAAAGTCAAGAAGTAAGAGGTTATAAAGTCAGAATTGGCGAGATATAAAGTCAGAAGTAAGGTTATAAAGTCAGATTAAGAGTTCTAAAGTGGCAGAATTGCGAGAAAAAAAAGTCCGAATTGCGAGATATAAAGTCAGAATTAAGAGTTATAATGTCAGAATTGTGAGTTATAAAGTCAGAATTAATTGTGAGTTATAAAGTCAGAATTAATTGTGAGTTATAAAGTCAGAATTAATTGTGAGTTATAAAGTCAGAATTAAGAGTTATAAAGTCAGAATTAAGAGTTATAAAGTCAGAATTAAGAGTTATAAAGTCAGAATTAAGAGTTATAAAGTCAGAATTAAGAGTTATAAAGTCAGAATTAAGAGATATAAAGTCAGAATTGCGAGATATAAAGTCAGATTTGCGAGTTATAAAGTCAGAATTGCGCGATATAAAGTCAGAATTGCAAGATATAAAATCAGAATTGCGAGATATAAAGTCAGAATTGCGGGTTATAAAGTCAGAATTGCGAGATATAAGTCAGAATTGCGAGATATAAAGTCAGACTATAGTAAGAGTTATAAAGTCAGAATTACGAGTTATAACAGTCAGAATGGCGAGATATAAGTCAGAATGGGAGATATACAGTCAGAATTAAGCTGTTATAAAGCAGAATTGCGAAGATAGTTAAAGTCAGAATTAAGAGTTAGAAAGTCAGAATTAAGGTTATAAAGTCAGGAATTGAGAGATTAAAGTCAGAATTGGGAGTATAAAGTCAGAATTAAGAATTATAAGTCAGAATTGCGAGATAAGAAAGGTCGAATTTAAGACGTTATAAAGTCAGAATTGCGAGATTAAAGTCAGAAATATTAAGAGTTATAAAGTCAGAATATTAAGAAGTTATAAAGTCAGAATTGCGAGAATAAAGTCAGATTGAGGGATTAAAGGTGGCAGAATAAGTTATAAAGTCAGAATTAATTGTGAGTTATAAAGTCAGAATTAATTGTGAGTTATAAAGTCAGAATTAAGAGTTATAAAGTCAGAATTAAGAGATATAAAGTCAGAATTGCGAGATATAAAGTCAGAATTAAGAGTTATAAAGTCAGAATTAAGAGATATAAACTCAGAATTACGAGATGTAAAGTCAGAATTACGAGATGTAAAGTCAGAATTACAAGAGTTATAAATCAGAATACGGATAGCAATGTAGAATTGCGAGATATAAAGTCAGAATTAAGAGTTATAAAGTCAGAATTGCGAGATATAAAGTCAGAAGTGCGAGATATAAAGTCAGAATTGCGAAATATAAACTCACAATTGCGAGCTACAAAGTCAGAATTGCGAGATATAAAGTCAGAATTAAGAGTTATAAAGTCAGAATTAAGAGATATAAACTCAGAATTACGAAATATAAACTCAGAATTACGAGATATAAACTCAGAATTACGAGATATAAAGTCAGAATTAAGAGATATAAAGTCAGAATTAAGAGTTATAAAGTCAGAATTAAGAGATATAAAGTCAGAATTAAGAGTTATAAAGTCAGAATTAAGAGATATAAAGGAAGAATTGCGAGTTATAAAGTCAGAATTGCGAGTTATAAATTCAGAATTGCAAGATATAAAGTCAGAATTGTGAGTTATAAAGTCAGAATTAAGAGTTATAATGTCAGAATTGTGAGTTATAAAGTCAGAAATTAAGGAGATTATAAAGTCAGAAGTCCGAGATAAAAGTCAGAATTAAGAGTTATAAAGGCGAAGTGCGAGATATAAAGTCAGGAATTAAAGTATAAAGTCCAGAATGAAGAGTGTAATAAAGTCAGAATTGCTGAGATTATAAAGCAAGGACATGCGGGATTAACGCAGAATAAGATGTTATAATTCAGAATTAAGAGTTATAAAAGTCAGAATGCAGAGCGATGATTAGAAAGCAGAATGAGGAGGTATAAAGTTCAGAAATAAGGAGATATAACGTCGAATTGCGCGATATAAAGTCAGAATACGAGTTATAAAGTCAGAATTAATTGTGAGTTATAAAGTCAGAATTAATTGTGAGTTATAAAGTCAGAATTGGGAGATATAAAGTCAGAATTGCGAGATATAACGTCACAATTTAGACATTTTTTCACAGAATTGCGTGATATAAAGTCAGAATTGAGAGATATAAAGTCAGAATAGTGAGTTATAAAGTCAGAATTGCGAGATGGATTAAAGTCAGACTTGCCGAGATTAAGTCAGGAATAATTAGGAGTTATAAAGTCAGAATTGCGAGATTTAAACTCAGAATTACGAGATATAAACATAAAGTCAGAATTAAGAGTTATAAAGTCAGAATTAAGAGATATAAAGTCAGAATTAAGAGTTATAAAGTCAGAATTAAGAGATATAAACTCAGAATTACGAGATGTAAAGTCAGACATTGTGAGTTATAAAGTCAGAATTGCGAGTTATGAAGTCGGAATTGCGAGATATAAAGTCAGAATTACGAGTTATAAATCAGAATTGCGAGATTTAAAGTCAGAATTGCAAGTTATAAAGTCAGAATTACGAGATATAAAGTCTGAATTGCGAGTTATAAAGTCAGAATTGCGCGATATAAAGTCAGAATTGCGAGATATAAAGTCAGACTTGCAAGATATAAAGTCAGAATTGGAAGATATAAAGTCAGAATTGCAAGATATAAACAGAATTAAGAGTTATAAAGTCAGAATTGTGTGATATAAAGTCAGAATTGTGATTTATAAAGTCAGAATTGCGAGATATAAGTCAGAATTGCGAGATATAAGTCAGAATTAAGAGTTATAAAGTCAGAATTGCGAGATATAAGTCAGAATTGCGAGATATAAACACAATTATGAGAAAAAAAGTCAGAATTGCGAGAAAAGGTCAGAATTGCGAGATATAAAGTCAGAATTAAGAGTTATAAAGTCAGAATTAAGAGTTATAAAGTCAGAATTGCGAGATTTAAAGTCAGAAATAAGAGTGATAAAGTTCAGAAATAAGAGATAAAAAGTCAGAATTGCGAGATATAAAGTCAGAATTAAGAGTTATAAAGTCAGAATTGCGAGATATAAAGTCAGAATTAAGAGTTATAAAGTCAGAATTAAGAGTTATAAAGTCAGAATTGCGAGATATAAAGTCAGCATTGCGAGATATAAAGTCAGAATTAAGAGTTATAAAGTCAGAATTAAGAGTTATAAAGTCAGAATTAAGAGTTATAAAGCAGATTAAGGATATTAGAGATATAAAAGTCTTAATTGCGAGATATAAAAGACTTAATTGCGAGATATAAAAGTCAGAATTGCGAGTTATAAAGTCAGAATTAAGAGTTATAAAGTCAGAATTAAGAGATATAAAGTCAGAATTGCGAGATATAAAGTCAGAATTAAGAGTTATAAAGTCAGAATTAAGAGTTATAAAGTCAGAATTAAGAGATATAAACTCAGAATTACGAGATAAACTCAGAACTGTGATATAAGTCAGAATTAAGAGTTATAAAGTCAGAATTGTGAGTTATAAAGTCAGAATTAATTGTGAGTTATAAAGTCAGAATTAAGAGTTATAAAGTCAGAATTGCGTGATAGAAAGTCAGAATAAGAGATCTAAAGTAGAATATTAAGAGTTATAAAGGCAGAAGTACGAGTTTTAAAGTCAGAATTGCGAGATATAAAGTGAGAATTGCGAGATATAAAGTCAGAATTTCCAGATATAAAGTCAAAATTGCGAGATATAAACTCAATTCTGAGAAAAAGTCAGAATTTTAAGAGTTAGTAAGGTCACGAATTGCGAGATATAAAGTTAGAATTGTGAGTTATAAAGTCAGAATTAAGAGTTATAAAGTCAGAATTAAGAGTTATAAAGTCAGAATTAAGAGATATAAACTCAGAATTACGAGGTATAATGTCAGAATTGTGAGTTATAAAGTCAGAATTAAGAGTTATAAAGTCAGAATTGCGAGATATTTTTTTAAAGTCAGAGAATGAGAGCTTATTTAAGTCAGACTTTTGCTAGATATAAAGTCAGGAATTCTAGATATAAAGTCAGAATGGAAGGAGTATAAAGTTCCAGAAATTAAGAGATATAAAGGTCAGATAAGAGTTATTAAAGCCAGAATTGGGAGTATAAAGTCAGAATTAAGAGTTATTAAAAGTCGAAAGTTGCGAGAGATAAAGCAGAATAAGAGTGAGAAAGTCAGAATTAATTGTGAGTTATAAAGTCAGAATTAATTGTGAGTTATAAAGTCAGAATTAATTGTGAGTTATAAAGTCAGAATTAATTGTGAGTTATAAAGTCAGAATTAAGAGTTATAATGTCAGAATTGTGAGTTATAAAGTCAGAAATTAAGAGTTATAAGTCAGAATGCGAGATATAAACGTCAGAATTAAGAGTTATAAAGTCACGAATTAAGAGATTAAAGGTCAGATTGTAGATATATAAGTCAAATAAGAGGATAAAGTCAGAATTAAGAGATTATAAGTCAGATAAGAGTTATAAAGTCAGAATTAGAATAACGTCAGAATAAGAGGTTATAAAGTCAGAAGTAAGAGTATTAAAGTCGAATTGCGAGATATAAAGTCAGAATAAGAGATTATAAAGTCAGAATTAAGAGTTAGGAAGTCAAGTTGTGATATTAAAAGTGCCAAGTACTTTTAGTTTTATTCAGTGGTTGGGAAATGGGGCTTCCATAGGAAAGACACACTAGGGTTAAGAAATAAATCTGACGCTGCTGAGCTGAGCCTTCTGTAGATAGCAAAAGCAAAAGTCTAAAAGAACTGATTTTGTTGGTAAGGTGGAGAGCGAGAGCTGTTTTTCAGAAGTGTCGCCGTTGGCAAGCAGTCATCGTGCCAGGGAGCCAACCAAGCTCCCGGACGCGAGAGCGCTGAGCCTGCTGCGGCACACCGCACCCAGCAGCTCTGGAGGGGAGCCGGACTCGCCGAGGGTCCGGCGCACAACGCTAAAATGGGAATTCACTAAAAACACGCAGAACAATTAGTGAGCGACATACAATCTTCAGATGTTAAGATATAAAATATGAAAAAAAACAAAAACAAAAAAACAGATCAAGGAACATACTGTTATAAACAAAGCAATAAGCCCCATGAAGCTGTGGTTTACAGTGAATTTACAACAGCTAAGGGGCGTTTTAGGTACGACACGAACGTGAAGCCGTGGTTTACAGTGAATTAACAGCTAAGGGGCGCGTTTAGGTACGACGCGAACGGGAGCTGCGTTATCAGTGGAATTTATAACACGATAAGGGGCGCTTTTAGGTACGACGCGAACGTGAAGCGTGGGGTACAGATGGAATTATACAAAAGCTAAGGGGGCGGTTTAGGTACATCACGCGAAAGTGAAAGCCCTAAGTTACAGTGAATTTAACAGCTAAGGGGACGTTTTAGGTACGAACGCGAACGTGAAGCCCGTGGTTTACAAGTGAAGATTTAAAACAGCTAAGGGGCGTTTTTTTTAGGGACAACGCGAACGTGAAGCTGTGGTTTACAGTGAATTTATAAAAGCTAAGGGGCGTTGTTAGGCACGACGCGGAACGTGAAGCTGTGGTTTACGTTGAATTTATAACAGCTAAGGGGCGTTTTAGGTACAACGCGAACGTGAAGCCGTAGTTTACAGTGAATTTATAACAGATAAGGGGCTTTGTTAGGTACGACGTGAAGCCGTGGTTTACAGGAATTTTAAAAGCTTAAGGGGCCGTTTTAGTACGACGCGAAGTTGAAAGCGTGGTTTTACAGTTGAAATTTATAACAGCCTAAGGTCGTTTTAGGTACGACGTTGCGAAAGTGAACCCGTGGTTTACAGTGAATTTATAACAGCTAAGGGGCGTTTTTAGGTACGGACTCGAACGTGTGAAAGCCGTGGGTTACAGGGAATTTTTATAACAGGCTAAGGGGCGTTTTAGGTCACGACGCGGAGTTGAAGCGTGGTTAACAGTTGAATTTAGAACAGTAAGGGGCGTTTAGGTACAACGCGGAACTGGTGAAGCCGAGTTTACAGTGAATTTAAACAGCTAAGGGGCGTTTTGGGTACGACCGACCGTGAAGCCGTGGTGTACAGTAATTTAGAAACGGAAGGGCGTTTAGGTACTGGGACACGATACGTGAAGCGTGGTTTACAGTGAAATTTATAAACAGTAAGGGGTGCGTTTTAGGGCCGACCGCGGAACGTGAAGCGTGGTACAGTGAATTTAAACAGCTAAGGGGCGTGTTAGGTACGACGCGACGTGAAGGAAGTGGTTTACAGTGAAATTTATAACAGCCTAAGGGGCGGTTTAGGTACGACGCGAACGTTTGAAGCCGTGGTTTTACAGTGAATTTATAACAGCTAAGGGGCGGTTACGACGCGAAGCGTGTGAAGCCGTGGGTTACAGTGAATTTATAACAGCTAAGGGGCGTTTTAGGTACGACACGAACGTGAAGCCGTGGTTTACAGTGAATTTATAACAGCTAAGGGGCGTTTTAGGTACGACGCGAACGTGAAGCCGTGGTTTACAGTGAATTTATAACAGCTAAGGGGCGTTTTAGGTACGACGCGAACGTGAAGCCGTGGTTTACAGTGAATTTATTTTGCGTCGTACCTAAAACGCCCCTTAGCTATTTCACTAAATTAAAGCTAAATTCACTGTAAACCACGACTTCACGGGGGTTACTGCTGTTATAAAACGGTTATTCCATACACGTAGTAAGGTTTCACAAAATAAAACAGAGCAAATAAAGTGTAATGATATTAATAAAAATAGTATTCTTCCACTAAACAATGTAGTTCCTCAGAAACAGTTGTGGTTGCAACAAAGTGGTTGCTGTGCAACACAAAAAGTAAACAAAGGTGTGTGTTTGTAGAGTAATTTACAACAGCTTGAAACGTGGCTCAGCCAATCAGAATCAAGCACCGGAACTCTCCGCTTTATAATAGGATTTTTGTTCTTTATGTAAAATATAGTGTAATTTCCTTCTTTTCATTTTGATTTTTAAGTGAAATAATAGGGACATTTCTTAACATCTCAACACATTTAATGAATGGCTGTGTTCAAAGTTGAATGTAAAAGTGTTTTGTGTCTGTTTGTTAATGATGGATTTGTGGACACATCAGTGTTTTTAGATTTGTGGAGTAAAAATATTGTTTACATTTTGAAGTAAAAAGCTCAAATTAGTCCCAGAAGGACAAGTGGCATGCTGTAGTGTTATTACTTAGTGTTAATTTAATACTTCATTCATTGGGTTATTATTCAGTAATTTCATGAGTTAAATGTACATTTCAGACATCTCTGCTATTCATTAAAACCTATAGTGAAATAATTTAATCTGAATTTACAGTGTTGCTATTAAGACATATCTTATAAATGAAATATGAAATAATATTTCATATAAAATTAAATATGTAAATATTGATATGCCTGTATATAAATCATATAATAAATGTACAGTTCAGGGAATCAATTTAGAGATTCGGAATTGCTTGTATTGTGCTTGACTATATTAAGTATTAAACTAAATTGTCACAATTTTAATATATGTTTTTATATATAATATAATATACATTTAGTACTTTTATAACATTTATTACAGGTTTCAGTGCTTTTGATTTATTTTGATTTTATTATTAGATTTATGAATTAGTAGCATTTAGAAATTTGAGCCAACTTAATTTATGATACATTCCTCATTAAATAAATAATCGTTATAATGTATTGTCTGTATTTTTAAAGGTCATTCTAAAAATAATAAAAGACACCATAATACATAAATGGTATCCCCTACAATGCAAGATTTCTGCTAATATAGCTTTCTAAATCCTCCAAAATAATCTTGAAGTATGTAGATATATATATATATTACTTTTATGATAAAACAAATGGACATAATTTAGTTCAATTCAAATTTTCACCTTAATTCTTTCCAAAACATGCTCAACTGGATAAATCCTGTTTAGTATTTTGTAGGACACTTCTTTAATTGTGTTATTAATACAAAATTTCTATCACATTTTCCATGCTATCTTTCAATCTATATTAATAAAGAAGGCCAAAAAATTTTTTTAAATCTTGCTGCACAATGTTTGCATGTTGAGTTCCCAATGAATAACAATTAGAAATAGAACTAATGAAGCTTGATTTCTCTCGTCTCAGAGGCTGTCTGTGCAGGAAGTCCCGCCTCTGTTGAATGGTGACAGTCGTCTCAGCATGCAGCAGCCGCTAATTATCCAGTCTGTCCCGGGCCTTCAGTCTCACCCGAACCCATCCAGTAATGGACACGCCCAGTCCGCTTCATCAGCCAGCTCCGCCCACTCACAGACAGCAGTGGGCGTGTCTGGGTTACAGTCTCCTCCCTCCATTACCCACACCTCCACCTCCTCCCACAGTTCCCTGCTGGGCCTGACTCCGCCCCTAATGGCCCCCCACAGCGCCCCTCTGTCCCGCGCACTCACACCCGTCCTGCTGTCCGGCTCTGCCACTGCTGTCGGTGTGCTGAAGACTCCTGATCTCTACTCCACCTCCACACTGCCGCTGCCGAGGAGACAGTCCAGTGAGACTCGTCAGGGATTCATGGGTGTGTGTGTGTTGGGAGTGGTGTATGCGACGAGTGTGTATGTGTGTGTGTGAGTGTGTCGTGTGGTGTGGGTTGTGGCGACTACTGGCGTGTGCAGAGTTGTGTGAGTGGGTGATGTGATGGAGTGAGTGTGTTGCGTGCGGTGGGTGTTGTGTGTGTGTGTGTGTGTGTTGTGCCATTTTGTATTAAATTTAAAGCATTGTTGTGTTAAGAAATGTACAGGTCATATTAATATTTTAGCCCCAAAATAATAGAATTTATATATATATTAATATATACAGTGGGGAAAAAAAGTATTTAGTCAGCAACCAATTGTTCAAGTTGCTCCCACGTAAGAAGATGAGAGAGGCCTGTAATTTTCATCATTAGGTATACCTCAACTATGAGAGACAAAATGATTAAAAAAAATCCAGAAAATCACATTGTCGGATTTTTAAAGAATTTATTGGCAAATTATGGAGGAAAATAAGTATTTGGTCAATAACAAAAATTCATCTCAATACTTTGAGATACCCTTTGTTGGCAAAACGTTTTTCTGTCAAGTCTTCATCAAGGTTTTCCACAAACTGTTGATGGTAGTTTGCCCATTCATCCATGCAGATTATCTACGAGCAGTAATAGCAGTAATGTTTTGCGGCGCTGGTCGCGGGGCAACACGGATTTTTCAACTCCATCCACAAGATGTTTTGTTGAGATCTGGGAGCCTGGCATAGGCCACTCCAGGCCTTGAAATGCTTCTTTACGAAGCCACTCCTTTGGTCCCGGGTGGTGTGTGTTTTGGATCATTGTCATGCTGAAAGACCGAGCCACGTTTCATCTTCAATGCCCTTGCTTTTTTCACTCAAAATCTCACTATACATGGCCCCATTCATTCTTTCTTTACACGGATCAGTCGTCCTGGTCCATTTGCAGAAAAACAGCCCCAAAACATGATGTTTCCACCACCATGCTTCACAGTAGGTATGGTGTTCTTTGGATGCAACTCAGCATTCTTTTCTCCTCCAAAACACGACAAGTTGAGTTTTTACCAAAAAGTTAGTTTGGTTTCATCTGACCATATGACATACTCCCAATCCTCTTCTGGATCATCCAAAATGCTCTCTAGCAAACTTCAGACAAGCCTGGACATGTACTGGCTTAAGCAGGGGACATGTCTGGCACTGCAGGATTTGAGTCCCTGGCGTTGCAGTGTGTTACTGATGGTAGCCTTTTTTACTTTGGTCCCAGCTCTCTGCAGGTCCTTCACTAGGTCCCCCCGTGTGGTTCTGGGGTTTTTGCTCACAGTTCTTGTGATCATTTTGACCCCACGGGGTGAGATCTTGCGTGGAGCCCCAGATCGAGGGAGATTATCAGTGGTCTTGTATGTCTTCCATTTCTAATAATTGCTCCCACAGTTGATTTCTTCACCCCAAGCTGCTTACCTATTGCAGATTCAGTCTTCCCAGCCTGGTGCAGGTCTACAATTTGTTTCTGGTGTCCTTTGACAGCTTTTTGGTCTTGGCCATGGTGGAGTTGGAGTGTGACTGTTTGAGGTTGTGGACAGGTGTCTTTTATTTGATAACAAGTTCAAACAGATGCCATTAATACAGTAACCAGTGGAGGACAGAGGAGCCTCTTAAAGAAGAAGTTACAGGTCTGTGAGAGCCAGAAATCTTGCTTGTTTGTAGGTGACCAAATACTTATTTTACCGATGAATTTACCAATTAATTCTTTAAAAAAACTACAATGTGATTTTCTGGATTTTTTTTTCCATTTTTTCTCTCATAGTTGAGGTATACCTATTTTGAAAATTACAGGCCTCTCTCATCTTGTTAAGTGGGAGAACTTGCACAATTGGAGGCTGACTAAATACTTTTTTTGCCCCACTGTATATATATATATATAATATATATATAGATTATATTATATATATACAGTATATATATATATTACGTGTATGAGATCTGTATATTTATCTATATATATATATATATATATCTATATATACAGTGGGTACGGAAAGTATTAAGACCCCCTTAAAATTTTTTTCACTCTTTGTTATGTGCCGCCATGGAAGTAAATTTTTTTCTCATTAATGTACACACAGTACCCCATATTGACAGGAAAAACACAGAATTGTTGACATTTTTTTAGATTTATTAAAAAAGAAAAACTGAAGTATCACATGGTCATAAGTATTCAGACCCTTTGCTGTGACAACTCATATATTTAACTAAGGTGCGTCAATTCTTTGATAATCCTTGAGATGGTTTTTACACCTGCATTGACCAGTCCAGCCATGTGTTTGATTATTACTGATTTGGATTGATTAGGAAACCACAAACCTGTCTATCTAAGATTTTAAAGATCACAGGGTGCATGGGAGCAAATGCGAATCATAGAGGTCAAAGGAACTGCCTGAAGAGCTCAGAGACAGAATTGTGGCAAGGCACAATTCTGGCCAAGGTTACAAAAACATTGCTGCTGCACTTAAGGTTCCGAAGAGCACAGTGGCCTCCATAATCCTAAAATGGAAGACGTTTGGGACGACCAGAACCATTCCTAGAGCTGGCCGTCCGGCCAAACTGAGCTATCGGGGGGAGAAGAGCCTTGGTGAGAGAGGAGGTAAAGAAGAAAACAAAGATCACTGTGGCTGAGCTCCAGAGATGCAGTCGGGAGATGGGAGAAGTTGTAGAAAGTCAACCATCACTGCAGCCCTCACCAGTCGGGGCTTTATGGCAGAGTGGCCCGACGGGCGAAGGCTCTCCTCAGTGCAAGACAAATGAAAGCCCGCATGGAGGACTCCAAGATGGTGAGAAATAAGATGCTCTGGTCTGATGAGACCAAGATAGAACTTTTGGCCTTAATTCTAAAAAAAAACCAGGCACATGCATCTCACCTGTCCAATCAGTCCCAACAGTGAAGCATGGTGAGGGCAGCATCAGGCTGTGGGGGTTAGTTTTTCAGCTGCAGGAGGACAGGGACCGAACTGGGTGCAACTGGAGGGAAAGAGGAAAGATGAACTGCGGCCCAAGTAAGGGATATCCTGGACGAGAAACCTTCTGCCAGAGGGTGCTCAGGGACCTCAGACTGGGCGGAAGGGTTACCTGCCAACAAGACAATTTCCCTAAGCACACAGCTAAAATAACGAGGGAGGGGCTTCACAACAACTCTGTGACTGTGCTTGAATGGCCCAGCCAGAGCACTGACTTAAACCCAATTGAGCATCTCTGGAGAGACCTCAAAATGGCTGTCCACCAACGTTTACCATCTAACCTTACAGAACTGGAGAGGATCTGCAAGGAGGACTGGCAGAGGATCCCCAAATCCAGGTGTGAAAAAACTTGTTGCATCTTTCCCAAAAAAAAACTCATGGCTGTATTAGATCAAAATGTGCTTCTACTAAATACTGAGCAAAGAAAGGGTCTGAATACTTAAGACCATGTGATATTTAAGTTTTTCTTTATTAATAAATCTGCAAAAATGTAAACAAATCTGTGTTTTTCTGTCAATATGGGGTAATGTGTGTACATTAATGAGGAAAAAAAAAAATTAAATGATTTTAGCAAATGGCTGAAAAATAACAAAGAGTGAAAAATTTAAGGGGTCTGAATACTTTCCGTACCCAGCTGTATTATATATTAAATAATTTTAAATTATCTTCAATGAGTTAAAATGGTCATTGTATTCAAGTGTAAAATGATTACAGTAATGAGTTTTTTTTTAATGTTTTTTTATTATACAAATATGATTAATAAACAGAGTACAACGCATAATCCCAGATCCACCTTAGAGTTAGAATAATATACTTTTTATTGCATTACAGTAGTAAGAATGAGATTGTTTTCACATTAAATGGATTTAATTGTCATGAATGGCACAATCCAAAAGTAAAACATAATAGTGTAAAAAAAATAGGCTTAATTTTCTTTATGCAAAATATAATTTTATTTGAGGTAAAATAGTAGGAGCATGATGATATTATTTGATAAATAGATATAACAGGGTTTTTAGATACTTGTACCTATTATAGTATTATTATAGTTTTAATTTTTCAGAAGTTTTATTTTTTCATTTTAGTTTAAGTTTTAGTAACTGTGTACTTTAGAATTTTTTATTCGTTTCTTATAATTTCCATTTAGCTTTAATTTAAATCTATAACTATGTATTATCATTTATTTTAATGTTTGTAATTTAAGTACTTAAACTTTTATTTACTTAACCTGAAACTATTTTATTTCAATTAGTTACCAAGGTGATATTTATCATTTTTTTTTAGTATTTTAGAACAATAACAACACCGTTTCAAACTCTTCCCACTTGTTTCCATATGTTTTCTGCGGAACAAAAAAGTGAAGAGCATTCACACACTCGTCTGGCGGCCGTCAAGCTTCAAAAAGGAGCATATCACCATTAAAATATGTCCAATGACCTGTGCACTTTATTACAAGCATTTTGAGACTTTTATTGTGGAGCTTGACAGTCGTGGTCACTATGAGCTGAGATCGCCATGTGAAGATTCCTGAGTATGTATTTTTGTGTCTCTGTGCTCTCTATAACTGTATGTTATGGTTGTGTTGTTCAAGTGGCCCCTTTTCAGTCTTGTTCAGGCTCGACTCTTCCCCGAGTGCTTCCGCTCTGTGCTCCGCCCCGTGTGGAGGCTCTGTTCCCTCACTCCCCAGACTCCTGCGAGGCAGAGAAGCCAGGAGACCGAGGAGGAAGCTCATGTCTGCTGTCCTTCCTCCCTGGAGACGCTCTGTCCCTGCTGATCAGTGAACCCAGAGACGGCTGGCACTACGGACAGAACGAGCGCTCGGGACGGTATCTGACCATCAGCCCTTTCAGTCAGGAAGTAAAGTGCCCCTATTATGC
The DNA here is from genome assembly GCA_018155175.1 of Sinocyclocheilus anophthalmus. Lineage (NCBI taxonomy): Eukaryota > Metazoa > Chordata > Actinopteri > Cypriniformes > Cyprinidae > Sinocyclocheilus > Sinocyclocheilus anophthalmus. The sequence continues at coordinate 607,852 of JADLZN010003994.1, read as the reverse complement.
CTTTTTGAATATTACCTTTCATGCAGTGTGTCTTGTAGCTGTATGTGAACATAAACTATTTGCAAAGTTGTGAAGCCGACAGTGCATGATAAATAAAGTTATGGTCTATCAAAAAAAAGAGTCGGCTCACAATCACCTAAACGAGTCGTCAGGAATTCAAATCATATTCTGTTAAGGCTCTACGTCACGAAGTAACACATTCGCATAATGTCTGCCCACTTTCTACGTCGCCAACTTGCCCGCCCACAACCGGTAACATTTCGTCCATGTCGAGAAGAGCTGTTCTTATCCACTCCGAGCCCGCTCCTTAGGTCTGGACCACGCACACAGGAGGCGCCATGCCAATCACAGCGACGTTAGGGCTCGTTTCCGAATCCTTAGCATGAGGTCCCTGCACTCTGTTTTTTCGACGCATGGTTTTTGACTTGCGCATGTGACACAGCCGTTTTAGCGGCTACAACCTATTAGCAACCAAAATGGCATACTAGGGCACTTCGAACATAGCGCTGGTCTTTTTCTGATTTGATGAGTGCAGCCTATATCAATTACTGTAGCCGCAATATGGCGGCGCGGTATTCCGACACACCGCTCTCGGGTGTTGCCAGTCGGATTGGCACCCATACGAGGTTTTCAAGCGTTGTCCCACCCGCATCGGTCTAGATGTTCCCCCAGCGTGAGCTTCGAAACGCGCTTGTTGGCCCTCAGCTGGGCTTACCAGCTATGCCCTTGCCCTGACTGGATCCCAGTGTGATGTTGTCTTTATCTACTACTAGCCAGTATTTGTAATCTTGTGCACTGTTTGTCTTTCGAGTCCTTCTTATTCTATTGTCAACGTCTTTGTGCTTGGTCTTTTTCTATTATTTTTCCAGCCACGTTGTTTATCGTTTGCAGCGACTGTTTTCGTTTGGTAACCGTCGTTATTTTTCATCTGTTTTAAGGAAAAACTTTCTTGTATTCTGTGGTCTCAGAGTGGGCAAGCCTTTCTTTTTTCTTTCAGTACTGCTCCGTTTCTTGTTTTTTGTTCCTTGTCGAGTTCTCCGTGTTCCTCGTTTCTGGCGGCAGTGTTATAGTTATTCGATTACTTCTTACATTTTGGTTCGTCTTTCCTATTGGGCTTTGTTCGTGATGGTTTTCTGGTCCTTGTTGATTGTTCGTTTTTGTTTTTTTTTTTTATCGCCCGTATTGTTTGCTTATGTTAGTCCCGCGTGTTTGTTTACTTTTCCCCATTTTTCCGTATCGTGGTTCTACGCGGCTTTACTCTTCTTTCTCTCTCACGTGCGTGTTCGGTTCGCTGTTTGTCGTATTTCCCTGTGCATGTCCTCTGTCTGTATCTCACTGCTCTTGTTGCCCGTTGCCCCGATCTCCGCTGCCAATACCTTTTTAGTTCCGTTCCTTCCTCACTGCGCACCCGTGCCATCTTACAGCCATTGACGTCACACCCCCAATTTTTACAAACCCCACACCCCCTTCACTTTTCCCCATTGTCCCTCTCGTGATCCCTTTTGGCCCCCTCCTTTATTGCTTCCCCGCTCCTCTCTTCATTTGATCGATTTCCCTTTCCTGCGGGCTCATACTTACATACTAAATTCCTTGCATTCCTGCCCTTGATTTTTGACCCCTCATCGCATCACATCTTGTTGTGTAGCTGCCACACAGCCACTGGCTACGCGACTAAACTCAGCAGCACCTTATGTCTTTTCGATGTCTCTTTCCCTAAGTTTGTTCTGTTTTATTTGTCGATTAAGCCCTTTCTCTCGGTTGCGACATTCGTTTTGTTAATGTACCTACACCAGAACGGTAGTTTGTTTTGATCTTTGGAGCGGGAACGTGAGTCCAGTGTGTGTACTTGTCATTTTCTGGCAGTTTGTGACAATCTTTACTGAGTTGCTGTTGAATTTACAGGTGCCTACCGTGCTCTAGTCAGCACCCGCAATCCAGTCCTCTACCCGGGACTTGGTGCTGTGCTTAATGCACTTGATTCCTCTAAACGCAGTGCCATTGTCATGATCTGGTTGTTGACCCCCAGACTTGACCTCGTAATCCACCACGAAAGGTTCAGCACCGTGCCCTCCCCAGCGGCAGTCTTGTATGAACAGGGACTTTACCAACAAGCGTGAAAGCTGCTTTCAGATATTCAGATGCCCTAGTGCATGTGTTCTGAACCCTTCCCCTCCTTTCCCCCCCCCTTCATAGAAAAGGCTGGTTTCCCTTCTCCTACACACAGCCTTTCCCCAACACTCCCGGACAAGATCTCAGGTCTGTAGGAACAACAAAGCCCCATCCGAATGACGTACAGTAACATCTTGCTGCTGTCTCAGAAGGGCTTGCATTCCCATCACTCCTCTCTTCTTCTCTGTGTCTCTCATCACGGCTGCAGTCCTCCTGCCCTGTCGAAGGTGAACAGCAGCAGTATGGGGCAGCTGGACAGGCTTCCCCCCACGGGTCAGATGCCGCAGGTCAGTCCTGACTCCGAGGACGAGGACACCCCCCCGAGGAGGTGTGGTCCAGCGCCCATCAGCCATTCAGGGACCGCGACCCATCACCGCCCCCACTTGATGAACCCCGAGCAAGCAGGATGAGGGTCAGAGACAACACCCCACAACCTGTGGACTGCTATACTGTTTGAAAAACTGGAAAATGTGCCGGAATGTGCTCGCCTTCAGGCCATCAGAGATGTAGATGAGTGTTTCTTCATCAGATTTGGAGAAATGTAGAATTGCATCAATTGATCATGCTGCAGTGAATGGGTGCCGTCAGAATGAGGCTGATAAAAAACCAATCAAACTAATCCCTCCACAGCACTCCAGTCCGTCAGTTAACATCTGGAGAAGACAAAAGCTGAGAAAAATCCAAACCTCGACGGTCTTACTCAAACAGTGATTCTGCCAAACTAGGAGTCCATAATCAATAATAACAATGCCTCCAGTTTGTGAAAAACTCGGTGCATGGACCCTCTGCTCCGTTGTTTCTCTACATTCCCAAAATCCAGGCCACATCTGTGCAGATTATATACCGCTGATTCACACCCGCAGCACTGTACACTGGAGAGCAAGATCACTATTACGGGCTTAGTAACTCGTATTTGAGTAAAAACGTCTTATGGGGATTTGTCTCAGCTTTGGTCTTCTACAGAGTTAATGATGGATGGAGTGCTGTGGGATTATTGTGATGTTTTTATCAGCTCTCTTTCTGACGGCACCCATTCACTGCAGAGCATCCATTGCTGAGCAACTGATGCAGTGCTACATTTCTCCAAAACTGATGAAGAACAAACTCATCCTAATCTTGGATGGCCTGAGGGTGGGCACATTTTCAGCTATTTTTATTTATTTATTTTTGGGTTTACTATTCCTTTAAGACAATGCAGGTGAATAGGGAAAAAACAAACCACGGTACATTATTTTTGCTCTAATTTACATACAATTCCAGAACAGAAATCTGAACATTGGATAAAAACAAATTTGATTCTTATATGATTTTGTTGATGCATTAAAGTTAAATTTGTTATACGAACAGCCTTTAAAGATATGTACTGTTGCAAATAGTCAAAGTGCAATACAAATACACATTTAAAGGGACAGTTAACCCAAAAATGAAAATTTCTGTCAGCATTAATCCCCTCAATTGTTCCAACCTGTGAGTTTCTTTCTAACTGTTATAAACATAAAGCGATATTTTGAAGAAGGTCAGAAACACAACAGTGGATTTTATTTGTTTACAGATTTTTTCAAACAGCGCTTAAAGAAAATCCATACAGGTTTTTTGGAACGCTTCGAGGGTGATAAATGATGACAGCAGTTTCATTTTTGGAGAACTGTCATTTAAATGTGTATTTTGGATGTTTTCACACACAAATTATGGAAGCAAAATAGCCCAAAATCTCAAAACTGACCAGTGCATGAAAAACGAATGTTTTGCTTGTAGCGTCTCAAGATGATCCTTACAGAAGATTATTATTATAATACATTTTTTTTCATTGGAACCTTTTCCATTGTAAATGTTCATTTATATCTCTTTCTGACTAAATAATGCTGGGATTTAGAATTTATCGGCGTATATTCTGCTGACACGTGTTTTGATGTTCCTCAGACGTCGACTGATTTCACCTCGACGCCTCCATCACCCAGCAGGTAAAGCTAGTCTCCTGTGTTCAGAAGAGCTCTGCACGGCTGATGGGTTAGTTCATTTAACCCTCCCCTCTTCACAGGATCAACCCGTTCGCTCATATTCGCCTCAAGAAGACGGTGACCAATGATCGCTCCGCCCCACTGATACAGCAGAGCCTTTGATCGACAGCCAGAGATGCTCCTGTGAATGCTTCATGAATAACCCAACCGCTGAGCTCACACTTTTGCCAACAGAAACCCATTTATACGATAACCAGTATCAGAGAATGAAGTGCAGTTCAATGCCTTTAGATCATTTAGGATTTAGCTGATCAAATGTATATTCTATATATAGTACGTTATCAGAAAAATGAGGTTTTTATGTATTTCGGATGAGTGTGCATGGGATAGAACATGGAAAAATTGATATTGTGGCTTCTTCAGTATTTTAACTCCTTTACTGTGAAGCGTGATGTCTGCAGTGAAAATGACGACAAAGCTTTTGGCAACTGATATTTGTGGAGATGATTCCCGATTTAGTTTCATGAAATATATTAGATGTACAGAGTGGTGAGTATAAAAAAGAGATGTATTTTCTGGTACACAAATGCACATTTCATAATCACATTTTTTATGTAAATGTAAATTCTGTGGTTATTTACTCAGTGTTGGGGAAGGTTATTTTTTTTAATTGTAATGCATTACAATATTGCATTACTTCATAAAAGTAACTAATTGCATTCGGTTTTTTTGGAAAGTAGTGTGTTACGTTACTTTTGAGTTGACTTAAGTGACTTTTGCTTGTTTGGTTTTAATATAAAAAGTTCTACTTTTGGCAAATGTAAAAGCACTTTCACAGCAAAAGTATCAGGCTGAAGGAAGTGTAAATTCTCGTCTGTACAGTAGAGGACGCAGCGCAAACAAACCCTTCAGGATTGCATGAAGAATAGGATGCATGAGAAGGTTTAACACACTTCAGCATTTAAAAAAGATTTTCCTTTCAGTGTACTTCCCACATAAAATAAGATACTTCTTTTTTTTTTTTAAATGTTGAATAAAGACAAGGTTTCCTAGAGCATTCTGGGAGAAGCAGGTGAACTGGCCGGCTGTTGGGAGTGAAAAGCAGGACTCGGCTGAATGGAAACGCAGTGTAATTATACATAGAAAGGCTTTGAGAGAGTTGGAAAGGATTTTGTGAAAGTGTGACGTGAAGAGGCTCTCGCTCTGGCCTCTTGTCCCCCCTTCCGTCTGTCTCATGTATTTTAATAAACCCCAAATCTCTAAAGCTAAAGCTTGTAGTCATGAGTTGCAGCAGATTTTAGGCGAGGGATCTGAAGATGTTACAGAAGGCTCTGGAAAGTGTAGATGCTGGAGGACGTGACTGTGGCGAAGTGCTGTAGCTAAGAAATATGCTGAAAAACCTTCTTCCTTACTCTTTATTAGGACAGAAGACTTAGTTAAAGACGTGTACGTCCACTGGTTTGAAACGAACCTAAAGAATATGATTCATTTACTTTTGAGTTTGTGTTTTAAGTTGTTTCTGAATAGTCTTAAAAGTTGCTTATCGTTGTAAGATTTTACACTGAAACCAATCTAACTAATTATTAATACCTTTGTGCATAAATGTTTGAATCATTTCTCTATTCCAGGGTTTGTTCCGATACCTTCATGTACTAACTTTTTCTATTATAAAGATATCTTAAATTGAATAATGCAAAAAGCATAATTTCCAACCTTATATACATGCACATATAACTGTATACTGTAATAGAGTGATTCATTTAAAGCAGGACTTTACTGTACAAGTCAGTTTTGATTATTAAATGCGGCATGAAGCCACCTGACAGACTTTCCCTAGATATATTATACGTTTTGGCCTTTTGAATGTTTTAACATCATGATAAATGTATAGCCTTTCTTCCTTTTATTTTAATGAACTTCAATAAACAAAGTTAATCTCTGTGGTTTTGGCTCATGTCAGTCTCTATTCACAAACCATAACGCTAAAAAGCCTTCGACTGAAGTACACCAGATATGACTTCCTAAAACAAGCAGATAATTACACAAAGAGCTTTTATTGAGACAGAAGTAGAGGCGAGTGTGACTGTACAGCTGACTTCTCACAGGTTTTTCAGCCAGTCCAGGTTCTCCCCCTGCGGGTCACGGGGATGCGCTGGGACGTCTGGCATGTTTCCATCATCTCGAACCGGGACTGAAGAGAGACACGGGATTCAGAAGAGCAAACCTAAACACTTTGACCAGCTAATTACAGATGCAATGCACCGAGCTCAAGCTTCTCGATATAAACATCTGAGAGTTACCTAGAAATAAATGCATCATAATAATACAAATCAGGGTTATTATAGTTAACCCAAACTAAATCTGACACTAAAATTAAAAAACATTTTCGATACCTTTTATTTAAGCTACTTTCAAAAGCAACATGCTTTATTTTAGTTTAACTTTATGTGCCAAAATAACTACAGCTGAAATAAAATTAATACATCTATATATATATATATGCATGCACATAAAAAAACTATTAAAAATGACAAAAACAAATTTAACTAAAATTAAAATATAAAAATAAAAACTGATTCAGAATAGTAATAAAAACTGTAATAGTATCTCAAATATGATGATAATGACATAATAATAATAAAATACACACAAACACCAATAAATATCATAGCTAAGATATATATATTTATTTACAAGGTTCCCCAAATCAAAGAAACACCCAAATAGCCCTGGTTTACACGGTGCATCAGGATAATATACCTGGATAATTGTATGGAATCGCTTGGTTCATCATTCCTGTGTACTTTGTTAAAGGGCTCAAAGCCGGCAAAGCACAAGCTGAAAACACAACATGTATATATCGATCTTAAGATTCATAAAGCAGGACGATGAAGATGCATAATGTGATGCTGTGCATTAATGTCTGGCTCACCCAGCAGCCCGACACCACAGGAAACTGTGATCACTGGCTCTTTACTCCAAGCGTTCTTCAGAAACCTGCCAACTAGAGAAACAGTGCATAACATGCCTAACGGTATCACACGGTAATACCGCGGTATACGATAACAGTGCTGAATTACTGCCATGTCGGAAATAAAACATGCTAGTAGCATGATACATTCTGGCATATTCTGTTAGCGTTCTAAAGGCGTCACATAAGTTCTCCTATCGATATAAATCATGTTTTCAACCTGTGTTCAAAGCAAACCACAGCTAACCTTAATATGAGACCAAGGTCATTCTCGTATCTCCACATTATACATTCATTATTTTTAGTACACGGATATATTGTGATAGCCCTGGTGAGCTCCCAGTTTAATCTGTTATTGCAAACACAAGCGAGACGGACTAAAACAGAACACTATATCTTTCAGCAAAAAAAAAAATACTTACTAGCCGCCATGTTTGCTTCTGTAGTCCTGTGTCTCATGGGAATTGTAGTTCAATCATGCTGGTGACGCGTTCGCTCTGGATTGGCTGAACGGTCAATGACGTATTTAAAACGCGTCTTGTTGTTTGGAGATGTAGATGTTTATAGTTTTATTTACTTGCTTGTGCCTCGATTCAATTACGCACAGACCGAACTGATGAGGAGGAGAAAACACCTGCAGGATTGAGAATAAACTGACTGAATCATGTGTGGCTCTTTACAGTATTACTGACTAAAGGTGAGTATAGAGCTCAAAGCATAAAAAGGGGTTTAAGCATGGAACTCATATTGGCATATTCACAAGCATATTGATATTCGAGTTGATAGAAGCATGCTTAGTTATCAGTAAGATCATTAAGAAGTTATCTGTAATCCACTCTTGGAATATGCTGTTTTATTAACTTTACTAACTGTGCTTTATTTTCGAACAGCAGGTCTGGTGTGTGTGAGTTCTGTCTGCTTCAGCTTCAGATGATGGAGGATTTCTCAGGTCTGGCTCTTCCTCCGCTGTTCGGGGGTCACATTCTGGAAGCGGAGCTGGAGACGGGCGGCGTGGAGCTGGGCCCCAGCGGCACTGAGCTCCTGGACAGCGATGGGGCCCCGTCAGGCCCCGCACAGGACGAGGAAGATGAGAGGAGGGAGCTGGACAAAAAGAAGCATCAAGCTCTCAGCAAGAGGTGCAAGGAGATTGAACAGGTGAACAGACGTCCAGTAAACCAGTGCAAACTCTGACTTTCTTTCGTCCGTGAAGAACTAAAGCTCAGTTTTTGAGTCTAAAAGGGAAAAAGAGTGGCCAGGATATTCTTCAAAAACTCGCCTTTTGTGTTGCCTGGAAAAAATGCACGCATTTGTAGCACAACCTGCTGGATGCTTGTGAAGGTTTACACACGTATGACTTCTGAATCTGTTCTCAGGTAAATGAGAAGATTTTGGGACGCCTTCACCAGGTGCAGAGACTGACTCGCCGACTGAGGAAAGAAAGAAGGTACACGTGAACATAGAAACACTGGAGCATATTAATAAAAGCATAAACTGAATAAGAGTCATAACGATGACTGCTACTGATGATTTAAGAAATAGTTCACCCAAAAATGAAAAATTGCTTAAATGTGCTCACCCTCAGATGAGTTTGTTTCTTCATCAGGTTTGGAGAAATGCAGCATTGCATCAGTGTCTCAGCAATGGATGCTCTGCAGTGAATGGGTGCCGTCAGAATGAGAGTCTGATAAAAACATCACAATAATCCACAGCACTCCAGTCCAGCAGTTAACATCTGGAGAAGACAGAAGCTGAAACAAATCCAGCATTAAGACGTTTTTTTTGTAGTTTTGGGCAAAATATGAGTCCATCAAAAGTACATCAAAACCAGCCACATATGTGTTTAGAGCTGTTTAAACGCTGCTTGATCTGTGCAGATTTCTCTCCTGATTCACACCAGAACACTGACTCACTGGAGGAAGCCTTATTATGGATTATGGACTCGTATTTGAGTTAAAAACGTCTTAATGCTGGATTTGTCTCAGCTTTTGTCTTCTCCAGATGTTAACTGATGGACTGGAGTGCTGTGCATTATTGTGATGTTTTATCAGCTCTCATTCTGACGGCACCCATTCACTGCAGAGCATCCATTGCTGAGACACTGATGCAGTGCTACATTTCTCCAAATCTGATGAAGAAACAAACTCGTCTGAGGGTGAGCACATTTAAGCAAATTTTCATTTTTAAATTTTTCACTTTAATCTTTTGATTTATTTTTTGGTTATCTATCCCAACTGTGAACCTCTCATTTGGTCCATTAGTATCGTAACACAGTAGCGTGTTTAATGGCTGAGTGTGTGTGTGTGTGTGTGTGTCAGGTTTCTGATGAAGACTCTGGACTCGTATGGAGATGATTACAGGACGGCACAGCTCACCATCACACTGGAGGTCACCCAATTCTCATCCGAGTTTTCAGTTTGATATTAATTAAACTGTTTGTTCTAACACTACAGTCTGTATCGATGACTCGTGCTTCACACTTCATGTGTTCCTACAGGATGAAGGGAAAGCAGGTTTAGATTCAGCTGCTGGTGCTGATGAAGAAAGCTCTTCTCCAGCGTGTCCTCATCAGTCGGCAGCTGGACCAAAGAAAAAGAGACACCGGGTCCCAAAGGACAGAGAGAGAGACGCACAGGTATAAGAGACCCGGAGACTTTGGTTTAAAGAATAGAAACCCTCAATGCAGTGTGCTCCTGCACTGCTGGTCAAACGTTTGGGGTCGGCAAGATCGTTTGTGAAAGAAGTCTGCTGCTCACCGAGGCTGCATTTATTTGATCGAATACAGTAAAAATTGTGAAAAATTATTATAATTTAAAACAGCTGTTTTCTATGTGAGTATCTGTTAAACTGTAATTTATTTTTGTGATGCAAAGTTGAATTTTCAGCATCATTACTCCAGTCTTCAGTGTCACATGATCTTCAGAAATCAGTATAATATGCTGCTCGAGAAACATTTCTGATTATTATCAATGTTGAAAACAGTTGTGCTGCACAATATTTCTGTGGAAACTGTGATGCATTTTATTTGTCAGGATTCACAGATGAATAGAAAGTCAAAAGAACAGCATTTTAAAAAAAAAAAAAAAAAATCTTTTTTTTTGCATTATAATTTATCACTTTTTTTCCAATAATTTTAATGGTCTCTGTCTAAAAAAAAAAAAAAATATTAAAAAAAATCTTACTGACCCCAAACATTAGTGTGTCAGTGACCCATTAATGCATGTAATATTATTTTCCACCGAGATGAAACGTCATTTCAGAAAGCGACTTCCATAGAGAACATTATAGTCTGAAGTTCTGAACTGACATTGTTTATTTCCTTAATGCACATTCAAATTGAAATGTGCACTGCTGAATCACATGCATCTCCATTAACTCTATTTGAAAGCATCACGCCTCTCCTCATGATTCGAGGAATCATTGTTGCCAAATGCTGCAATAGCTTAACAGCATTAACTAGTGGACGCTCGTCCTTGTGGATTGTTTTAAAGTGTTTTGTGTTTCCCGTCAGATGGATCGGAACTCCGCTCAGTGCCGGAGGGTCCGTTCACAGGATTCCCCAGCCCTAGTTCACCGTCTCACTGATCCCAGACCAGAAGAAGAGCACACCGAGGCTGACAGACTCAAACTCCCAGCATGCATGAAATCACCAAACTGTTTTTGGTATGAAAAAAATGTCGCAGAAATTGGACTTTTTTTATTATTACAATCTTTTTAATGTAACTCCGCATTTGTGCCCGTCTTTTGTCATGATAAGCATTAAAAAACATTGATTTTCAGTTTACGTCATTCTTCCCCCCATTGATGATTTATCTCGTCTTTTCATACACTCGGGGTATCGCTAATTACTCATCTTCGAGCGATTACAAAACCTCCTGGAGAAACGAGCGATCTCTTATGGAAACAGATGCATATGAAAAATAATGCGATCATCAGCAATAGACAGCATATAAATGAAAACTGCATACAATGTTGATCCAGGAAGTGATGTCTGTGCAAGCTTTGGAGGTGTTGATGGAAGCGATTTATTGGATTTATGCTCTGAAAATCGTACTGAATATCATCCAAATGTAGTGTTTGATAAAAATGTGATTTTCTCAGCTTTTTGCTCAATTATGCATTTAATTATGAAACTTACCTATATTCAAGTGTTGATAAAAAGAATGCTTTAAGCTAGAATAAAAACAGATTTTTTTTTGTTTGAAAGTAGAGGATCTTTATTTTGGCGTATTGCATATTCATACAGCAAATTATACCGGAGGCCATCAAATAGTAGTGAAAATCGCTAGCGGTGTCTGGCAACTTTTTTCAACAGTGCTGGCGGTGAAAGAGTTAATGACCTGAACTTTTGACACCAAATGAGCTCCACATGCGTACAAGTGAAGCGTGCGGCTGTGGTGGAGTCTATCGGTGTTTGCCGTATCTGTTGAAGCGGCGGTACAGGAAGCTGATCCTCTTATCCAGGCTGTGCTTGTCCTCGGTCAGCATTCGCCCTCCCACCATCCGCTTCTTCCTGATGAGCTGCTGGAGCTCGTTTCCGCTGAAGCCTCGGAGCCACACCGGTCCCCGGATCAGGTCTTTTGGGTGAGCTTTAAAATCTCCTGCAGTCAAACACAGTCAATGCTGATCAATGTGCCATACAGCCTAGTGCTGGATGATTTACGCAGAACATTTAGCATTTTAATGCATTATTTCTCCATTATGTTGGTAGGTAGGTCATTTAAAACAAAGCACATCAAGACCAATATTTCAATCACATCTCAGTAACACAATGAGACCAATTAGAACCGGAACCAGGAATTCATTTTCACGAGTCAGAATGAATCTGTTCAAAATACAGTGATTTGCTTGTTTGCATCATGCTCGTAGAACTCTCTGTGTGGCATTTTGCATGCATTCAAGTTATTTACTAGGTAAATATGAAATAATTTAAGTGCATTTTTCACTGTGTATTGTTGTTTTGGTGCATGCATGTGTTCATTTAGTACAAAACGCCTTCATTATCTTGCATGTTCACATTTTGTATCTAATTGATTTGAGAGCAAAGCTATTAAAATACACACTGAATACTGATGCTGAGATCTAGGGTTCCTACAGCACACTTTATATCACCGTAGTTCACGATTACTGGATGAGGATTTGTAAAAACCATTTTAAATGCCTCCTGTAGTGTTGGGTTCAGTTTGACCTGCATTCAGTTTTCAAACTTACATTTTTTTTTACTACTTTTCATTTAGCGTAATGAATGTGCATGCAAAGTTTATGCAGGCTGTACCAATTTTAAGACTTTTGTGTCGAGGCAATCTGACTCTTATATGCAATTTGCCAAAAATCACCTTGAGCAAAGAGTCGGGTTTAAAAAGAAAAACGTACTTTATTGTAGCTTGTCAAACACTAAAATATGAAATGCATAAGAACTTACTGAAGTTAAGACCTGAAGTTTACTCAAAATTAACACGGGTCTACTAATTCATCCAAGGAGAATTCAATTTTATCTAGTTGAGTTAAGCAACAAAACAAAAAAAGTCACATTTTGTTTAGTTTTGTATTTTTGGAGCTCATTTATTAGACTGATGCAGCACTGAAAAGAAGTGAGAAACGAACCCCATTTGACCCTCACAAGGCTTTGAGAAAAAGACAACAAAAGTACAAATAGCAATATATACTAACACTAGGTACATATATTAGATCATATTTACTCATATGCACCTCAATTGCAAATAGTTGCTACAAGCTCATGACAAAAACACATTTTTCTAATTCCATGTCCGTGCAGCTAATTTGCACACGAAAATAAAATATGCACACTACATAATAGAAATATATACGGAAATTATGGAATTTCTCATATACTGTATTTCTGTTTAGTCTCTGCGACATGTTTTTTTTCATGAATCGTGTATTTTGCACAGTGTCGATTTCTGGGAAACTGCGTGAAAACCAACGCAACACAGAAGTTGAACACAACGGCAGACTGAACTCACAGAGCGATTTCTATTCTAGCTCATGAAATATGGAAATTGAGAGAAAAAAAACATTCTCTATAGAAATGCACAGTGAAATTAGTTTAAAGGGGTCATATGATGTTGCTAAAAAGAACATTATTTGGGGTATTTTGGTGTAATGAAATGTTTACGCGGTTTAAGGTAAAAAACACATACTGTACATTATTGTTTCTCCTCTATGCCCCTCCTTTCTGAAACACTCGATTTTTACAAAGCTCATCGGTCTGAAAAGCGAGGTGTGCTGTGATTGGCCAGCTATCCAGTGCGTTGTGATTGGCCGAATACCTCAAGCGTGAGACGGAAATGTTACGCCCCTCACCATACTGCTGATGATATGCGCCGGCGGCAACCCACTGGTGCACGACCCGCTGGGGGTGAAGCAATCTTCCCACACAGTGTGATGTAGACTGTGGCGGGGCAGTGTTTAAAAAAACGAGCTGTTCTTAGCTAGGCCGTGGCTCACTCTCAAACTTAATTTATAAATAATATCTCTTTGGATTTGAGACTTTAGTCTTTGCAACTTTACAGATCTTCTTTATGCATCAAGAGCTTGTAACACTCCAAAGAGAAAGCATCATATGACCCCTTTAAGTTTGAATGCGCTTACCCAAGATCCCGATGTTGTCATAGACTCCCCCCCCTCCCCCAAAAACCTGCTTCTCTTCCTCCGTCCATCTGATCACTCTCTCATCTTTGGAACAGCGTGCAATTATCCGTATCTACCTCGCACTACCTTGTGACACACTCGCACGCGCGTTTACCCTCACTATATAGCACTGCAGTCACGTTACGTGAGAGCGTCGTTCAATCCGTCTCATCTGTTGCTTCCACCTCTTGCGTCTGATATTCCGCGGCACAGCAAGCCGACTGATTGACAGGCGGTCAGACGCCGCGCTCCTCACGCTCCTCCAACACTACATCATGCTGCATGGCCTGAACCCCCGAGAACATAGCACAGCGGATCGCTATCAACAGCTACGTATACCTCAGTGATCACCTTTAAGACCGCTGTGCCTTCAGGGCGTGCGAGCCACAGGACACTAGAGCCGCCGCGCGTTTAAAAACACACTTCTCCTCAGCAAGTCCGCCTGTTGAAAATGAGAAGAGCTTTAAATGACACCCTGAGTTAATATACTTGAAAATCCTCCTAGATAAAGCTAGCGATAGCCACCGGTTGTGATATCATGTTTGCGCACGCACACTTGTGCAGGCCATTCTCGATCCCGCTTTTCCAGAATAAAAGTCCAGGTTTATACTCAATGCTAATTTTAGTTTTTCAAAATAAAAGCTCCTGTTCGCAGATGGTATTGTAGTTTGGATTTACATTTAATAGTATTTTCCATTTACCCAGCACACATTAAAAATAACACTTTAAAATTACATTGTTTAGAATCTGATGTTGGGGTAACGCAGGTACGTAATCATCATTTTACTTTTTTTCAGTAACTTGTTAAGTAACGCATATACTTTTTTAATTTACATTAGGAATATCTGCCAGTTACTTTTTCAAGATGAGAAAACCGTTAGTTTTAGGATGTTACTATTTAATGTTCTAGAATAAATGTGAACTGCATTAATTTGTCTCACCACTCATAATAAACTAAATAAATCTGATTTTAGTTTTCCTAAAATTATAAAGTTAACCGCACTCAATAATGGTGACTCAAAGCTGCACTATTAAATATGGTTAACATAGTGAACATACACACATCCAGCATTCGTATGTGACTTACTATCCCATTTTTTTTTTAAACCAATTTGCGCTGACCCTTCAGTGAAGCCAGTTTCAAGGCCGTTCCACTAAACTAACATTATCTTTCTTCTATTTTACTGTGCTGCAGAGTGCTGAACTTTCTTCTTCTGTGTTCTACTGTACAGACGTGATTTACATTTCCTTCAGCCCGAGGCTTTTGCTGTGAAAGGGCTTTTATATTGGCCAAAAATATAACTTTTTATATTAAAAGCAAACAAGCAAGCCCTGTCCAGATTTAAAAAGTAACGTAATGCATTACTTTCAATAGAAAGTAACTAAGTACCGTAATTAGTTACTTTTTTAGGAAGTAACGCAATATTGTAATTCATTATTTTTTTAAAGTAACTTTCCCCAACACTGGTTAGATTCTTGCCAAAGCCATTTTACTCTCTAATGATAATTATATATTTTTTTCGAACAACTTTCCTCATAAAAGTATTTTTTTATCCATTAACGGAAAGCATATATTAAAGGTCAACATTATCCTTAATAAATGTATTACTAAAATCTAAATACTTGGATTTGGTTTGTTTTTTTATTGTCTTTAAATGAAGAAGATTTTTATGTCTGCAATAGTTCTGTAAACTGTGCTATTAAATAAAAAAGTCTGCAAATAAAAAACAGTATATCACAAGATCATGCAACCAGCTTCGTGTTATTTTCTTCTGTGGCAGACATTTAAAACGAGTTATTTTAAGTACCATCTTGTTTGTTTTACAGTATTTTATCTACAGTAACTGTTTTGGCATAGAATACATTCATTGACCGGCAACTGTGGTGGGGTACACTGTTTGGGGTCTGCAGTATTTTTAATGATTTCAATTGAAATATCTATTCAAATCTTGATGTTTAGTGGTTGGCCAGACAAAGCAATTGAAATTATGAGTTACAATGGTGCAATTGTCCACTAAGTTACTCTGTAGAGCCAATTATTAGATATTATAATAGTTTTTTTTTTAACTGTGTGAGTGTGTTCTGGCTTAAAAACATACTAACAATGTGTGCAATAGTTTACAATGTGTTTTGAGCATATTTCTATTGACCGTATTTTAATTTTGATTAAAGAAAAAGAAAAATTGTAACATCTCTCAAAAGAATACTGAGAAATACCAATATACTGTTTCTTTGTTTTTTGGAATAAAACCACAATTTATTATTTAGCTGTTATTCAACATGCATAAATTAATGCGTGCACATTAACTAATTAAAATCTCTTTTTGTAAGTTGCTTTGAAGTGTTTGCTAAACACATAAATGTAATGTAATTAATAAATACAAACACTTATTCAGACCCTATTCAAAGCATTTCGGATATGCAGAATTTAAATATTGTTCCGGTGCGTAAAGCTGATGTTTTGACCATTGCTGTGTGATCAGCTGGAAAAGTGTAACGGGATCCGTGCATGTGGTTTTGAGTTTCACGGCACTACAGTTAATACAGTTAAGACTCACTGAACCAAAAAGAGAAGCCAGAATATTCTGAGAGACTCTGTCGCTCACCTCTGAAGGATACTCTCACCCAACCGCATCAGATTTCTGATATTCATACACAGTTTTGTTGATTCATTGGTGCTTTGGTGATTCCCGGTGGTAATGAGAGCTCATAATGACACTCAGATCCCTTTTCCCGGATGAGCTGCAATGAAATCCAAGAGTCTCCACACGATGAGGGTTAGAGAAAGTGTAGATGTGTTTCCACTTGTGTATTTCCAGAAGCAGTTCTTCTACAATCCAATGGTTCTCAATCCGCCGGCTTTAACCTTCACCCCTCCGCTTGCTCTTGTTCCTCCTGATAGGTGGACACAGAGATTGCACTGTACGGATCCAGAACCATCTGAACACAGCGAACCACTGTAACCAACAGAAACAAACACAGCAGGACCAAGAAGAAGAGAGCGAAGCCCAAATCCACATCAACATCCAGTCGAGACATTGGAAGAGGCTGGTCCATGATTACTGAAGAATGGAGGAATAGACTCTATTAGAGAGTCGAAGCTTCCCTGAGTGACAAACACATAATATATAGCAGTATACGTCCAAGATATGAGCCGGATTTGCTCATGGCATTGTCCAAACGTCACTTCTTCCCATAAATTCCCAGTTGTTCTTGTCAAAAGCAACCCGGTGTTGTGCTTCTGTCGGTGTAAAACAGACGAGTCTCACATTCCAGCACACAAATCAAGGTCTGTTCTCCGCTTGTTTGAGACTTAATGCGCATCTGAAACTACACTGAGCTGCTGAATTGCATGCAATTGATTCTGACTTAGAAATTTCATTCTCAACCGATGGAAAATGAAGACGTTTGGAAGAGATACCTTGATCCTGGCGCTGGCTCATCCTGCAGTCGTCGGTCAGGGATACATGTTCTCTTATCTCGGATATTAGCATGTCTTCCTTTGTGTATGAGAGACATACACACCAACACTTGGCACCTGTGTCCACGATGAATAGTTAAACAGGAGTTTGGTAACAATCAGGCCTTGTATGGCTTAAAACGCCCCTTTAGGCTGCTTCAGAAACACTAGAGACCACTTCATGTGTTACCAGCGACCCGGCGAGCTGAGAATTATAAAGCACTGACAGATTTCAGACCGATGGATCAGGACACAGATTGATGGGGTTCAGAAAGCTAGCACTGATGCATGAACTACACTCTTAAAGGTTTCCAAAAGGGATTGAAGAGCCATTTTTGGTTCCCCAAAGAACCTTTCAGTGAACAATTCCTAACAGAACAGTTTCATTTCAATATTTCAATCATCTAAAGAACATTTTTCCACTTTGAAGAATGGAATGGAAAGGTTCCATGGATGTTAAAGGTTCTTCATTGAGCCAGTGATGCCAAAAAGAACCTTTATTTTTAAGAGTGTATCAGAATTGTGTGACAAAACCTCTGACCGCTGATCTGTTTTGAGGGCGTCTTGTCTAAAGTAAATAAATAAAATTAAAAAAAATATTTTCTTCAACCATTATACAGCCAATATTTGGTAGCAATATGACAAG